>JAAXCT010000532.1:0-451810 GCA_012490785.1 Eragrostis nindensis | reverse complement strand
CTCAGTATTTCTCTCTTCTTGATTGGCATCGTTGCTTTAACCACGCTCTCAATTGCCCGTGTGTATCTCACCCATCTGGAGGTGGAAGCAGAGAAGTAATCTCGAGACCGTACATCTCAGTATATATACGTTGGAATCAATAGGCTAAGGCGACTTTCCTGATGATGAAGATAATCAACATAATTCGTGGATTGAGAGGTGCATGGCTGATCGCCACTGCAACTGTGAGTATCATGAAATAAAATTATTGATTTCTCCTCCCGGATGACACCACCGGCCTCCAAGCCCCTTGAGTACTTGCCACTCCCCTAATGATCTTGTGTGCCCTGTTCGCTGATTTCCTCGTCCAGGCCGCAAGCAGCCTAGTGCATGTAGGGGGGTCCTGCCGGCACTGATCACCTGTTTTGGCTTAGTGTTAATAAGAACTATCAGCACCAGGCAGATAGATAGCATGATGATTCAATTGTTGGAAGATAAGAGGGTACTCTATTGTTGGAAAAGAAAATAAAGGTGAACTTTTGTTTGTGATCGAGTATGTTAATATTCAAAGGCAGGGCAGAACCATCCCATCCTGGCCGTGCTATAGCACGGGTCTAGCCCCAATTTTTTTTTTGCGAGGGTCTAGCCCCATATTTCTTAGTTAAATCTACATGGTATTACGCCCAAAACATTAGAATTATTCTAAATAAGCTATCTCGACATCATAGCACTAGCCCAACCCTTGCCAGAAGGCTATTCTGGCTTCGCCTGTTGATAACCTCTAACTAGCAGGGAAATTTGGTTTGATGGCAGCTGAAGATGTAAGGATGATAGAATTGCAGGTCAGTTGTTTGATGGATTGCTCAAGATATTATCTACACTAGCATAATCAGTAGTCCAATGCTCATATTTCATATATTTTTTAACCACCAACCATATAAGCAAATGAGATCTACGCCGTTCTCATCCATCTATAACAAAACACCAACCTGATAACTCTTTCGGTTAAAAAAAAAAAAACAAATCATAAAACATCACTAATATGAATAGTACTAGAAGATATTTAACATTTACATGCTCTGCAATTTAGATACACTCCAACAATCAAATATATTACTTTAGAAATTGAGTTCTCAAATAAACCATAATTTTCTTTATAATATATATATATATATTTATTATTTATACCAACTATCATTATTAACCTTAAAACAGTGGACTACATATTACGGGTTTTTTTGGGGGGAATATACATGAAATGGATTACTATTACTAATCGGAGACTCTTTTTAGACCTCCACGTCAATCATCATGAGATAAGCGAGAAAAATATATAGATGAAATCCTAGAAATTCTTATAAAATTAGAAACATCTGACCATCAATTTATCACCATTAACAATAATAATAATTAGACTTATTTTATTTTCTAGGAAATTACCTACCATTGCCATTATGAAAAATAAAGTAGTAAAATAAGCACCTAAATATATAGATAAATTATCCACCTATGCCATTATGGGAAGTAACTTAAAATAACCCTTAGATTTTGTTCTAATTACCTACATATACCATTATAGAAAATCTAAAGTATATTTCTAAATTTTTATCTAATTAGTTACTGCCTCTATCATTATTGAATTAACCTAAATTAACATCTAATCTGTACCTAAATTTTGTATATTTTTATTATTAAAAAACAAATACTCCACGAGATTTTTACATATGTTTCTCGCACCTCACTTCAAAAAAAAAGGTTGAAAATATAAATATTTAGTTATATGTGTCATCATGTAGCTTACATATGTACACATGTATTCAGTGAGTGGAAAAGATTAGCGATTTTCATGATAATACAAAGTATATTGTAATATATTTAATACATATGGAACTGTGACTTAATGAGACAAATAATGAAAACATAGAGTAGTTAGTAACGAAAATATATGACATCCAAATCCAATGGACATATATTTTAACTTTTATCTCATCATATGGTGGATGATACACATTTCCTTCTTTATATCACATATTACCAGTAATCATAATTAAATTCTACTGTGTAACAGGTAAAGTGTATAAAGATATATTAAAATATAATATAATAAGAATGTGTTGGCTCTAAATTTATCCACAAATACTTAAGCCTTGAAATTACTAGCCATGCAGAGCACGGGTTGATAGGCTAGTTTAAATACAAAGTTTGAACCATTCCATCTCGAGTAATAAACTTATGTGTGCCTCCACGAAAGTGAGCAATGTTGTCAGTGGCGATATTCCGTGTTGTCTTGCAGATTTTGCAGTCAAAAAACTCCGAAATTCATTGACTTCTCAATTGCATTCCTCGTGCCGTCGCTATTAAAACTTTAAGCCCTACACCTCCGGTCTGAGATATTGATGCCTGACCTTGTCCACGGGACACGATGGCCCATACCACACGTTATTTGGAGGCGACCGAAGACTGGCAGCCTGGGTCTCCGCAAATACGAACGCAGCGTCGCCGCAGGAGTCGTGGAACGACGACGTCAGTTGGTCATGCGTCGTTTATTTGTCTCAGCTTGTGATTGATGTTGTGATGACATGCAGAAAGGTAAGTCAGGGTCTCAGGGATACCGTGTATGAAGGAGCGAGGACATGTTGGGCGCCAGCTCCAGCTCAGAAAAGCCATGACCTGCCCTCTCAAGTCTCAAAAAAGTCGTGTGGAAATGTGGAATGTTGTGCTCTGTTGACCAGACAAAGATACAGCAGGTAGGCTAGCTATTTTGTAATGGCACTAGATAGGTCTATAGACAGTTCTATGTATAACTTGCAATGCGCGAGACGGCAGCAGTACCAAACGGATTTTGCACTTGAGATTATTTTGTACACATATATGCATATGGAGATTGTTGTAGCGAGTATGCATGCGAAGGGTCCCAGCGGTGATCGGAAGAGCAATATCTCTGCTGCTGCGCTCGGCGCGCTGCTGTTGCTGCTGTTCGGGTTCGCCGGGGCGGTGGCCGCCACACCGAGGGGTGGTGGCTGCAGCGGCAGCTGCGGCAACATCAGCATCGCGTATCCGTTCGGCGTGGAGCCCGGGTGCTTCCACCCGGCTTCAACCTCACCTGCAACCACTCGTACAGCCCGCCCATGCTGTTCCTGGGCGACGGCACGGTGCAGGTCCTCGAGATCTCCATCCCCAACGGCACCGTGCGCATCAACAGCCGCCGCATCGACTTCGAGGACTCCGCCTACGCGGCGACGGACGTCGAGTGGGGCACCGGCCTACGAGACGGCGGCCCATACTCCCTCGCCGAGTACACCAACAGCATGGTGCTGCTGGGCTGCGACGTCCAGGTCAGCCTCTTCAGGAAGGAGAACAACATTAGCATTCTGGTCGGTTCCTGCACCGCCGTCTGCCCGGCGCTCAGTCCGGGAGCCAACCCTAGCAATTTCGGTCGCTGCTCCGGCGTCATGTGTTGCCTAACGACCGTCTCCCTGGGCTACCCTTCCTACCGCGTCCAGCTCCACAAGCTCAACGATTCAGTGTACCCTTCTGCTTTCTACATAGCGGAGCCAGGGTTCAACTACACCTTGGACATGTTCGTTGGGCCATCGCCTGAAGGGCTACCGGCCTTGCTAGACTGGGCCATCCCTGATTATTCAGCATGTCCTAATACAGATAAGACCGCCAACATGGCGGCTCCTGAGTGCCGAAGCGAGCACAGCTATTGCCAAAGATCTTCTACAGTCAGCTTTGGCTACACTGGTTATCTGTGCTACTGCAGTGATGGTTATCAGGGCAATCCTTACGTCCCCGGTGGATGCCAAGGTAATAACTGTGTTTATGACCAACTGATCATTTTCTTCCAGGACACGTTGGCATGATGCCGCTGTAGAACATGCCATATACATGCTATACATGTCCAATACTAACTAACAGGTCATGTGTGTCCAGATATCGACGAGTGCAAATTACCAGGCTCATACCCGTGTTACGGCCACTGCAACAACACACAGGGAGGTTATCAGTGCGACTGCCCTCCTGGCTTCGCGGGCAAAGCCTCTATACCAAATGGATGCAGAGGTATATATATCCGCGTATGCCTAAGCTCAATTACCTTCTTAATTATCCATATATCTCTGTTTCCTTCCCGCTTTCCTCTCTGTTTGGTTTCTCATCGCAGTTTTCTCTTTCTTGGTACTTCCTGATTTATCTACTTCTCTTCTAGCAATCATATATATAGTGTATTACTTTTTCTCTGACCCCTGTGTTTGTCTAGACATCGACGAATGTCTGCATCCGGAGACATACAATTGCTATGGTCTCTGCGAGAATTTGGCTGGCAGTTTCGTTGCCTATGTCCTAATGGAACCTACGGGGATCCCTCGACAAAAGGGGGATGCAACAGAATGTACAAGAGTGCATTTACAGGTATCAAGCTACTGCATATTATTATACCCTGTCAGTTAAGTCACGACATTTTAAACTAGGTGTGGTCTGTAAGGATACAATTTGTAAAGGTCGACTGTCTTGGATCAGCAGCCGATATGCACAAATGTCACAAAATGATAACACAACCATGCCACGCATGAATAAATTACGTAGAAGCATTACAAGAGTGCTGGTAACGGAGGAACGTTAATAGCACATTGCCTACAGGCAGCTCGGGTGCCGGCTTGATGATAAGTCAGTGGTGGACCCAGAAATTTTCTAGAGCCTGGGCGAATCGATAGCAAGTTCATACATAAACGAATCGACCACTAACATAAGCAAGGTCAATTGCCCAGATAGTTTTGGAGATGGTAACGTCGCGCCAAAATACATGTATGCCTGAACTCCATATCATGTATGAAAAAGCTAGACCAATCAAAATTGCCCTCAACTTGCTACACTCTATTTCAAAGTCCCTGCATACCAATTAATATTATTGCTCGCTCCAGTTAACAACAAATCCGTTGTATGGTCATTGGATTGCGAGGAGCACCACTAAGCATTGATAGCCAAACAGGTTGAAGTCCCTACACCTCACAAGTCACAAGCTGCCATGCCCAGCAAGTAAGAACATGTCTATTTGATACATGATGCTGGCCTGCCTCGGGAGAGCCCGGGCAGCTGCCCAGGGTTGCCGGGCCATATGGGTCCGATGCTGTGATAAGTGATTAGGATTAAGGGGTTTGTTTTGAGATAAGAGGCCATTAAGGAAAAGTGGGGTCATTATTATTGTAAAGGCGATTAGGATAAAAGGAGATATTTACTTAGATATAAGGGGTCATTGGCCATGTTTGGATCCATGGGCTAGAGCTATTTTGGGCTATTTTTAGCTCAAAATAGCCCAAGGTCTCCAAATATGAGGGCTAGTTTTGGCTATTTGCAACTAGCCCACCCAAAAAACTATCCCACCCAAGGGGTGATTATTTAGGCTATTTTGGATGGGACCCACACCTTTCTCTCTTTCCCATGTGCTTTTGTGAGAGGATGAAGGGGGGCCAAATGATTGGAAAAAGTGCATAAAAGGTACAATGGCCCTTGAATCCAAACATCTCAAGAGCTAGTTTATTGGAAGGCTATTTTTTAGGCTAAATAGCTCTAGCACAAATAGCTCAAGCCCTTGGATCCAAACATGGCCATTGTGTACATAATTGCTCACTAATGATACTTGTGATTAGATCAGGGTGGATGATCAAGTTGAATGGATGTTTAAGATGCAGGGGTGTAATTAAGGAAATAGAATAATTAAAAGAAAGGTCTAGGAAAGAGATTACTATTGGTATTATTGGATAATAAAAAAAGGGTGGATGAAAGCTTAAATTGTTTGTAGGGTGTGTCTAGTATTTTTTTTTTGGTAATTTATCTGCATAAGGACCTGGGTGTACCTAGCAGACATTAGGATGGCACAACCGCTCTAAAAGAAAAAAAAGGAAAGAGGAGTGTATGTTTAGGTCTTCGGCCAGATTCCCTTAGGACGGTTAGTTTGTTTCGTTTTAGTTGTTTTAAGTTCCGTATAAAATGAACTAAGGTTATTTGGTTCCTATGAAGCTTAAAAAATAAAAAAACTCAAATACCCAATTACTTTGTTTGATACAATTTTGAAAATACATTTTCAAAATAATTGTTTTGGACATAAAACAATCAGCAAACCAATCTATATTTTATACTAAGATTTTTTTACATAGTAACTTTTGCAATCTAGAATTTTATGGATTGTTGCTTTTATATGAGTATACTTCTGAGACAATAGAAAACTACTTCAGTACGAAATAATTCATGGCAAATATCAGTTTCACATTACCAATTTCAATATATTTACAGATAATTGATGGTTATTTAAAGCGAACCTTAATTGCACTTTTTCTCAATGTCGGTAACGGCAGGGGTTAACAAATCGTCACACATACACAAAACACTAACTTGGTAATCGCTAAGTAATAGTAATTAACACTTTCTCTTAACAAGTCTAGAATACTAGCTCCAAATTCATGGGCTGAACTGCTCCAGGAATTCCTTTTTTTTCCCCAGGCCTAAGTATAGCTCTAGTAGTATGCGGTGGTTCAATTCTTCTGCTTCTTGGATTTTTGCTCCCTTCATAGCACACAAAATCAAGCTAAGGAAGGTAAAGAGAATGAAAGAAAAGCATTTCAAGCAAAACCATGGCCTGTTGTTGCAGCAGCTCATATCACAAAGGTCAGATATTGGCAACAGGATGATCATTACCTTATGGGAGTTAGAGAAGGCCACAGATAATTTTGATAAATCTCGTGAGGTTGGTGGTGGTGGTGGAACATGGCATTGTGTACAAAGGAATTCTGGATCTCCGTGTTGTGGCGATCAAGAAATCAAAGATCGTAGTGCAGAGGGAGATCGAGGAATTCATAAATGAGGTTGCAATTCTTTCTCAAATTAATCATAGAAATGTGTGAAGCTTTTAGGGTGCTGTCTCGAGACTGAAGTTCCACTACTGGTTTACGAGTTCATTTCGAATGGAACCCTCTATCAACATATTCATGTTGAAGGGGCTATATCACTTTCCTGGGATGACAGATTAAGGATCACACAAGAAATAGCTAGAGCTCTGTCCTACCTGCATTCAGCTGCTTTGATGCCAATATTTCATAGGGACATCAAGTCCTCAAACATACTAATTGATGATAATTTAACAGCAAAAGTCTCTGACTTTGGGGCTTCAAGGTACATCCCAATTGATGAATCGGGAGTGACAACAACAGTTCAAGGAACAATTGGTTACTTAGACCCTATGTACTATTACACAGGTCGTCTAACTGATAAGAGTGATGTTTACAGTTTTGGTGTTCTTGTGATCGAATTACTTACTAGAAAGAAACCATTTATCTATAGGTCAAATGATGGTGATAGCCTTGTTTCACATTTTGGCTCGCTATTCACAGAAGGTAAACTGGTTGACATAATAGATCCACAAGTCATGGAAGAGGACAATGGGATGTTCAAGAAGTAGCTGCATTAGCAGTCACATGCACCAAATTGAAGGGAGAAGACCGGCCTACAATGAGGGAAGCGGAGATAACACTTGAAAACTTGCAAGTTAAGCGTGCTCCACATAATCTAATACCAAATAACATGGATCAGATATTCCCAGCTCCAGGGACTAGTCAGGAAGCAAGTAGACAATACAGTATGGAATGGGAAATTATGTTGTCTGCAAATATCCTCGATAACCTTGTCTCTAACCTAAATTGAAAAGCTTTACAATTCCTTCTTATCCATATATACACGGAAGCCGGAAAAAAAAGTTCTACATTTTTTCTGTCGAAGGTATATATGTGCATTCATTCCAAGCTTCGAGCGTCAGTTTCGAAAATACTTATGTGTAATAACAGTTCAGTTGTCATTATTTTGTTACATGTGAATTTGAACTAGGAAATTAGCTTCCTAATTCATTATCAAGTTGGATGAACCTGAGGAATATTAATTACCATGATGTCGACCTTGAGGGATACTACCTCCTTTTAGGATTTTGCACGGGGATTAAGGAAGATGAGAGAGATAGAGAGTGCACAGGAAGTGAAAAAGAGTGAAGGAGGAGAGAGATAGAGAGAGAGTTGCTAAAAGGACACTTATTTGTGAAAAAAAAATCGAATGCTAAAAGGACACTTATTGGTGGACGGAGGTAGTATTGATTAGCTGGGCAGAGTTGAGTAGCAGATGTGTTGCCAAAAGAATTGTTCCCTCCAGTCGTGGACTCATGGCTGTGTACGCAGGACGACATTTAATAGGTAGCCGTGCTAGTCATACTTTGTGTTCTTACATTTCAATAAGGGTTGATGAATCTGCATCCTGCATGCATGGACCGGTCGGAATTAAGAATAAAGAAATGGCTCCCATTGCTTGATCTTAGCAAAGAACAAGCCGGTGAAAGGGAGTATTAGGGTGTGTTTGGTTCATGAGGTCTTATGATAAGACCTAAGAAGCCCTCTTCTATAAGACCTTGGGGATCCAAACACCCAAGGTCTTATTTGGGTCTTCTCATAAAACCTCTATAAGACCATAAGCCCTTGCAAAGGGTGCTTATAGGGTCTTTTCAGCATGGGGACTACAAAGAATGCCTTGTTTTTTATTCCCTCTCTCCTCTCTCACTACGCCAGAACAGGGGGTCACTGCCGGCTCATCACTGCCGGTTGGGCAAGAGCCAGCAGTCACCCTACATCACTGCAGGTTCAACCAGGTTGCCCGCCAAAAAAAACTGGGGCAACCCGTCGAACTGGTAGTGGAGGAGAATTCACTGCCGGCTAGAGATAAAAACCGGCAGTGATAAAAACACTGCCGGTTCATAACAGGATCCGGCAGTGGATATGTAATACCACTGCCGGTTCCTTTTAATAACCGGCAGGGATTTTTTTGGGCCCCATGGGCTGCACAGTCCAATAACGGTAGGAAAGAACTTCTTACGGTTTTGCAGACAATGTTTAATCCCGTACCGCTGAGCCAAGGGGGAGAGAATCACCTTAAAAAGGAGGATCGATTTGCCATTATCAGGATGAGATCGGATATTATTGAAGGAGGCTGAAAACTAGCACTCTCTCAAGTCCGGGACTTGAGAGGGTGCTAGGGTTAAGCCTCCTCCACATGTCCGGTCTGATGTTTTGGTGATCATAACGATTCAACTCTAGTAAGTTCAAGTACTTTTTTTTTTTCAGAATCAAGTTTCTATTATTTTCTGATGTTTTGGTGATCACAACGATTCAACTCTAGTAAGTTCAAGTACTTTTTTTTTCAGAATCAAATTTCTATTATTTTTTGCCGACAGTGGAGGAGATATCACTGCCGGCTAGCGATAAAAACCGGCAGTGATAAAAAAACACTGCCGGTTCGTAATAGGATCCGGCAGTGGTTATGTAATACCACTGCTGGTTCCTTCAAATAACCGGCAGTTAATGGTGAGTACACCTAAAATTAGTACCAAAGCATGATCCAATATAATCGCTGTGTGTAAATACCTTTCATGTGGTAGTTGATTACATTGCTAATTTAAGAAATGGAGAGTCTATAAAAGGGAGTAGTGTCACGTTCATGTTGTGTTCGTAGTTTTATTTTTCCGGCGTGCTCTACAGAAATTTGTGCCCACATATTTCTCTGCGCGTCCATTTACAAATTCCAATGGCCCCTCCTACACATAACCCATTTTCGACTATAGCCGTGAACGAGCGTGTAATAGGAATGTTGGGTGTCTGGAATGGACGCCAAGACAGAGTGGTGGCATGCTCCATCGTTCAAGAAGCGGTGGAGAGGAACCCGATGGACATCGTTGCAGTCTGCATCGGCGCCGCGTTAGGGCACTCCAGGTTCAAGCTCGTGAAAGACCACAACACAAACAGGGTACTGTATGCTTACCTCCCTGATCCCAGTGATGTTGAGAAGCGTCATATGCACTGTTGGCGTTGGTCAACCGATGAAGTCACGTTCACCCGTGTGGAACATATTAACATCCTAGAGAGCTCATGGGAGGAATTTGTGGGCCGGCCTACTCGTGTGTGGTAGAATAATCTATATTTATATGTTTGTAATAATAAATATTTATTTTAAATAAATGGGATGTTTGAGTTTGTGTTGTGATATCCATGATGAAAGACTACTGGCAGACTCCAATCGCTTGGACACGACAGCTTGATGTGACGCATCTCTCTGTCTCCCTACTGTAGGCCCATGTTCTCGTGGGTCCTTGATCATGGAAAATTTGACTTCTAAAATAATGGTAAGGAGACTACCACTACATGGTATTATGAGACAAGCAGTGGTATTAGGTGCTCAAGATTTTGACTCAAAATAGGCACTATTTGTAATGGTAGAGATTTTGGTAGTTACAGCTGGGGTCCAGCCAGATAGGTACAAGCTTCCCAATAATCTCTGAGCATCCTCGAACAATGGGAGAGGAAACAACCACTCCCAATATTCTTTGAGCTCATCCCAATATCGGACCATGATCTTGGGTATTTAAGATGGTTCTCATCTCATTTGCTCCGCGGTACGGGACTAAAGATCACCTCCATCGCCCAGCCGTGCTCCCGTCCACGTCCACGTGCCCGCGATAGCAAGTTCAGCTAGCGACTAAAAAAAGTTCAACTCCGTGCACAAGCACGAACGACAAGAAGCTAGCTAGCGATCGATGATGAACCGATGGAGCGAGATGGATCAACCACTCAATAGTTTTCCATCACTAGCTATCTGATGCACCGGCTCCAGAAGTCTCGGAAAATTATGATGACAACTTTGACGTTGTCTTTGCTGCCAAGGCTGATGGCATGCTCGGCAAGCACCTCAGCGAGCTTGGATGGCGAGTTCTTACGGTCCTGCTGCCACAGCTTGGTGATCAGCGTCTGCCAGACGAAGATCCATGCCTTCGCCGGCATGAGGGACTCCCAGAGCCCGTCGTTTGCCAGGATCAGGAGCTCGTCTCCCAGCTGCCAGTCCACGGCCAGCACCTCCGGCAGGGCCCTCAGGCGGTCCTCCTTGTACCGGAAGCTCCCTGGAACCAGTTTTGCATGACACGAGTAAGATTGGCCATCAAATGGTTCAATGTCTACGTACGAGCATCAGTGGCGAAGCTAGAACGTGATTGACAGTGGTGCCACATATGACTGATATTGTGTTTTAGGGTGATTAATCTACAATTTAAGAGGTGCACAATGGTAATTATTGATAAACTATTACTGAATTTTGCTTTTACCATGGTGCCTGTGCACCAGGGTATTACTACCTGGCTTCGCCAGTGACGAGCATCATGTTAATGAAATGAGAGAAAAATTCTGTGCACGAAGTTGATGAGAGAAAAACTGTAGTTTGGATGCTAAGACGTACGAAATACACGCGCTGTCTCCTTAGTTTTGAGTTGGCCTCCTCTTGCTCTCCTGTTCATCTGACATATTTCCCTGCACATTTGTAAAATTTGTGCAATGAACTTTTTTTCGTTTTGGAAACAAATAACATTCAATTGCAGGCCTGGCTCTGAACCCTGAATTCAACCTGTTAATATTTATTGGTTCTCATACTACTGCTGTTGGCCACCTAAGCATTCCTTTGTTTTCGTATGATTCAATATTGTGCCCAACTAAAAATTTAATTCAAGCATTATACTACGACTAGTGCATACTTTACTAAAACTAACATGAGAGAGCATGGGAGAGTTTTGCCTTTATATCTAATTTATAACCAGTAGGGGTGCGAGCCCCTCCTGTTCTGTCAAAAAAAAAAACTAACATGAGAGAGTTTTGCCTCTGCAAGAATCTCAGATCCATTTCAAGGCAAAATGTCACTTTAACAAGTAATTCAGTAAATCAGGTGCTTTTGAAATCCATGGTTTAACATCCGCAAAAAAAACTAGCTTTACCTCGTGGTCGGGAGTGAGCACTACCACCTGGCTGCCGCGGGATACGACAGCCTTGGAGAAGCCACAGTTGGCAAACATCAACTAGTTCTCTTTCACCAGGGCAACAACATCGCCCCGACGTCGGCTTCCTCTCCGAGGGTGCCATCATAGAGGCCAATCTCATCGTCGACGACGCGGAATGCCTTCGGATGGTCGTCGTCCACCACGCAGCCACATCATTGGACGTCTGGAACCGCAGTTTTTCGATGAGCAGCTCGCTCTGAATCTGTTGGTCGATGGCACCGTGCAGCACGTTCTTCAGGTATTTGGGGACGGCCACGCCGGAATGGCCGTCAAAGACAACGAAATAATCCAGGCCCATCAGCGGCGTCAGCACCCGGAACGACTCCACAATCGCCATGGCGGCGGTCAGTGACAGGCGCTTTCCATGGAGAGAGGCTAGTACATGTCGTTCGGGTACCCTTCCCTTGGGGCCGCCACGTCGTCGAAATCGAGCATGGTCTGTAGATCAGTGAATGACATGGTCAGCTGGTTGCGTCGGTGAATGTTCACGAGTTCTCCGGCGAGCAGCAGCCTGCTTAACCAAAGTAATTTTACGCACTTAAATTTGACCATCACGGAAAATGCATCTTTTGTAAGATTTTCCTTGTCGATTGGTTCCCTGACAGCTCTTCTGCTAGACATATTTGTCTGCCGTCGCCAAGCCCTGCTAGCTTTGGGCTGTGGCTATGCCAGGCAATTGCCTCGGCTAATGCATGTGATGATCCAGCCGGCTGTGCGTGTCCTCGGTGGTGTTAATTAATCACTTGCTCATCCTATATAAACTCAAGCCCATGGAGAGTTTATGTGTGTGCAACGTTTCTCTTGTGCTACACAAAACATCAAAACCTTGACAGCACACCCGGAGCATTTACCAATAAATCATCCCTTGCATGAATGAAGCTGAACAATAATAAACAATGGAAAATTATGCAATAAATTAAAAATAAAATCTAACAGATCCGATATGGAATAACCGTCATGGTAGATCATAACTACAGATTAATAACCATCTTTACTGCTTTATTAGAACGCATTGGCTGTACTTAATTAGTACCAACAGAAGCATGTGTGTACGAAATGAAGCATCGGCATATGACGATGAGACCTTTCTCTCCCTCCTCCTGGGCTTCGCATGTCTTTGTAATACGATTCTATAGACAGCAGCATATATTTTACAAAAATATGTGGCTAGTAACCACACCTGATCTACGTAAGCTAGCAGTGATACTTATGAATTGTGTGATAACAAAACAATTCTTAAACCAGCACGTTCAGTTGAAAGCTTCCTTGAATCATCTGGAAATTTAATCAAATCTTCGAAAGCTTGTTAGCATACACACATGAGTCATCCTTCAAACAAACAAACCAAAGAATCCTGCAAACATTAACATACAAAGGGATAAAGCTGAATAATCCCAAAAAAGTTCAACATTTGTGACAGCAATATAAAAGATTGTATTTCAGGCTGAGATATTGATCATTCCAAAAGAAAATGGATGGCATTGAGATCAGATGAAGTCTTCAATGTTCCCGTACTGTTGGTACACACCATCGACCAGTAACGGGAACTTGTCAACCCGGAGTTTGACAGAAGGCATAAACGTCCCTCTGCCAATGTGACACCCTAAAATTTGGAAGCAAAACAAAAGGAATAAAAATCACTCCAAATTTAAAATTTTTGTCCAACTCTTGCCTTGCCACGATTTTTCAAAATAAAATTCACTAAAATAATTTAAACCTAGATTCAATATGAAAATTTTTGAAATATAAAACCCATGCTCAAGTGTTTGTTCTCATTTAAAATTCACTAAAAATTGGAACCTTTCGATTTTCCAACAAATATAATCAAAGTAGATTAACTCCAAAGTGGAATTTCAAAATTTTGAATTTTAAACTTGCATAAAACTCATCATATCCATTTCTGGATTTTATTGGATTTATTTTGAGTGTTTGATCAGCTTTTGTTTTTGTTCAAATTTGAAATTCCTTCAAATTCGAATTCTGGTAATTGTTCAAACCTTTTTCCCTCACCCGGGCCGCCTTATCTCTGTCTCTCCTCTCTCGGCCCATCTCCTTTCCTCTCCCAGCCGGCCCAACCCCCCTCCATTCTCTCCTTCCCTTCTGGGCCGCAGCCGTTCCAGCCCAGCTCGCCCGGCCCACTCTCTCTTCCTCTCTCTCAGCCGCTGACGCGTGGGGTCGCCCCCTTCTTCCTCCTCCAGTCAGCCGGCGCGTTTTCCGCCGCCACCCATACCACCCTGCCGGCCCTCCGTCGCCTCGTCTCGTCCAAGCTACAGCCGCGCCGCGTGAAGCACGTGCCGACGCCGTCGCGTCTTGTCGAGGCCCCACCGCCCATCCTCCCTCTCTCCGTCGAGTCCCATCGGCGAGAAAATATCTCGCCGGCACCGCCTCTCCGCACGCCGCCTTCCTATGCGCGCCGCCTCTCTGTGCACGCCGCCTTCCTGTGCGCACCGCCGTCGCCGCCTTTAAAGGCCGCCGAGCCCCGCTCCTCCTCACAGCGCCGTCATTTCCCTCTCGCTTTTCTCTCTCCTCGCACCGGCGATCTCCTTCGGCATCCTCCCCGGCCTCCGCGAAAGCGCGCCCTGCCTCCCTTCTCCCTCGCCAAGCTCCACCAAGCCGCGCTCCTCCCCGCCATGACCTCGGTTCGTGCAGCCGAGCCCCGCGCAGCGCCCGCGCATGAGAGCTAGTGTTCTGGCCATCTATCCCCATTGACACCGGCCCCGTCCCGACCTCCTCTGCCGCCGTCGAGCCCTCGGTGAGCTTCCCCTCGCATCCCTCTTCCTCTAGCGCCTCTCCTTCCCGTCCATCCTCTCGCGCGCGAACTCTCTCACCGAGCCTCGCCGCCCGCCGCCGTGCAACCTCGTCGCCGGCAGGCTTTCCGGTCGCGCGTCCCCTAGTGAGCACACACTCGCGGAAACTCCACTCCCTCGCCTCCCCCATCGCGAGCCGCTGTCACTGCCCTCTCCGGGATCGGAAACTCCACTCCCTCGCCTCCCCCATCGCGAGCCGCTGTCACTGCCCTCTCTGGCGATCCCGCACCGCCGCTCCGGTGGTCGCCGTCGTCGACACCATCCACCAACCTTTCCGCCTTTGCGCGCTCGTCCTTGGCGATGTGCTCTCGTCGCCGTTCTGCCCCCCTAGCCGCCTCCGGCAAGGATCCCGGCGAACCTCCGCCGCGTCCATCCCCTGTCCCGCCGCCGTTGACCGCGTTCCGCCGCCGCTGCCGACATGGCGTGCCACGTCAGCCGATGGACCCCGCCAGTCAGCCTCACCCTCTTTCCCTCCTCTCTCCCGTGCACCCGGTCCTCGTAGACCACAGACACATAAGCTCCACCGGTTCACCATGAGCTAGGTTCACGATCTTTTTCCTTTACAAAAATAAATCCGAAAACTACAGAAAATCCCCCGGCCCTGTCTTTTTACAGATAACCCCTCAAGCTTTTCTGTAATTATGTTTGAGTCCTAACATTTTACAGAAACATCCCTATACTTTTCTTTAATTACCTTTTAGTCCCTACTGTTTGCACCAAGACCCCAGTAATTACAGATAGGTCCCTCAACCTTTCTGTAATTACAAATAAGCCCTCAGAACATTTATGTTCTCACACATAAGCCCATGGAATCTTTAAAACCTCATATCTTTTCCACCCTTACTCCGTTTTGAGCGATTCTTGCGCTCACGCGTTCGTAGCAACGCGTAGTACCCTTTGGTACTCATCTTGATGCTTAGAATGCATCTATGAGCCATCAATATCTCAAGTTCCACCCTCTATTGATAAAATCCCGTCTCGGCAAATCATGCGACGCCAAATTCGCATGTCTCAAATGTTGGTTCACCTTTTCATGAGCCAAACTAATCATGCCGTACCGTTTCACCTTAAAACCTAGTATATATCTTGTTGTAACACATCCCACTCCAACCTCGTGTCCCGCACCAACTCTTTCGCCCGCTAGCATTAAACCTCGCCGTCCTTCCGAGTCATCTCACTGCAAATCTTAGCAAGATCCTCCTATCTTAGCTCGACTCCAAACCTAACCCAACTCAGCCTTCGCTCATTCGAACTTAACCCATTGTTCTCCCGATCACTACCATTCTTCATTGATTTGTTATCCTCTTTTATATATGGTCTTTCCTTGAATCTTATTGGAGTTATCATCCGTTGTTGTTTTATTTGCTAGTTGTCCTTGATTTATCGCTGTATTTTATCTGCAGCCGTGCATTCATGCCATACATGATCACGTACACGTACCATCGTCAGGCGCTCAGTGCATGATAACTAACTTAATAGATAATAGCCAATCATCAGTAGATAATGCTATAATTTATAAAAGTAATTAAAGTGGCACACCTTGCACTTTGTACACTTGTTGCATGCGCCTTTATATAGGTTACGACCTATATAAGGCCCTAGTGACGCAAGTGTACGAATTGCACGTACACCCGCTGTTCCCACCGTCACATGCAAGCATGCACTCCTCATGGTGTTTAGCATCCATCATTCACATCAAAAGCCCTAGTGTTTGATGCATTCCTCTTAGTTATAATAAAACCTCCTTTAAATTAAAACTTGTTGCATCATGCATGATTCGAGCCTCTTATTCTTCATCGATGTTTATTTGGAGTTAATTGGATCTTATTTGTCTCTTTTCGATCTTTTATTTCTTTTTGCGATAGTTATTTATGATAGTGTTTATATGCGCTAGATTACGCGAGATTCGAGAGAGCTAGAAGAATTCAAGGAAGATACAGAAGATCCAAGCTTCGAGAAAGGATTTGAAGACATCAACTTCGACAGAAGAATCTGAAGACCCAGAATTGAAGATTAGGGTGACGTTTATCAGGCAAGTCCTAACTCCATTTGATCATATTGATCCTATGATTGCAAATAATCCTACTTAGAGCCTGTTTTGAAATAAAGTATGCATGATATTTAAAAGTGATTTAATGCTTAGTATGTCCTAAATACTTGTTGATAGCCGTGCCTTGATATTGCTTATCCTGATTCCTTGTTAAACCTAGGAACCACCATCATTAATTCTTTAATGATGTCTTGGATCAAAATGCTGCTTAGGACCTGCGACACCGTGTACTTAATTAATCTTGCTCACATGCTTTTGTGTAAAATGCGTGAGTACTTGGTGGTGTGCGTAAATGTGAAAATGGATGGGATTGGTGATAAAGTGCAATCCATAGTGGGGGATGTTTTGGCGAGAGCAGGCGAGGTAGTCCTCAGTGGGGAGGCTATCTCTGGGACGCTATGCCTCAGGGAGGATAGCTATTGGAGTGCCTGCTTCGGTCGTATAAGGACCGGTTCTTGTGCCGCCTTTGCCTAGCACTATACGCGCAGCCACAAGCCCAGTATGGGATGGGGATTGGAACCACACCCTACGGTTGATCTCGGTACCCACCCGGTTTGCGGAGTATACGGGGACCAGGAGAAGACTCGGGCTAGTGCGGTTTCGAGGTCCGGTCGGAGACTCTTTTTGAGCCATGCTTTCATGGACCCCTGGTTTGGCCCGTGGGTGGATGCCATGGAGATACTGGCAGGTACGGGACCTTTAGTAGCAAAGTTCAAGCCGGGAAACCGGTGGAGGACTGATCTACCTTGTGGAAAAATTTGTGCACCCTCGGCCGAGGTTAAGAATCTTTCCGGAAAGCCGTGTTCCACGGTATTGGACTACGCGAAAGCTTGGCCACACAATCCTTGGCGTGTTTTTGGAATACACCGGTTTGGAGCCGTGTGCTGGTTGTCGGCCAGTGTTAAAATTTGAGGAACTGGCGGGATGGATTGCATCTCCCCCAGGGCCGCCCAACCCCACTAAATCTAATGACAATACCTGACTGTAGTTTGCGAACTGTTTTGTTTTCAAAACAACCTGTGCATAAAGTTGGCTTTCCGCCGATTTGATAAACCCTCACCCTATTCCTTGTTCACACATTTGCATAATATCCACCCCTTGTGTTAGGACTTGCTGAGTACCTTATGTACTCACACGTTTGCGATTGTTGTTTTTAGTGAGTGAAGCCTTCGTAGAAGACGACGACGATTTGGTTTTCGGTTCTGCTTCTCAAGTCTGCTTGTGGCGTTGGGCCATGTTTTCCGCTGTCTGCTTCACCGTTAGTTGGTCGGATGGACTTGGATTGTTTTACATCCTTATCGTACCGCCACTAAGGGCCTTATATCAGGTACTATACTTATTTACTTAATCGAAGTATGTTTTTGCATACCATATCTGTGTTCTTGTGCGTATCAGCTACTGATCCAGGGACTGATACAGGATGCACAACGGATTCCAGATATGGGGTCTGACAGCCAACATTCACGCCCACGACGTCGACTTGTTCATTCATGCCATAGCAGCACACCAGCAGCATCCCATCACTGTTTCATGAGTTAAATGGATTAAAAGGCTATTGTAGCACATGAATCAACTACTAGACAAGAGCAGAAGCATATGCTTGCCCATAACACGCTGAGCTAATATGTTTCAAATAAAACAAGCTCTTGCTATATCATTCTAAAGTTATGAGGAATATCTTGCAGATTACATATTTGAAATGTCTGAACTGTTGAAGTGTATAAGTAAATTGCCTACCTTCTCCCATTGGCTTAAGCTTTTGGGTTCATCTGGTTAGTGCGTTCATTCTTATATGGTATCAGAGTCAGAGGTATCGAGTTCGAATCCTGGCTGGCGCGATTTATTAAAATAAATTGCTGCCACTCCAATATTTCCACGTTGCACCTTCATCTTTGGCTGCATGTGAGTGGGGGTGTTGAAGTGTATAAGTGAATTGCCTTCTCCCATTGGCTTAAGCTTTTGGGTTCATCTGGTTATTGCATTCATTCTAATATGAACATGCACAGAGATCCCATGGTAGTTTCCAGAGACTTTTGGATTGGATGACAACAAAACAATTCTTTAAACCTGAAGAAAGTTTCAGTTGAATATTCTGAAAATTTGTTCACATAATCTTCAAAAGCTTGTTAAAGCATACACACATGAGTCATCCTTCATACATACAAATCAAAGAATACTGCAAACATTAACATACAAAGGAATAACGCTGAATAATCCCAGAAAATTCAACATTTCACAATGTGGCAGCAATCTATAAGAATATTTTCAAGCTGACAGACTGATCATTCCAAAAGAAAATGGAACCTAGGCTTTGAGATCAGATGAAGTCTTCAATGCGTCATGCTGTTGGTATACACCATCAACGAGCAACGGGACTTGTCAGCCCGGACCATGACAGAAGGCAGAAAAATGGCGCGGTTACCGAATGCCACGAGCGGCATAAACGTCCCCCTGCTGACATGCACGCCGAACACGTCGACTTGTTCGTTCGTGCCATTGCAGCGCACCAGCAGCATCCCATCGTTGTTGTTGTCGTCGTCAGCGGCAGCGTCGTCGTGGTCAAGGGACGGCACGATGTACGAGCTAACGGCCCTACGGAATGTACAGCCAGAGTCATGCTGCCTGGCCACGTACACCAGGTGAGGTCGCGGCGCGAGCACGACCTTGAGCAAGTCCCCACGGCGCGTCGTTCCGTAGAACTGGCCCCGGAAGGAGAGGCCGCCGTTGATGAAGTAGTCCCGGTCGCCGAGGACGCAGCTGGTGTCGACGGTTCCCCAGACGTCATCGCCGGGCTTGGCGTAGAGGAGTGTCATGCTGCTCACTCCGGGCAGGACGAGCAGCGTGATGCAGCTTTCAAACAAGCGAGTAGAAGCTGAGGTTGGGGTTATATTATCAGGTATTGCGATGGAGATGTGGTCTCAGCTGGCAGAGGAAAGCTCGAGCACCTGTTGAATCCTTTCCAAGCAGAAGCGATCGCCTGTCTACAAGGTTTACAAGCCGATACCGATCTGGGAGTTGCACGGGTGATTAAACTGATGCGCTATTGGTGAAGCATGCCATGGAGTCAAATGATTTTGTGGGTTCAGTGGCTGGAGGCCGAATAGCTGAGATGAAGTAGTTGGCTGAACTCAACTTGCTTAGTTTTCGAGTAAACTATGTTCATCCGTGAATGTAATTTGGTAGCCCATGGCTTAGCCGTACTCGGTTGTGAGTGTCATGTGGAGGAAAGTTCTGGACACTCTCCTCAGATGTATTTGTGTGCTGGTTGCCGGCGATATGTGGGCCCGTGATTAATGAATTGCATTCCTTTAAAAAAAGTATAAGGCACAGTAAAGATTCTCTTATTCTCACGGTTGCGTCGATTCGGCCTCCACCCACCACTCTTGATCCGTAGGGTCAATTGAAACAACACCATCCATAAGATTGAGGAGCCAAAGAACACCATGCTCAAGTATAAGGATCCAACATACACCACTAATGAAGACATTTGTCCTCTCTCTCTACTTTTTAGCATAAATATGAGATTCCATAAACACTTTTACCCATGCACACTGGTTCTTACTTAAGAACACCATGCTAGCTGTTATTTCTTCATGGTAACAAGATGTTTTAGTTTAAGCCAGTGGCATACAAGGTATTTTCCCTAACATAAAAAATTGGCATGACATTTCTGTAAATAGCGGCAACACAATAATATAAAAGCAACACAAATTGACCTAATAAGACTAAATACCCATCCAAATCAACATTTCCAAGGCATCCAAAAATACATTGGTGGATTCACATTTCAGCGGTTGCATAATATGGCCAAATAACAGGGTTCAATGGTCCATAAAAACTCAAAATAACACTAAATGCAATACATCTAAAACCAACTATTTTAATGTTGGCTCAAAATACCCCCTGTTGTCTCACGCCCGCCCGACTCCACCGCCCCTAGGGTTGAGGATGTAGTCTTTTTTTTATTCGGGAAATGATGCTGAGCTTGGAGACGGTGTGGCGCGGCTCGTGCACAGAACGTCAGGGGCAAAAGGGTCTCATCCTATTTAAAATTGTTGGGAGTGGTGTATGTTGGAATCTCTCTTTAGCTATAGTGTTTTTTGGATCCACAACCTTAGGGATGGTGTTGATTGCAATATCCCTGATCCGTATTGCGTTAATAATGGCAAGATGCGCGCGCGTTATGGGCGTGCATGCGTTAATCTCTACTACTTAATAAGTTTCAAAAAAGTCGTCAGCCCGTATTTTCGGCCTCAATTTTGAGATTTCAGATCTATGTCATCCAAATTTATCTCGAATTCGAGTTGAATTTCGATTTCACCTTAAATATTCGTATTGTACTCTAAATAAATAAGCCGAACCGACTTTGAATGCAAACATATTCCAGGCCGAGTGGTAGTGCTATTCTCCTCTAGGTGGGAGACCTGGGTTCGAATCTCCCCTCTGTAGTTGTTTTCTTTTTCTTTTTTGGTCATTTTTCTTCTTGTCCCATCACTTAATGCTTAGCACTCTTCATTGGCCTTAAACAAATATTTTTAAATGTTAAAAATTCATCAAATTTTGTTTACTTATAGTTTCATATGTCTTTAATATGATGTTAAAATTATAGTTAAAAATTATACCAAGAATTGTTCATTCAAATTTTGGTAAAATAGGTAGTTATTAAGCATTGTTTGAATTACTTAAAGTACTTTAAAGATTTGATAAATTCTTGGGATTGTTACAAGAGTGCTATCGTCGTTTCTTTAACATTTACGTACGGGTAAAATGCTAGTAATGATAAATTTTTTCGTCGGCATCGTCTTGTGAAAAATGTGCCCTTGAGTAACATTGCTGATATAGGGGGAAGCTGCAGAAGATAAGCTAGACTAGTAGTAGCGGCGGGTAGGGATGGCAACGGGGCGGGTCGGGGGCGGGTAGAGCAATTCCACACCCGCCTCGACATACGCCTCGGGTAAAATTTGGCACCCGGCTCCGGCCCCGCGGGTGAAAGTTCCCACCCGCGCCCGTGCCCGTCGGGTACCGGGTCGCCCGCGGGTGCCTGCTACGCCGTCGACCTCGCCGCTCCTGCCTGCCGCCCTGGCGCGGCCGACCTCGCCTCGCCCGCTGGCCTCGCCGCCAGCCACGCCGCAACCTCGCCGCGCCCGCCGGCCTCGCAGCCAGCCGTATCGCGCCGTGTCGCCTGCAGCGCCGCCGACCTCGCCGCTAGCCGTGCCGCGCCGAGCCGCCTGTAGCGCCGCCGATGGACTGCACACCGCCGCGTCGATCTTGCGTGCAAGCACTGCAGACGAGGGATTGGGGAGTGGATTGTGCGGTGATGCCTGACGAATGGCGGCGGCGGTGGAGAGAATCTCTGTGAGATTGGGATCGTGAGGAATAAAGAACGGCATTTGTTTGGGCTGTGTTTTCCCTGTCATACGTGAAGCACCAGTGGGCTGGTGTGGGCTGTATTGCCCCATTTTCTTTTATGGGCCAGAGATGAAGTAGTACCATAGTGGTCTGGGCTGTGTGAAGCAGTGTGGTTTGGGCTGTTTCGGGTATCCAACGGGTCACCCGCGGGTGGAGAAAAATACCCGCTCCGACCCCGACTCAGTTCGGGTCGGGCGCGGGTGGCACCCACGGGTGAAAAATACTCCCCATGCCCGGCCCCGTCGGGTCGGGTACCCGTGCCCGAATTGCCATCCCTAGCGACGGGACGCTGAGGCCGCCAGCTCAGTTGGCTTGTTTTTTTTTTTTTTGGAACAGCTCGGTTGGCTGCAGTGTTTTTTTTTTGAACCTCTCAACTCTGAATATAAATGCAGTATCTGTTCGTGTACAAAAGGAACGCCAACGCACCCACGCACACGAAACTCCTACACCTATACCCAGAAAAGAAAACCGCGTCCATCGAGAGATCATGAGGCCCAACAGGATCTGATGCACGACGAGGGACGTCACACTTCCTTTGTGTCACCACGCGTGAGAGGTACTGAAGAAACGAAGCCGACGACTCCATCGCCCAGGTGAGCCACAGATCCATCGGCAAGCTCCTCTGCAAGCTCCACAAGCTCAACGGCGACGTCGGAGAGAAGGACATCGTCGAGACGGCAGCAGCTCGGGAGAACTTATTCCACAACCGCGTCGTTGCCGCCGCTCCTCCGACGCGACTTGGATAATCTCCTCGTTGCTGATGACCACCAGCGCCAGCCGCCAGCCTCCTCTTCGCATCATGTTCGGAGGCAAGAGGAACGGCGAACCACCACCACCGAGCAGCCACCAACAAAGAGAAGCAAAAGGCCGGAAAACTCACCGCCAGGAGTCGACGACGAGCACCCGGAGACCAATTCCACCAGCACCAGCAACGCCGGCGAGGGGAAACCAAAAGTTCACCCATCCTTACAAAGAAGAATAGGCGGAAGACGAGCTCCCCTAGACACAGCCCTCAAAGGACCACTTTCCACAAGCACCACGCCGGCGACGGAGAGCAGACGTCGACGAGACAAAGGATGCTTAGGAAATTTATTCCCTGGACATGGTGACATCACCGCATCCTGGGCCCAGAACCAGCCGCCGGCACGACGCCGACGCCGGTAAAACAGCCACACCGAAGCTCAGCAGCAAGGAGACACCTCCGCATGGATGGCCACGCACGGCCATATGCACGAAGCCACCACCTGCAAGAGCTTCGCCGGCACAAAAGTCCTCGCCGCCGTCACCGACTAGCACTCCGACGCGAGGAAACAACAACCCTAACCCTAGCCTAACTACAAGAAAGGAAAGACTGGAGAGGGAAAATATACATCGCACGGTCGATCCGCCGCTCCCACCCACCTCCGGTGCCGTCCCGGCAACCGGAGACGAGCAGGAGCCAGCGAAATCGCCGGCTAAAAACGAGATCGCCTTCGGTCGCTCCTTTTACTGTAGGAAGAGGAAGGGGAACGGCTGTAGTGTTTTGACTTTTGAGGACCCATGCTTTCCGTGAAGCAGTGCGCTGGCGCGGCAGCTAAACAGAGTGTTTGTTGTTCTTGTTCCACTCCCATGCAGTGCTCCGATCGGAGAGTCCCGCACTCCTCTTCCTCCTCCCGTCGTTAACTGACTAGTCACCGCCGCTCCTATAGATCATATAATAGCCATCAAGCGGGAGCTTGGGCGCGACGAGACGAGAGCCTCCCCAAACAATGGCCTGCACACGCCTCGCCTCCCGCTCCCGCCGCCTGCTGCGCCCCGCCGTCGCCTCGACCCCGCGCGCCTCGCTGCCGGCTCCGCGTCCGCCTCCGTCGCTGGTGGGACCCCCCGCCTCCTCATCCACCTCGCCGCTGCTCCGGCGGATTCTCCAGCTCCAGTCCCCCGCAGCCACGTCCCTGGCGGCGTCGCCGGCGCGGCTCCTCAACGTCGTCGCCGGCGCGGCTCCTCAACGTCGTAAGTCAACGGGCACGCACACCACCCCCGCCTTCTCGTCCGCGCCCGCGGCCTCTCGCTGCTCGCGCGCGCGTTCTGACTGCGGTTGGTGCAGGGGCGTTGCGCGGGGGACGGGAGGAGGTGGTTCGCGAGCGAGGCCTCCGCGCCGGCGGGGGAGGCGGCCGAGCAGGTGGAGGTCCCCTTGGCGCAGACCGGGGAAGGAATCGCCGAGTGCGAGCTGCTGCGCTGGTTTGTCTCCGAGGTGAGTTCGAGGCCCGCGAGCATTGTTGTTACCTTGCTTCTGCCCAGGACTTTGCTTTGGGGAACCCAGTCACACGACTTTGAATCTATGTCGCTCGATACCTTGAACATTGGTGATGAAAATGAAGTATCACCAAAAAATTGGATCTGGCTAATGACTCCTGAACAACCGCAAAAATATTTTTGCAAACAATCTGAATACTATTTGTGGAATGAGTTTTTAAATCCGAATTTTCATATGTTGTGTCACTAAGTTACTGTCTTTAATTTCCATCCATCTAAAATTTAGCATTCACGTCCTTAGATCTTTGTGTAGCTGAGTTGACTTTTGCAACTTGTTCATTTTGCAGGGTGACCTAGTAGACGAGTTCCAGCCGCTCTGTGAGGTACAGAGTGACAAAGCAACTATTGAAATAACAAGTCGTTTCAAGGGAAAAGTACATCAGGTTCACTTTGGCCCTGGTGACATAGTGAAGGTAAATACGATATTCATTTTGTGAATGTTACAACCCCTGAATTATCTGACCAACTTACTATCATGCTTTACCAATCTCAAGTGTGTCCGGTTGTTAATTTTGCAAACTTGACAGATATTGAGCTCCTTAGGTTGATGAAACTTATTTTCCCTAACTTACCCTTGCCCAAGTCGCTTTATTGTTGCAATTCCACTAACTTGTTACCTGAATTAACCTATGTGCACTTTAGGTTGGTGAAAATTTACTGAATATGACTGTGGGTGACAGCCAAATTGTATGGCATGATAATATAGCTCCACAACCTGATAAGTCTCCTGGAGTGGATTCTACTCGTCCTTCAAGCGAAGACAGTAGTCCCAGTGGAACTCTCTCAACACCAGCTGTTAGGCATCTAGCGAAGCAGTATGGACTCAACATAAATGAGATTCAAGGAACTGGAAAAGATGGTTGGGTTTTGAAAGAAGATGTGTTGAATTATGCTGTCAGCAAGGGTCTGTACAAAGAATCGTCTCCTGTTTTCGAAGATAGCATTGGGCAGGTTGAGTTCCTGGAGGAAGAGAAATCCTTACTTGATGTACATTGCTACAAGGATAAGAAAATTCCTCTCAGGTACCATGAAAGCTTTTGTGATGTGTGCTTTATTATAAGTGGTATCATGCATTGCCATACAGCCTAAAATTGAAACCTGATCACCTCTTTCTTCAGGGGATACCAGAGATCCATGGTCAAATCAATGAGCCTGGCTGCAAAAGTTCCACATTTTCACTATCTTGAGGAAATAAATTGCGATGCTCTTGTAAAACTCAAGGCCTCATTTCAAAATGAGAACAAAGATCATAATATCAAGCACACCTTCCTTCCATTCCTTATAAAGTCACTTTCTATGGCACTGAATAAATATCCTTTATTGAACAGCTCTCTCATTGAAGAAACCAATGAAGCTGTACTTAAACGTATTCAATCTTTGAAGTGTTCTTTCCAGTACTATTTCCCCATCAGGGAACGAACTCGAAAAAACAGTTCAGAATCCCCCCACCATATTGATGACTCTTATATGCTCATGTTTCCCATTTAACTGCTACTTGAAAGACAAGTATCATTAATCGCTTTACACTCTGTTAACATTTGTACTTCTGTTCCTCAAAACACGCACAACATATTATCAAACTGAGGACCAAAATAATGTCCAAAGGATTTATTCTTGTCAGGGATGTTTAATGAGTACGCATATCTTAGAGCCTAGCGATCATTCATCCAAATAAGATATCAATTGGTATGCAAATTCATATTCCTTAGAATTTTAGATGTTTACAGCATGTTCGGTTTGGCTGACGTTCAGACATGCACTTGAATACTGGGCACTAGTTTCGTTACGAGATTGCTGTCTTCAATGCTTACGACAATGATACATGTAATTAAATTTAATGGATAATAATTCTCTTTGTTCCATGTATGACACATCAAGTTAAGACACAGTATGTATGTCGTTGTCAACCTGAATGCAATTTTATTGTGCTGAAGGTCGTGACAAGTTATTGATTATTTTCTAGGATCCCACAACATTGGGGTAGCCATGGCTACAGAGCATGGATTAGTTGTACCAAACATCAAGGCGGTGCAGTCTCTTTCAATATTGGAAGTAAGCAAATAATTGCTTTTTAATGTTTGAATTCCAAAATATGATGCTTTACGAGTGAATTTTGGATGTCATTTTCATGTTTCATCAAGATAGCAACGACAAAATATACGTAGTAGATTAGAAGTCTCTGAAATTAAAGATTTACTTTGACAGAAATGTCCTTGAGTTCTAAATTCTGAAGTATCATGTTATCTGAAATTAAAGATTCCCTTTGTCAGAAATTCAGGGTTTAGGCAATCCTCTGAAAATGCTATTCAGTTATGCAACGTGAAGTTGCTCTGCAAAGTATTGTGCAGTTGCACTGTGATCATAAAACATAACAACTGGCCAGTCACATCTTGACTTTACATGTCTGCTTTGTGCCTGTCTGCCAAACTTCTAATCATTTTGGCATGCAATGGCAACAGATCACGAAGGAATTGGCAAGATTGCATGAGATGGCATCTCACAACAGGCAGTGCAGATATTGCAGGTGGCACTGTAACTCTGAGCAACATCGGCGCTATCGGTGGCAAGTTTGGGTCTCCACTTCTGAACCTGCCTGAAGTTGCCATCATTGCCCTTGGACGCATTCAGAAACTTCCCGCTTTGATGCTGACGGAAATGTTTACCCTTCGTCCATAATCAACGTATGAATATCACAGCGCATGCTTCACATCTGCATTCCTTGGCTTTACACTTACCCCTTCGTATGACATACAGGTTACCATTGGCGCTGATCACCGGGTTGTTGATGGGGCCACAGTTGCAAGATTCTGTAACGAATGGAAAAGCTAGGTGGAGAAGCCAGAGCTGCTCCTGCTGCACATGAGATGATCCAGAGAGATAAAAGGATGAGGTGGAAGCCGGGCATTCCAGCGATCTCAATACCGCAAGCGTATGTAATCTTCATACTTTAAATGGAGTCGCTCGGTAAGTATAGCGGTAGTACATGCGGTACAAATGAATTATCAACATGGCTTCTCACCTAGCAATGGTGGATTGTATTCTGTAAATATGACTTTGCAAATTTGAAATAAAGGCCGGGAGGAGTTGTTTGAATTCTTCAGAAGTGTGTGTCACATCAGATTTTTTTTTTTTTTTTTTTTGGAAGTGAACATCAGAAATTTTCACTTGCAATGGTGTTATTGATGGAAGTAATACATTATGAATCTGGGCTCTAGTATCTCTGCTGACACGAGTGTGGTGGGGGACTCCACATTTTCTTTTCCAGACATCTGAGCGTGATTGGAACATAACTCATGACTGATTTCTTAGATGCATGTAAACAGTTTATTGTTCCGCATGAAGTTTCTGTGAGATCCTTAGAAATAGCCTGTAACTGAATTTTAAACATGTAGGAGCAGAATTCTATATGGTACAAATACAGGCTATATGTACATACTACTTTGTCTGAGTACTGATTATGAATTATCCGAAAGAGGTAAATGCCGGCATAGAAGAAGAAGAAATCACGATTATGCTAGCTACTCCCCCAGTATTTTTATTATAGAAGTTCTGACAAGAATCGCTAGTTTATTATAGAAGTTCTTCCTTTATTTTAATTACTTGCCCTGTCTTGAACGTCAAAAATTCAAGGTCAGAGGGCAAGTAATATCACTCTGATAATAGCTACTTTTGGAGGGACCTCGGATAATATCACTCTGATCGCTTGTGCTTTCTACAGCTGCGGCTGCGGCTGCGCACAGGGGAATGCCAGAGTGTAGGCTGCAGCCACAGCAGTAGGAAACTACAAGCTCCATCGATCATTGGCTAGTTGGCTGCAGCCGGTATAAAAGAAGAGAAAACCTCCCCCCTTCCCTGGACTGAGGAGCTTCTACCTTCTCCTCCAAGTCTGACAGAAGATGAAGCCGCCGTGCTCCTGCTGCTTGCCTCCTCCAATGCCGCTGCCGCGAAATCCACCTCCCAGCTGAAGAACGGGCAGCAGCAGTGCGACGTGTTCACGAGGGGCAGCTGGGTGCTGGACGGCTGTACGACTCGTCGCGCTGCCCGTTCGTCCGCAAGGAGTTCGACTGCCGCCCCGACACGGCGTACCTCAAGTACCGGTGGCGGCCCGACCCGCCGTGCTCCCCCCTGCCCAGGTTCGCTCTCTGCCTTAGCTCTGCTCTGATCGTAACCGGCACTCGCCATCGCCACCGTTTTTTTTTTTTTGGCTGCGAGATGCACTCTGCTCGATCGGCGTGTTACACAGGTAATTCGACGGGCTCGAGCTGCTGCGGACGTGGCGCGCGAAGAAGGTGGCGTTCGTGGGCGACTCGCTGGTGGCGAACCAGTACGAGTCGCTGCTGTGCATGCTCCACGCCGCCGCGCCCGCCGCCCGGACCACCGCGTCCTGGGCGTCGGGGGACAGCCCCGCCATCACCGTCCGCTTCGAGGTACGTTCCCTGCGGCTTTGCGGGCGCCTTCGCCGGGGAAGGGTTGGAGAGGTTGCGTTGCCTGCGCGGCGCCGGTGCGATGCGCGGGAACGCTCATAGGCTGCGTTGGGGTGTCGCGAGGTTGGGATCTGCGCCCGCCCTACACTCTCTACTGGACGCTCTTGCCGTCTTGCGCACGTGACCCGCGCGTCCGTGGCACGAGCTGCGACGCGCTCGTGTCAGAACGTAAGTGGTCTTGCTGGAATTGTTAAACTCGACCGGGGGAAGTGGATCGAGGTGAACTTATTGGTTCAACCAGCTGACCATTGATATGCAGGTAAGGGTACCGCGCCTGCACGTGCCCTGTATGGGAAATCAAACGAGCACATTGGGTGTTACCACTGCTGTCGAAGAGCACGTACTCCATACTGTACCGTACTACAATTTATAATTAAAAAGGGTTTATTTGGGGTGGAACACATTGTGAAAGATCACATATAGACCATCCCTTAGGCGATCGACGAATTAATGCTGCTGCATGCAGGACTACGATGTGACTCTGGTGTACTACTTGTCGCACTACCTGGTCGACATCGTCGATGAGAAGGCCGGGCGCGTCCTCAAGCTCGACGCTGTGGACGACGAAGGCCGCAAGTGGCGCGGCGCCGACGTGCTCGTCTTCGGCTCGTGGCGTTGGTGGGCGAGCAAGACGTACGTGAGAGCTCCTCCTCGCCCTTCATATATTGGAAAAACCAAATTGACCGGGTCTTGTTCTTTGACTCGGGTAGGCCAGCTGGCCAGTCACTTTTTGTGGCTTCTGTGATCTGCAGCAGTTGGGACTACGTCCAGGATGGCAACACGATTATGCCGGACATGGACAGGACCCAGGCCTTCTCCAAGGGGCTGCAGACATGGGCCAGATGGATCGATGCCAACCTCCGCCAGGCCAGCACCAAAGTCTTCTTCCAGGGGTTCTCTCCCTCCCACCGCTAGTAAGAGATTATCTGCACAACTTGCTACCGCACATCATATATACAGCAGCAAAGTACAGGTCCATATATATATATATATATATATACATGTTGCGATCTCCAAACACTTAAGCAGCGAGTCGATCTGCCATGCTCTAACATGCATGGTGGTGATCGTGTATTCGTGTGTGCAGCGGCGAAGAATGGGGCGCGCCGTCCGGCAAGACGTGCATGGGCGAGACGCAGCCGCTGAATAACACGGCGGCCTACCACGGCCAGGTCAACCTTCAGGACGCGGTCTTGAGGAGAGTCTTGGCGGGAATGGCGAAGCCGGTGTACCTGCTGGACATAACCTTCATGTCGCAGCTAAGAAAGGACGGGCACACCACCAAGTACAACGGCGACAGCAACGGCGCCGACTGCACCCACTGGTGTGCGTCGCCGGCGTCCTGGATACATGGAACATCATCTTGTACGCCATGCTGACCGACCAGCCATTATATTGAGTAAGTATATTGAGCTGGAATGTAGTTCAATAACGGAAGGAATAGAAGTTGAATGAAAATTCCATGGTTCTTTATCCGAAATGGAGAATGACATTGATTGTTAACCAGGGACAAGGGCATGCATGTAAATCGTGTAAGCACAAGATGACAAATATTCTTTGTCTAACAATTGGTTTTCAGTTTCATTCCAACGATGTGGAAAATATGCTCTAGATCTCCCTTTTATTTCTTTTCGCTTTTCCATAATCATGTTGCTTTTTCATGTGCAAAAAAGACGTTCCTGTAGGTGATTGTTAATCAGAGGTAAGGGCATCCAATACGGACTTGACCCTTCTGTTCATGTACAAAAATGAGTTCCTCCCGAAAACAGGTTGATTTCTTACTTTTTTTGATAATTGGATTTCATACTTCGATGGGAGAGCAGGCGACATTTTTTTTTTTTTGATAGTAGGGCAGGCGATGTGGTAGCCAAAGCGAAAGAGTATGTAGCCTGGTGCTTACATGAGCCTCAGTAGCATCTTAGGTCCTTGGTTCAACTCCCCGTGGAAGTGAATTAGAATTTAATTAACAGCTTTGCGCTTCCAGTGGTAGGCAATGTACCCGTCGACAGCGAAGCGCTAGTGGTGGCTTTGTTGATCTCGAGGATTTCCTGATTCAGTCTTCAAAGATGCTCATAGAGATAAGATTTATGTACGTGTATTCAAAGAGGATGAGTGTCTAAACTGTACTATGTAATCGGTAAAAAAAAAAAAGATGTGGAGGGGATCCCCTGTATGTCTGTCCATTGGGTGTTCATGAGCATTTGAGCATCCAGCCCACTAGTCCCATGATCATAATAAGGCCTAACAGCACAGCTTTACTATTTTTTAAAAAAGTTAACTTGATTTTTTTCCAAATAATAGGTTAACTCCATTTTTTCGAATAATAAGTCAACTTGTCAGAAAATATTTGTTTAGAATTTGTGTATGAACACAAATAACAAATATTTGATTTAATATTTATCTTGTTGTAGTTAAATTATTTAGTGTGACATATTCAACATTTTATTTTATCGTCGAAAAAATCAACACTTAATATATAATATGTATAACTATCTTTATTGTGAACTCGACTTTGCAAAAAGCTCAATTCAATAATGTTAGAGATAATTTCAAAGAATGTTGCTACTGATTCAACCTTTTATGTCACATGCTTTTCCTGCCTTATTATCCCTCAAAATAGAAATCTCAGCACAATCTGAATTATTAAAATTCAAGGTTAGGTCCCCTTGTCAGATTTTGTTATGGTTTACTAGATGATATGATGTGATTATACTCCCAAAGTGCTCCAACCGATTATCATCACAAAGAAAAGAAAAACCCAAAGCGCTCTCAACTCAATGAATCTGAACAAAAACCGCTTGTTAAAATAAAAGAAACCTAGCATCAGTGGTATTGTAGAGACCGCGGTATGCACTCTCTTTCAGAAATATAATTATCTTTTAACTTTCAGATATTACCTAAGGTATATCTAGTTAAATAATAGTCACAAATATTTCAAAATAAAATATGAAATCTGGAAGCTTATATTTCTAGAGTGTTCCACACAAACAACAAATGATGGGTGGGAAACAAAACTTCTCCCAAAGAGACAGGCAGAAAGAAGACCAACTTGGCCTTCACTTCTTTGGCCCCCATTCGGGTTAGTGTGCGCCGTCGCGGCCCAAAACAAACGGCCGCCGCCCGAATTCGTAGCCCACGGTAACAGCTCTGGCCTCTGCTCCACGGCAAGCAACCACCGCGTGCGTGAATCCTGAAACGTGCTGGCACTGCACTGGAGTAGCTCCGCGCACGACCGCTCACCGCTGATACTAGTACTACACGGCCACAAAACAGCGGGCTGGAAAACGGCGGCCCCGGAGCCGCCGCGGCGACGAAACTGATCCGTTGGGGTCTGATCCTACGGTCAGAAATACTGCTCTCGTCCCCGCCTACCCGGTTTGAGTGGAGTACAGTTTTCTTCCCATTTTGATGATTTCAACCATGACGACGACGAAGTCTGAGAATGTTCTACCGGATTGGATGGGCAAGAACTGAAATCATAAGATGCGCCAGTGATCCATGGAATGACCCGATCATGTTCAGCGTCAGATCACAAACAGTACACATACATACGAGTACAACCAACTCGATCGCAGTAGTTTGCCTCGAGAAAAATCGATATTCGGAACTTCGCAGATGTTTTTTGTTATTGCAAATTCTTTTGGGAAAAAAATAAAAGATGTTAATTGAAAAGTGACTCTTTTTTACATGGAGCTTGTTGCGAGGTTACAAAACAAACACTGATTACACATTGAACAATGGATCAAAGAAAAACACAAACATGAGTTCGGCGCCGGCCGGTTACTCAGCAGCGACCAGCACGAGCAGGAAACTTAAATCTTCAACAAAGGTCATTGAACATTATTCGGTAAATAGCGACAGCGACGGCTGGTAATAGTCCTCGAAGCTCCACAGCCCGGCGGGCGCCGGCGGCTCCTCGACGGCGACGGCGGCGGCGGTGGCGGCAGCAGGGGCGGCCGCGCTCCCGCCCTCCATGTAGGGGATGCCGAAGAAGTCCATGTAGTTCTCGTACGCCATCAGCTCCTCGGACAGCTCCTTGACCTCGTCGGACAGCCCCGACTCCGCCGCCGCCTCCAGCTTGGGCGCCGGGAGGAGCGCGGCCGCCGCCGGAGGAGGAGGAGCAGACGCCGCCGCCGCCGCCGCCGGAGCGTCGCTGGGGAAGTTGACCTTGGCCTTGGCGCCCCTGATGCGCCTGGCGGCGCGGTCGTAGGCGCGCGCGGCGGCCTCGGCGGTGGGGTAGGTGCCGAGCCAGACGCGGACGCCCTTCACGGGGTCGCGGATCTCCGCCGCCCACTTGCCCCACGGTCGCTGCCGGATGCCGCGGTACTGGTTCTTGCGCTCCCGCCTCGCCTTGGGCCGCGCCGCTGCTCGCAAAGAAAGCAGAGGTGTGTTGGTCATGTCACGGCCTTGCACGGACACGCCAAGGAACAGAGCAAGAACGAACCAGAGACTTTTACCTCTCTCCGGCGTGCGGGGGGCGGCGTGGTGGTGGTGGTCCGAGTCGTCGGCGTCGTCGGGCCAGAAGTCGGCGGCCGACACCCGGCGCGGCGCCGGGATGTAGTCGTAGATGATGGCACCACAGCACATGGATGGATTCTTCTTGGCTTGCTCGGTGGAATGGAAGGAAAGTCGGAGTGGAACGGAAACAGAGGGTGTGTTTTGTTTCTGCGGACGTTGGATTGGGTTGGGCGGTATAGGCGGTCGACGGTGTATTTATACAGGTCGGAGTTGTGGGCGCGGGCGCGGGGGCGGGCACAGATAAAACGCGCGCGCGCAAGCAATTTTCCTTGTGCCCTCGGTTCGGACAGCGTCGCGACAAGCGCACGCGCGGACGCGCCTTCTTCCTCCTCCCTCGCTCCCCGCGGCCGACCACCTCTCCTCCCTCTTCTCCGGCGAGGCGCCCCCGCGGCCGACCACCTCCCTCGTCTCCGGCGGTTACCGCCGCCAGATCCGCCGCCCACGACCGCCGCCTCCACTAAATCCTCCAACATCAGCTCCCCCGCCGCCGTCGACCGCCGCCACCACTAACCCGTCCAACTACGACGCCCCCGCCGCCTACCCCGCCCACCGCCCTCCTACCTACCCGCGGCCGGCGGCGCCATCGCCGCCTCGCCGCCCTGCCACCACCGCCACCCACCGCCGGGTCGCGGCCGCCGCCCCCCGGACCCCTCCTCTACAGCCGACGGCCATGGAAGGCCTCCTCCAACCCCTAACCCCCAACCTCGAATCCTAACCCCGAACCTGAAGCTTCCTCCACTCGCCGGCGTTGCCGCTCCTTCTTCCTCCCCTCGCCGCTGCTTCGGAGCGGACACGGGAGCACGACGCGGGGGCGGCGGCGGGAGCGCATCGCGGCACGGGGGATCGGGAGGAGGAAGAAGACCGAGCGAAGGGGGTGGGTCCCACACGGAGTTGCGCGCACGGTTGTCCTGTAGCTGTCGGAACGAGGTAGCGAGATGAGGATCGAGCGCGCTGGCGCGGAAGAAGCATTTCGGGCGGGGGCCCCTCTGCCCGGCCGATGACCTGGGGTTGGAGGGCAGGTGCTCCGGACCTAAGCTGGACCGCATTGAGTTGGGGGCCGAAGACTCTTGAACACCGTCTCGTGACTCGTTTTGGATGAGACGGTTTGGCACCGGTTATGTCTTTTTTTTTCTTTTTTTTTTGCGAAGGGCGTCTTTTTTTTTCAGAAAACAAATGTTGGTAAAAGTTGTGATAAATATCACGCTCCTCCAAAAAAATTATTAGTTAAGTAAATTCTGAGAATAAACTAAAAATAAGTAAATAGAAGCTAATTTTCACTAGCTTTTCTACCGACCGAGTTGCTTGCAAAAGCGGGGCCCAACAGGGTTAGTGCTTGGTATCTTCCTCTCAAGAAATTTTATGTGATGATAATACATAAAACACGCTCTGTGCTGCAAAATACCTGATTGTTCCCCATGATCTAGCCTGACTAAAGGTTTCTAGAGCTTCCGTCAGTCGTGTGCATATAGTGAACACGAATATCTTCAACTACTAATTTGTAATATAGCGTACTATGTCATCAAATTATTTTAGAAGTTTTCTACTTCAAACACAAAATTATATTTATTTGACACTGAATCATTTGGACTACTTAGACACTCCAACGGTTGTCCTATTGGACAACCCATATCCAAAATGGGTCAAAAAATGAAAAAAAATTGTCTCCAACGGGTGACCTACATACCATACTCATTGTGGGGTTGATGGAGGTGGCGACCGAGTAATAGGGCAGCAGTCGCAGCACCCAGCCATCTTCGCGCCTCGGGCGCGTCTTCTTCGCGCGGCTCCCGGCCCGCCCACGGCCGCCTCCCCTTCGCGGCCGCCACCACCGCCGCCTCCTCTTCGCGCGCCTCCCGGCCCGCCCGCGGCCGCCTCCTCTTCGCGTCCGCCGCCGCCATCGAGGGGAAGGCCGCTGCCACCGCCTCCTCCTCCTGGTTGCTGCCCTCCGCCGACTCCGCCGGCGCCCCGCAGGTTGGAGCAGAGGTTGGCGGCGCGGAGGCCGCTGCCGGCGGCGGAGAGGAGCGGGGTTAGGCTGCACACAACAAACAGGAGAGGCGGCACATCCTCCTCCGCCTCGTCTGGTCTCGCCCTATCCCGCTGCTCCGCTCTGCCGGGTGGATCGAGCGAGCCCGCCGCCGAGCGATGGGTTCGCGGCGTCTTGGATTCGAGGTTGCGGGATTCGGAGTGGATCTTGGGAGCCAGCAGGGCAGCTGCGGCGGGGAGACCAGCGAGGGTGCGGTGGTGTCGGCGGTGGATCGGGGAGGCGACGGGGATGAGAGAGAGAGAGAGAGAGAGAGAGGAGAAAGGGGACTCCGTTGGAGATATATGTTTTTGAGTCTTGTAACTTGACGTTCATGAACACCTATTTAGTCATTTGGGTCTTCAATTTGGGTAGGCATCGTTGGAGTCAGTCTTAAAGTGCCAAGCACACGCAAAAAGGTTGAAATTATTTTTTATCACATGTCATATTTGTATTCCACATCTCACATTTGAAATTATTTGTCGAAACAAATTTCATATTTAAAGTTGACCTCTTTTGTCAAAACAAAAAACTTGATCTTCGGAGCAAACCATGATTTTTTCTAGTATTTTTTTTCTCAATGGTTGAATAAAAATGTAATGTAACCTTTCATTTGACCAAAATGTACCAGTGACTCAATCGCTAGACACCTCGGCGGGGCGTGGAGGGCCGAGCCGGGTCCGGTCCAGTGCCTTGAAAAATAATTTGCAACTTCATCGCAAGTTACTGCCACTTGAACAGCGTTCTCAATAAAGCTAGCCTTCTTCTTCTGTACTCCCTCTAGTGTCAAAATAGTTGTCGTTTAGAATATTGATACGGTCTTCAAAACTTAATTTTGACCAATACTTTTTCCTATAATATATTTATAAAATACAGTTAAAGTATACTTTTATGAAACCATATTTCAATACGAATCTAGTCATATCATTTTCATATTTCTAAACTTAACATACAAAATATTATTTGTGGTCAAAGTTTAAAAAATTTGACTTAAGACAACCTCAAAACGACAACTATTTGAACACCGGAGAGAATATGTTGTATGGTCCAGTACTCATTGCTTGAATTTTTTATTAAAATAATAATATTTTAATTAATAATTGCGGAATTAGGGTACGATTAGGAAGAATTGCAGAAATAGGTGTCTGTCGGTTATCGGACAACCGACAGGACCCTAATCGGGCGTCCGGTGACTGATAGGCCCGCGTGGCACATGTCCGGTAGGACCTATCGGTAATCCAGTGCCCGACAGGCCTTATCGGGTGTCAGGTGACCGATAGGTCCCCTCGCCCGCGCCCGAGAGGACCGATAGGCACATATCGGGTACGGGAGGTCCCAAGACCGATAGGCCTTCCCTGAGCGCCACCAACGTTCTCGACTCCCGAAACGAAATAAAGTCGTGAAGTACTACTACTGCCACCTGCTCGGCTGCTCAATCTCGTCTCGGTCCCTCCGCTCTCCTTCACGGGAAACGGATCCTCTGCCGTACGGGCCGTGCCGTGCGGTCACTGACAGGTGGGCCAGGCACGGGTCCGGGGCCACCGGTCAGTGACCTCACGGGCCTCTGCCGTTCGGCAGAGGATCTCGTTGCCCTTCACGGCCCCAGCTCGTCCTTGACCTTATCTCTTTGCTCACTCTCATTTCTCCAAACTCGAACGCATCCACCTCAAAAAAGAAAAAAAAAAAACTCCAACGCATCAGACCAGCGCATCTCCATGGCTCCATGTTCCAGCCTCTAGCAAACAACCCGCTTGGTGGAGACAAGGTGTGCGGCTCATGTGTCGGGGAGAAGCGGCGTGGAGCCGTCCTAGCAGCGGCTCGCCGCGGAGGCCGCGGAGGCGAGGTGCAGTGCACCAACGGCGGCGAGGACGGAGGCTACCGCGGTGACCTGTGTGGCAGTGACAACTAGCGGCTAGATCTCGGCCATGGCTGCGCCTTCCACTCCTCAATCCTTTCTTTTTGTCTCGCCACAACGGGCTAGTGGATGGCGGAGCGCGGGGCGCGGCCGTGAGCGCCTCGGTGGCCACCGCGCGACGCTCCTCCAGGCCTGTCGGGTCGTCGTCGACCGATAGGTCCCTGTCGGGATATGTGGGCCAGTCCGTCCGCGGTCCACCGATAGGGGTTTCCGACAGGCTGCCGACACCCTACCCTACCGGACACCCGACTAGGGGCCTGTCGGTCACCGGACAACCGACAGGCTCCCATTTCTGCAATTTTTCCAAAATGTCCTTTAATTTCGCAATTAATATTAAAATATTATTATTTTAATAAAAAATAATGGATGTAACAAGTGATAATGGATGACGCGATCACTCCATCACGTTTTTCAATGTTAGGCGTATCTGACAAGTGATAATGGATTTGCTCTACATATATATGTACTTCGTATGTCACCAAGGGTCGCGTCAACTACTAAAGGGGTGTTCGTTTCATTTAGCACTAAATTTTAATCCGGAGAATCTTGTTATTTAAAGATATTAAATAAATTCTAATTATAAAACTAACTGCAGAATCCCTGTGCTAATTCGCGAGATGAATCTAACGAGGGTAATTATGTCGTGATTAGCGAATGGTTACTGTAGCATCACTGTTCCAAAACAGAGATTAATTAGGCTCATTAGATTCGTTTCGCAAATTAGCACCCATCTGTCAAGAAGGTTTTGTCATTAGACTTTATTTAGTACTCCGAAATAGCAAGATTCTCTTTGATGTGACAGAACTAAACTTTAGATTAGGAGGAAACGAACACCCCCTAAAATAGAGGTAAAATCCTTTGTTAGATGACCTCAACTTACCGCTACAGTAAAGCAGTCGCTACAGTGTTCGCAGTTATGTTTCAATCAACCGCTATAGTATTCGCAGTTATTTTTCAAGCTACGGTAAAACAGACACTAGCCGAACAAGCCCCATGTAATTTAGAATTACTTCATTTTGCTATAAACGATGGCGAAAAACAATGCAAGTAAAAGATCAAACCGAACGGGGACACGAGATTTAACGTGGAAAACCCTCCCAATGCGAGAGGGAAAAAACCACGGGCGCCAGCCAGCAAGAACTTCACTGTGTCGAGAGTCGGGTTACAACGCCGAACGGCGGCTTACAAGATGATGAGAATAATCTCAAAGGGAAACCCTAACGGGATATATGACCCGTTCCGTACCGCGACGCTCCGGCCCAAGCCTCCGGCGACGGGCCTCCGCTACGCTTCGTCAGAAGTCGGCCTTTAATATGTGATGAATTTGGATCATAACACAACAAACTCCACCTTGAGACAAAATTCCTCTTGTAGCATAAACCGAAACCTTCATCCTGAACACAACAAAAGAAACAAATACTTCTGGCGCCAAATAGCCTCTTGGGCTAATCCATTATACCAACCAAGCTTGAGCAAAGCTCAAACTTAGCAACAGGAACTGGCTTTGTCAACATATCAGCAGGATTATCATGAGTGCTTATCTTGCATACCTTTAGCTTACCCTTTTCGATCTCATCTCGAACATAATGGTACTCGATCTCAATGTGCTTTGTCCTCTCATGGAAAACAAGTTAATGCAAGAATCAACTCTACAAAGCTCAGCAAACAATCCTTTCAACCAAACCAACTCCTTGCATGCCTCAGCATAGCCATGTATTCTGCTTCAGAGGTAGACATAGCAACAACAGGCTGCAAGACAGCCTTCCAACTTACAGCACGACTACCAATAGTAAACACATAACCTGTGAGTGACCTTCGCTTGTCCAAATCACCAGCAAAATCAGAATCCGCATAGCCAATAAGTCCTTTATCAGTTCTGCCAAACTTCAAACAAGAATCTGCTGTCCCTCGGAGATACCTGAAAATCCACAGAACTGCCCCTCCAGTGTTTTTTACCAGGATTAGACATGTATCTACTAACCAAACTCATAGCATATAATAAATCCGAGCGAGAGCAAACCATAGCATACATCAAAGAACCAACAGCACTAGAATAAGGAACTTTTGACATGTACTCAACATCCTCATCTGTACTAGCACCAGTGTTTAAAAAAAGGGCGCCTAGGCGCGATTAAGCGCCGCCTAGGCGCTGCGCGGTGGTCGAGCGCGTCGCTTTCACGAAATCGGTGCAGAAAGGCGCTGAACCGCCTACGCGCAGCAAAAGCGGTGGAAAGCGGCGCCTTTTTCCGCTTTTTTGTGTGGGCCAGCGTCGATTCCCCGGACAAACAGCGCTCCTCGTCGCTCCTGCTGCCTTTCCCCTCCCGCTCGCCCACGTACGGCGCCGCCGTCATCCAGATCCCGTCCAGGCGCAGCGTTGTTTCCCACCGGCGGCGGCGCCGCCGTTCTTGCGCCGCGCCGGGCTGGCCTGTCCCCACCGGATCTAGCACTAGTGGCCTGGGTAAGACCTCCTTCGGTCAGCTGTGGTGGTTGATTTGGAAATAGGAGCGGAAGAAGCAGGGAGGACGAGGAGCGATGGCGGAGGAGGAGACGAGAAGACGAGCGACGCGTTATCTGCTTTTTTTTCTTTTCTTTTTAGCATTAGCAATGCGTTATCTGCTAGCAGATAAGGTAAGGGCGGGTGGGCTATGGGCCTCCTGGTGGGCTGGGCCATAGCCTAGAATATTTCCTCTCCCTTTTCTCCTTTTTCTTTTTTTTCCTTTTCCTTTCCTTTTCAGGTGCTATACATGGTTATTATATACTGATATATATGTGGAGCCACCGCTTTTTCGCGAACGCCTAGAAACGCCTAGGCGCCGCCTAGGCGGCCTAGGCACTAGGCGGTGCCTCACCGCCTGCTTTCGTATACCGCTTTTTAAAACATTGACTAGCACACTATTTAGCTGATAATTTAAAATGCGATGCAATAGGAGTATTAACTGGCTTAGCATCATGCATATTGAAACGCTGAAGAACATTCTTAATGTAACCATCTGACTAAGAAATAATAAACCAGCCTTTCGGTCTCTAGTAATTTCCATACCTAGAATTTTCTTAGCAGCACCAAGCTCCTTCATGTCGAACTCACTACTCAACAATTTCTTCAATGTAGTGATTTCTTTCCTGCTCTTCGCAGCAATCAGCATATCATCAACATATAACAGTAAGTATATAGGTGATCCATTAACATGCTTCATGTAAACACAGCTATCATAATTAATCCTCTTAAAGCCATGTGACAACATGAATCAAACCTTTTGTACCACTGACGAGGGGACTGTTTCAAACCATGCAAGGATCTTTTCAACTTGCAAACATAATTCTCCTTGCCAGGCACTATGAACCCTTCAGGTTGGTCCATGTAAATCTCCTCCTCAAGCTCTCCATGTAAGAATGCAGTCTTTACATCTAACTGCTCAAGCTCAAGATCATGTGCAGCAACAATACTAAAAAATGTGCGAATTGAGCTATGCTTTACCACCGGAGAGAACACATCATTATAGTCAACACCAGGAATTTGACTGAAGCCTTTAGCCACTAACCTTCCCTTGAACTTCGGAGGCTCGCTAGGAGATAAACCATCCTTTGGCTTGTAGATCCACTTGCAGCGAACAGGCTTCTTTCCCTTAGGCAAGGGCACAATCTCCCATGTGCCGTTCTTCTCAAGGGACTGCATCTCATCCTGCATAGCTGCAATCCACTTCTCACTATCACCACAAGCAATGGCTTCAGCATATGTTGCAGGCTCATAGCTGCTCTCCACCTGTTCAGCACAACTCAAAGCATAAGAAATCATATTACATTCTTCAATAAGACGGGGTCGAGGTCCACAGCCCCACTTTAATCTGAGATGAGCAATAGGTAATTCCTCCTGTAGCTGCAAAACAGGAGGTGAGTGCTGAACATCATCATGAGCCTCATTAGCAACAACTTCTGTTTCCTGATCATGCACAGGCGGCTCCACCTGCACGCCTTCCTCATCATCCATATGCTCCACCTCCACGCTGATGTGCTGCAGCTCTCGGTCAGAATTATCTGGAGCACAATCTGAGGACAAGCTGTCATTAAACATCACAGATTCATTGAAAACAACACTCCTGCTCATGAAAGTCTTTCCCGTTTCAGGATTCCACAACTTATATCCTTTAACTCCCGAACCATAACCATGAAAAAGACATTTAATACCTCTAGGCTCTAATTTTCCATTATCAACATGAGCATAAGAAGTGCAGCCAAAAACTTTCAACTGTGAATAATCAGCCGGTGTGCCAGACCATACCTCAATGGGAGTTTTCTTATTAAGTGGGATAGAAGGCGACCTGTTTATCAAGTAGCAAGCGGTGTTAGCAGCTTCAGCCCAAAAACGCTTGTTCATCCGCGCGTTTGACAGCATGCAACGAGCCTTCGAGATAATGGTTCTGTTCATGCGCTCTGCCACACTGTTTTGCTGCGGAGTATACGGTATGGTGTGATGCCTGACAATGCCTTCCTTCCTGCAATAATCATCAAAAGCATACGACAGAATTCTCCACCATTATCACTCCGAAGTACTTTTACCTTCTTCTTAGTTTGCCTTTCTATCATAACTTTCCACTCTTTAAAAGCGGCAAAGGTATCATCTTTATTTTTCAGAAAGTAAGGCCATACCTTTCTAGAGTAATCATCAATAATAGTAAGCATGTAACGAGCACCACCATAAGAGGGCTTCCGTGAAGGACCCATAGGTCTGCATGTACATAATCAAGAGTAACTTTGGTGGTATGAACATCGGTATTGAACTTTACCCTTTTGTGCTTCCCGAGAATACAATGCTCACAAAACTTCTTGCTACTCAAAGTACAGCCATCCAGCAGGCTTCTCTTCATCAATTCTGCCATACCAAGTTCACTCATATGTCCAAGACGCATATGCCAAAGGTTAGTCTTGCTAGGTTCAGTATTAGAAACAGCAGCAGCGGAAACAGAACCATGTAAAGTACTTCCTCTAAGGACATATAACTTAGCAGAATTCATATCGCCTATCAAGCAGACAAGAGAACCTTTTGATACCTTTAAAATCCCATCAGAATCGGAGTATTTGAAACCTTCTGCATCAAGTGTGCTGAGCGAGATAAGATTTCTAGTCATATGTGGTATGTGCCTCACATTTTTCAGCGTGCGTGTCATGCCATTATGTCCCTTGATCTGAACAGAGCCGATGCCCATTATCTCACACGGATTATCGTATCCCATTCGCACCACATCTCCCTTCTGCACAGGTTTATAGGAACTAAACCAATCTCTGTTAGTGCAGATATGAAATGAACATGCAGAATCAAGTATCCATTCATCATGACCAGAACAACAACCAGCAAGAACAACTAGACAGTCTCCTGAATCAGAATTCCCAGCAGCAGAGACAACAGAGACCTTACCATCCGAATTATTTTTCTTGTTCTCCTTATTCCGAAGCTTAAAACAGTCCTCAATAAAATGAGTTTTCTTCTTACAGTACTTACAGAACTTCTTCGGTGGGCTGGACTTTGAACGGCCTCTGCCATCTTGGCTATAGGAACGATCGTTGCTTTCATTGGAAGATTTATGCTCGGATCTGCCTCTCACTTGCAGTGCATCGCCCTTGGAAGACGACCCATCAGAGTGAACCATGCCTTTCATCTTCTCCCTGGATTGGAGTGCCTCATAAACATCCAAGACAGTTCATCACGGCTCAAAAGTATGGTGTCACGAAATGAAGCAAACGAACTGGGCAGAGAGCATAACAGTAAAAGGCCTAAATCCTCATCCTCATACTCCACCTCCATCGACACTAGGTCGGCAACGATCTCCTTGAAAACAGATATGTGGTTCAACACCGAACCACCCTCCTCCATCTTAAGCGTGAACAGCTTCATCTTCATATGCATCTTACTGGTAAGATCCTTCGACATGCAGATCGATTCCAGTTTGAGCCAGAGTATTCGCAGTTATTTTTCAAGCTACGGTAAAACAGACACTAGCCGAACAAGCCCCATGTAATTTAGAATTACTTCATTTTCAAGCTCCATGTAAAACAGACACTAGCCGAAAAACAATGCAAGTAAAAGATCAAACCGAACGGGGACACGAGATTTAACGTGGAAAACCCTCCCAATGCGAGAGGGAAAAAACCACAGGCGCCAGCCAGCAAGAACTTCACTATGTCGAGAGTCTGGTTACAACGCCGAACGGCGGCTTACAAGATGATGAGAATAATCTTGTTGGTCGTATCTACGCACCCACTTATATACCGCAAGAGCACGGTGTACAGTTGTAGTCTTTTTCCCCCAGAAGAGTATTCCAAGGTTTAATCGAACCATAGAGACCAATGGGAATTAAGCAAAATCATCAGTAAAAGAGTTAACCAGGCTTTCTAGTGAGCGTGAGCGAGAGCTTGGGAAAACTGGGGGCTGTGCCGATCGGCACAGGGAGTGTGCCGGTCGGCACGGAAGCTAAGTTGACCGAAGTGTTGTCTGAACAGCCTAAGGAACCTGATTATGGGGTAAGTTAGCCAAGTCTGCTAATTGAGAGCGTAACCAAAAAGCTTAATCAAATAGCATCATAAACGGAATTACTCAATTACTGATAACCGAAGATCGATAGGTTGGAGCCCCTTTCCGGAATGCCCTGTCACGACCAATTCGCCGTAATCGCTGACCTCTTCCTACTCTACACATCATCTCAAGGATCATCGCGTATGCATTAGCGGCTGTTGAGGTACGGAGACGACATGCAATTATGGCGCATTACAAGATCCCAATGCTACCTTAACCACAATGGAGATAGTGAGAGATTGAATCTCTCACCTCTTATTGCCACCACAATTAAGATAACATCTAATACTTAGTCGTCACTAAGCGTAGGAACAAGTGCATGTAAAGACCATAAAATCCAGGCAATCAATAATCAAAACCATTCATCCACATATTCAATCATACTTCGATAATACATAGTGCAAGATACATCACCATCTAGTAGGCCTACCTTGATGGATCACCTCTTTAGCACCGATGGTTCTTGATCAACAACTAGAGAACATGAAGAACGGGGCAAAGCCCCGGTGGCTCTAAACTTACTAGCTGTGTTGTCCCTCTGGCGGCGGATCCCGAAACCCTAGGGCTTTTACAAGTTTATACAGGGCTGTACACCAGAAAGGAAGAGGATCTCGGGAAAAGAGTCCTCGTGCCGATCGGCACAGGGGTTGTGCCGATCGGCACACCTCGTGTCAGGCTCGGTTTCCTCCCTAAGTCGGTTCTAAAGTCCTAGGTAGCTTCCATGTGAGCCTTCCAATCAGTTTTCTTCGAGATCAAGTCTTGTATTGCTCTTTCAAATCTTCGAGTATCTTTTATCTCTTCGTGACGAATACCTCCCAAGATTGGTTCGGATTACTTCCTTCTAGAATCAACTGAATGGTGGGCCAGCTTCGGTGGCCTTGGGGTCCCCTGTGCCGGTCGGCACAGGGCTGTGCCGATCGGCACAGTTGACCTTTTCTGCTGGTTCTCTTCTCTTCAGGTCCAGATCAGCCTCAATGTCCAGAATGTCGTCCTTTTCATCTGTTTCTGCAATAAAGCTCCAGAACGACATATATACAAATATTGTGCTATTATCAAGGGTTAATGGCCTATAATGATGACATTTATGCTCTAAAATAAGGCGCAGTTGGCATATAAAATGGTATGCTAGAAATCGCCAACAGCTCCCCCACACTTAAACCTTTACTCGTCCCGAGGAAAGTCAAGAATGAAAATCAACTTGCATATAGTCACATCAATCATAAAAGTGTTTCAAATCTACACGAGCTGAGCATTTATGCATTGTGAAATTAAATCAATTTAGTATTCAGCAAACATGTTCAAAATATGGGTATTGAGCATGAAAGAGTATTTCCCTAAAGCAAATCTTGAAAAATATACAACTTGATGCACATGACTTTTCCACTTGTGTAAATCACTAAAAGGTATTGTGAGCAAAAGAACTATCCTTCTCAAACGATCAAGTCAACAACTCAACTTCAATCGCTCACCTAAGATCACTCAATAGCCTAGCCTACTTTATCAATATTTATGTGTAAGGCAATATGAGTGGCTTGGTGAGGAATTCCAAGGAAAATAGACATAAATCAACAACATATTGCAAAGCTAAGAAATAACTCTAATTGGTTTTACTGAGACTTGTCAAACGGCTATTAGGAATTGAATTTTGAGAAAGAAACTCACACCTTTAGAATAGTGGACATATACCTGTGTGAATGAACAATCACAAGTAGAGAACGTAATCTTTTTAAACAGGTGACAAAGCTGTCCTTTCTTCTTTGCATATCTATCAGAAACTTCCTGGCATTTTCGAAGGATATCGAATGCAAAGAATTGTGTACATGGTTGGAAAAAGAAATTCTTGGCTAATTGATGATAAGAATTCAAGGGAATTCACTCTTCCCCCCACACTCAAATTTTTGCTAGTCCGGAGCAAAACAGCGCAAGGTACAGACTTTATTTTCTTTTTTCTTTTTTTTCTTTTTTTCTTCTCTTTTTTTTTTCTGTGTGTGCCGAGCGGCACACCAGTGTGCCGGTCGGCACATTGTCTTTACCTGCCAATTTCGCTCTGGATTTTTCATTTGAACTGCTGTGTCGAATGTGTAGCCAAGAATACAGTAGGATGTGGTCAAGGATTGGTATTTGATCAAGAAATTTGGTTCTCAAGTATCGGATACTCGGCGAATTATGCATAATTCCAATGCGGTAATTTGCATAGCTCGAGTGGCAATAAGGCTAGAAAATCAACACGATACGCAAAAGATATGGCCAATTTTTCAAGTCTCATACCCGAAGAATTAAATCTTAACCGAGCTCAATTATCAATCATAGTCTCTACTTAGCAAAGGCTTAATTTGAGTCGCATATATTTGGCATTGGTAGGTAAGATTGAATGATACGAAGTAATTCTAAAGCTCACAATAAGAACATTTGAATTTCATAAAGAAATAGGTACTAAGTCATGTCATCCAAATTGATCTTATTATTACACCTTGCATGGGAATTTTGAAATGAACTACGCCACATATGAAGTATTTGCCGAATACATTATAGTGAAAGTTCGAAATTTTATTTATGCTCATCATCGCTCGATTATCATTAACACTTCTCAAGATAGACATACATACTCGTATCATTTTTCAATTAAAGCATAAAGATCATCATCATATTGGATTTGAAAGCTCGAGCTACATGAGGATGTATCATACTACTAGCACACTTGCATAAATAAAACTAAACTACTAGCACACATGCATGAATAAAAGCACACAAACAAACTAAACACACCCGATACATGGTTTCCCAACCCGCTCACACACACATAAGTAAATAAATAAAAAGAGAATGCGAAAGGGAAAGAAAAACGCAAACCGGGAAACCGATACAAGTTGTGTCGTACACAACACACTACCCATCGAATGGAGGTGGCTGCGTGTAGTCGAAGCCGTAGTACGCCGCCTCCAATCTTGCGAACTCATCAATCATCGCGTCGGTGTTGTTCCGCATCGCGCCCGCCAAGTTGTCGATGCGTTCAACGTATTGAACGTTGTTGTCCATGTATTTGTGCATAGGGGCAAAGTTCGCCCCCGGAGGACCTGCAGGAGCATAGTAGGGTGCCCCCTGGAAGTGCTGAGGGTAGACAGGGCCGGCCCTGAGATTTTGGTGGCCCGGTGCAAGATGAAAAATGGAGGCCCCATTGAGTGTAAATACAAAATAAGATAGACCATCAATTTCAACTATTTTACTATAATCATCATGAAGATTCGTTAACACTTGAATAAGTATAAATAAGTTTCATAAACTATTACAAAAGCCCCAATATATAGATCACTTGAAGCAATTTCTTCTAACACTTCTAGATGCAAAGTCACTGATGATAGAGTCAATATCAATCTCATCCAGCAGCTTCTTCTCGATGCACAAGGTTGCCAAACCATTTAACCTTTCTTGAGACATTACTGACCCCAAATAGTTCCTCAATAACTTCAACTCTGAAAAACTTCTTTCAGCTGATGCAACAGTCACAGGCACATTAAACAAGATTCTATAAGCAATGGAAACATTAGGATAGCTGTCCACTTCTCTAACAAATTCAAAAATCTCCATAGTAGACATTTGTCTATCTGGCAAAGTCATTTGCAAAACCTTCAGTTCAGATATTAGATCATTTAAGTCCACATCAGATGAATCCTTAAAAGTGAAAGTATTTGCAAATTTAGTGCAACAATCTGTTAGCTCAATATCATCCAATGATGTCAAGGTTCTTGAGCTTAGTAAGAATCCAAATATATTTTTAAACACATGAAGTTCTTCAAATCTATTTCTCAATGATGTTGTCGCCATATCAACCATGACAAGAAAATAATTAACCTCAAAAGCCTTCTCAGCTTGCAATATTTCTTCACTGCAATCAGATTCATCAAAATGTTTCTTCCTAGTAACTTGACGCTTCACTGGGAAGGATGGCTGTACACCCATTTCGGTTGCAAGCCCTTTTGCAATTTTCAAACTAGCTTCAAACCCTTCATTTCTGTACTTTTCAAAGTATTGCATTATACCTTCAATTTGCTGCAAGGCAGAGTCAATGCACATGGATGGTGACTGTAGCTTCTTGCTCACAGTATCCACAGCAAATAAGATGTCATGCCAAATAACCATACCAAGTATGAACTCAAAATTACCAAGCAGATCAAATAAGTTTTTTGCATCACTCTTTGTACTAGGTTCAGAATCACTAGCTTGACGTAAATGAGACAAAGCTAACCTCAATTGTGGAGCTTGATATCTGATTGCTCTAACACTTTTGATTCGACTCTCCCAGCGAGTATTGCACAATGACTTCACAGTTAAACTTGGAATATGGTCAAGCAACACTTTCCATCTTTTGGTAGAACCAGAAAATAACACATATATCCATTGCACAATTCCAAAAATGATACAGCTTTATGACTTGAATTTGCCATCTCACAAAGTGTAAGATTAAGACTGTGGCAAGCACATGGCATATACAAAGCTCTCGGGTTGACATCGAGCAATCGCCTTTGTACCCCATGGTGTTTTCCTTTCATATTGGATCCATTGTCATAACCTTGGCCCCTTATATCATCAATATTAAGACCAAATGACTCCATGCAGTCAAGTAGCACATTACTCAGCCCCAAACCAGTTGTATCATTCACCTCCACAAACCCCAAAAAATACTCCTCAATCTTTATTTTGTTCTCAGACATATTAACACAGCGAACGATCACAGTCATTTGCTCTTGATGACTCACATCTGGGGTACAATCAAGGATAATGGAGAAATATTTGGCCCTTTTAACAACTTCTATGATAGAATTTGTAATAGCAGAAGCCAAAAGCGAAATCAATTCATTCTGAATTTTATGACTCAAATAATGATAATGAATTTCTTTGCTCTTAATACGTCTAAGGTGCTCTTGCAATACCGGGTCAAACTCTGCAATCATTTCAACACAAGCTAAGAAATTACCATTATTTTCGTTGTTGACCTTCTCGCTGGATCCTCTAAATGCCAAATTCCGCTTACCAAGAAACTTCACAATGGCTACTAATCTGAATAAGACCTGCTTCATGTGTTCTTTCTCATTTTTGATTTGCTCCTGCAGCTCTTTATCAATTGTCTCTCCCTTGCTCAATCTGGTTCTCAATTCATTCCAAGAGTTCATGCTAATGATATGCTCAACAGCGCCTTCATGTTCTTTCAACCTTGCACCAAGATGTCTCCAATCTCTCAATCCATCACTTGCTAATGAACTTTTCATGTTGTTACATTTAAATATCTCACAACAGAAGCAAAACACTTTATCACTTTATCAATATGCTTGCAATAAACTAACCATTTTCTGTCATGTACCTCTCCATTCTTCATTGTTTTGGAATAATAAGAATATGAAAAACGTCTCATGCTGTCATCCAAAGGGAATACAAGGTTCTGTTCTCTTATAGGTCCCTTTTCAACTAATACATCCCTTGCTTTGTTATCGAGATTATCCCAGTTTCTAGGATCATAAATATCGATAGAGAAAAATGGTTGTTCTTGTTCATCAACAGCAGCAGATTCCATAACTGGTGAATTCTCGCGATCACTTACATTATCAATATTCTCATTGATGTCGTTATTTCTCTGTGAAGGCCCATCAGATTGTTGCTCAAAAACAACCATCGCCCACTCCTCATTGTTCCTTGAAGGATCTGTAGGCTTGAAAAATTTATGAATATCTCCTTTCTGTGATTGAGCGGCCTCCTCCATACGTTTCTTTTTTCTCCTTTTCTCACTGCCGGATGCATGCTTTCTCATCCTACAAATTGAAAAGAAATCATCAAGGGATGAAACTTGTTTAATCCAATCAAATTGAACAAGCAAGAACATTCCAGTAGCATTTAGGGATTGGGATTTCTAACCTTGAGAGATGAAGGACGAGAAGCGAGATCGGCGGCGGCAGGAGCGGCAGGCGAACCGTCGTCTCGTGAAGTTCAGGAGGTGAGCCGTCGTTAGGAGATCAAGAGACGAATCAACTTCTGTAGGTCAGTACGTGTATACATGTACGTTGCTGGGGGCCTGCCTGCAGCCTGTTGGACAGTGGGCTTCGGCCATTTTTGTTTTAGCTCGGCTGGAGCCTGCAATTCTGAATGAAACGGATGATTGGGCCAGGCCTTGACTAAGATACCTAGTACATATATGTCCAGATCGGGGCCCCCTGATTTTTGGAGGCCCGGTGCGGCTGCACCGCTTGCACCGGCCCAGGGCCGGCTCTGAGGGTAGACAGGGGGCATACCGAAATACCTGGTGTCGGTGCCGGTCGGCACGGTGCCTGTGCCGACCGGCACGAAGCCCGTGCCGATCGGCACGGGTGCTTGCTGAGCCGGTTGGCTGGGCACGGCTGCTGCCGCGTCCCAGCTATCCCGGTCCGCCGCTGCGCACGCCGAAGACTGCCCGACGACCTCCTTCCTTCCGCGCTTGGTCTTCGTCACCTTGTGTCGCTCGCGGAGGTCGGCCTCGAGCCAATTTCCTCCGTCGATCTTGTTCGGGAGGAAGAGGGCGAGCTCGGGGCAGGGAAGTTTGATGCCGGTACCGCATACGTAGTAGCCGAGCTTGGCGCTTCCCGTGATGGTCTTCCTGCGCACCATGGACTCGTCGATGAGCGTCGGCCATGTCCAACAATCTTCCTTCATCATGAGGTTGCCTTCGGTGACTTGGAAGATGATTGTTTGGAGGTAGCCTCCAAAAGCTAGTCTCGCCTTAGGATTGGGCCTTTGGCTAAACCAACTCCCCACCATCGTCATGATGGGATTGCACTTGCACGGACTCGCAATGGCGTTGTAGAGCCAATGCAAATCCGGGTCGGAGACGTTGGTGGTGTTGAGGCGGCCGGTGGTGCGTGCGGCCATCCACCGGTGAAGAATTTGTATCATGGGGTTCTTGATGTGCCCCCTCTTGCGCTCGTCCGCGTCGGCGATGCGGCGCCAAAATGTGTCGAGCATCTCCGTAGTCGCCGCGCCGTACACGGGGGCCTCCCTATCAAAACCGAGAGCATCGGAGATGTCCTCGATCGTGATGGAGTAAGGCTCGTCCCGCACACGGAACTTGATCTTGTCGTTTCCTTGCTCGTCCACCTCGCGGTTCATTGTGGCGATGAACTCGGTGATGAGCTCGATGTCGAAGCTGCTTGCTTGATCATGGAGGGTCTCCCACCCAAGGTTGAGGAGGCATTGTTGGAGGTCCAGCCATACCCCGACCTTGGCGAGGAACTCCTCATCCATGTCGATGTTGGAGACGATGCGGCCGCGGATGTTGGTGTAGTAGAACTCCTCCTCAAAGCTCGTGAGGGTGAACCCCTCCCGAACCGCGCGCGGTACATATGCCGGCTCGCGCGACTCGGCCTCCATCGATGGTCCGCCCGCCGCGGCGGCGGCGGCGGCGGCGGCGGTTGCGCTCCTCGTGCGCGGCCTCGGTCCTCGAGGGATGCCGATGTCGCGGTGGGCGATGTAGAAGTCATCCCGCCCTCGTGGCGGTGTCATCTCGACGGAGAGCTCGGGGCTATCATAGCCCGCCGAACTTGCCCTCCGCGCCGAGATGAAGGAGCCGGAGTCGCTGCCGGAGTTGTTGTCATCGGATTGGTGCGACCCGCCGGAGTGGTGCGATCCACCGGAGTGGTGCGATCCGCCGGAGCTGAACCCCCGGCGAATCCTCTTGCCGGCGCTCTTGAGCGTGGAACCGAATCCCTTCATTTTCTGCAAAAACGGAAACGAATCGCGCAAATGGAGGAAGTGGAGGAGTGGAGAGAGTTACCAGGAAGTTGTGGCGAAAATGGAGGAGGTAGTGCCCCCTCTTATAGCTCTCCAAGTCGTCCAAGAGAAGGAACCCGCGCTGGTTCGAATTCCACGCGCGCGCCGGTCGGCACAGTGCCGTGCGACCGGCACCGTTCAAATTTTCGCGGATTCCGTCGTACCTCGGCTGCCACACCTTCTTTTCCTCTTCCCCATGCCTTGTACAGTGTCGCATGTCGGGAGACAGGGGCGCACCTGCAAAACTTTGGCTTTCGAATGATGTGCCGATTGGCACCGTGACCGTGCCGGTCGGCACATTTCAAACTTGCACTGATTCCCGAGCGCCTTGGCTTCTGCAATTTCTTTTCCTCTTCCCCGTGCTTCATACAGTGTCTCATGTCGGGGAACAGGGGAGCAAATTCGAAATTTGAATTTTCCATCAGGTGCCGATCGGCACTGGTACCATGCCGGTCGGCACTTTTGCTCCATCCCAAGGCTGGGCCTTCAGTGCTCCCTCTGTGCTCGGCAGCTGCATGGGTGTCAGTGATTTTTCCTCCTTCCAACGTGCGCAGACTTTGATGCTTCATTCGAATTCTTGGATAGCGTGCCAGTCGGCACAGGATGTGCCGGTCGGCACCGTGGAGTCCGCGCCCAATTCAAAACTTCGTTGCTTTGTGTCGCCAAAATTTCAAACTTTCTTGTGGATGTAAGATTTCCTGTAGCATTGAAATTCCTGGAGGTGGCGTTTCCATGCTGTGCCGGTCGACACATGTGCGCGCCGGTCGGCAACGGAGCTAAATTTCCGCCAGTGCCTCCTTCTGCCGCAAGAATCATCCAGCATATCTCTGCGACACAGAAAAATACCAAAAACACGGGAATATTCTCGGGACAATTGTTACACTTACCTTTCCGATTTTTCCTTCCTGGAATATCCCGCTCATTTTCTTCATTTTACCCCATATTAATTTGCATCTCCGGATCAGGGTATCTTCCAGAGCACGATTTGGCGTGCTAGCTCCAGTGCCGATCGGCACGGTCTTGTGCCGGTCGGCACCTGACAGAATTTCCTCTTTTTGTTTCTTTTCTTCCTGCGCTGTTAGCGAACAAGCAAAATACAAAAAACAAAAACGACAGAAAGTAAACAGACAGCGCAGGTGTTCACACAAAAGTTAAAACAAACACTTGGACTAACAAATTTTATTCCGGGAGCATTATTGTGGATTACAAGCAAACAATTTAAAGGCCGGGTTGCCCTCCCGGTTAGCACTAAATTTCTAATTAACGGGTTGCCCTCCCGAAAGCACTAACACAAAAAGACTCACCCTATGACTCGCTCTCCGGATTTTGGGTTGCCTCCCAAAAAGCGCTCTTAGTTTTAAAAAGGTCATAGAGCTTGACCTTCCCGCATAAATCACTTCCTTAGCGTCGCTCTACGGGAAAAATGTTGCGACACTACAAGGTTCTCTTGTCTCTTCTCCTTCAATGATAGGACATATCCTTCCTCCAATTACCCTCGATTGCTTTATGGTGCGGAGACTTGTATTTCTCAACCCACTTGGATACCGTACGGCCTTCTTCTCCCTTGGGGCAAAAATTGAATGTGTAAGAGGCTCCACTTATGTCGAAACTTATCTTTCCACTCCCCACATCAATGTTTGCCTTCGCTGTCCTCAAGAATGGCCGGCCCAGAATCAATGAAGTCCTTGTCCTTCTATCCATATCAAGCACAATGAAATCCACAGGAACTATATGATCACCAATTTGGACAGGCACATCTTCAGCAATTCCATCGGGATAGCGAACCGATTGATCGGCCAACTCCAAACACATAGCCGTAGGCTCCAACTCTGGCAAATTCAAACTTGCAAAGACATAGCGAGGCATGACACTTACACTTGCTCCAAGATCGCATAAAGCCCCTTCAAAGACTTGAGCTCCAATCAAACACCGGATACTAGGAGATCCGGGGTCGGGCTTCTTTTCTGGTGTATTGTCATTAATAGCAGCAGTGCACTCCTTTGTCATCTTCACTACTTCTTCCGATGCTAAGGACTTCTTGCTTTGCATAATATCCTTTATGTACTTAGCATAGGTGGGCACTTGAAGAGCATCAAGGAACGGGACATTGATATATAACTTCTTCATAATATCGACAAACCTGGAGAATTGCTCATCATGATGTCGAATCCTTTCTGTCTTGGTCAGCAGCTGCGTGTCCAGAAAGGTAGCAGGACCGTGTTCCTTGTTCTCAGTTCCCTTTTTTCAGACCTGAGAGGTCAATTTCTTCTGTGTGCCGATCGGCACCTTCTGCGTGCTGGTCGGCACCATCCACTGTAGCGTGCCGATCGGCACCAGTTTCGTGCCGGTCGGCACGAGGTCTTCTTGCTCCAGCTGCAAACTTCGGATCTTCAGTTTGCTTCCCAGACCTCGTCTCGATGGATTTCAGCTGTTCTGCAGAGCGGGTATTACCAGGAAGAGCCCCTTTCTCGCTTTTTACCGACTCCGCTAGTTGGGCCATTTGTTTCTCCATCATCTTCATGAATTGGAGAATTTGCTGATTAGAACTTCCCACTTCGATGACCTTGTCATTGATTGTCTCAAGCACACGATCAACTTCCTTAAATTTGGCTTGGGTGTCCTTGTTGACCTTCTCTTGAGCTTGAAAGAACTCTTGGCATTGAATACGAAGAGGGATGGCATTTTGCATAGATGATGATGGGGTGAAGCTACTCCTTTGTTGCTGATATGGAGTCTTCCATCCTTGGCTCTTGACATAATTGAGCATCTTTACATCCTCGGGGCAATCCTTGCCCACATGACCAAGTTCTCCACATTCTTCACATGTGGATCGGGCTTCCGCTAGCTTGACGGTCTCTTCCTTGGGAATATGGTCAATCTTGTCTAATCTCCTTTGTATGGTGTCAAGCTTGTCCATAAGCAATTCATCATAAGCCCTTTCCACCACACTCTTCATCTTTCCCGTGGAAGGTTGAAGGCTTTTACTTTCTCTCTCACTAACCCATGATTGACTTTGTTCTATTTTCTTGATCAAGGCCGTGGCTTGAGCGGGTGTCTTGTCCAAAAACGATCCTCCAGACGAAGCATCTAAGTGTTGTCGGGACAAAAGATTCAAACCCGTGTAGAACCTCTCCACTAGCTCCCATTCAGCAAGACCATTGTGCGGGCAAGCATCCTTGTACTCATTGAATCGATTCCATGCTTCTCCAACGCTCTCATCAGCAAGTTGAGTGAATCCAAGGATCTTGTTCTTCAAAGCTTGAGTCTTGCCTGGAGGGAAGTACTTTGCCAAAAATTCTGCAGAAAGTTGATCCCAACTAATCTTGGTTGCAGTAGGTAGCCCATGGTACCACTGCTTAGGACGCCCAATAAGAGATAGAGGGAACAATCGCACCTTGGCTTCATTGGCATTCATATGTTGTAATTGAAAAGTACTGCAGATTTCATAAAAGTGTTGCAAATGCTTATTAGGATCTTCAGAACCTGTGAACGGTTGTTGACCAACCACAGACATGTAGCGCTCCAGCTGAAAAGGTTGAGCTTGTGCAGTAAACTCAGGCTTGAGACGATTGGCTATCGGTGTTGTGTCTCCCATGTCTTCTACTTTTGGAACTTCTTCTCCTTTATCTTCTTCTAGGGCTGCAAACAATGCCTTCGGGCTGAGTGGCTCACTGTTGTCTTCTATGTCTCCCACTGACTTGCTTTTCTTTTTCCGCCTTACGCTTGCGAAAGAGAATCTCTGGATCATCGAGGTAATTAAAGGGTTTATTCGACTTAGCGCCGTCCATACCTGTCTGTTAAATAAAACAGGACATATGTACTGGAGAAGACAGAGAAAACAAAGGAAGAAAGCAATGTGCCGGTCGGCACAGAGGTGTGCCGATCGGCACCGTGGCTAATTTCTCAAACTTCAAACAATGCCTAATTCGAACAAAGGTCTCCGGCAACGGCGCCAGAAAAAGACAGCTTGTTGGTCGTATCTACGCACCCACTTATATACCACAAGAGCACGGTGTACAGTTGTAGTCTTTTTCCCCCAGAAGAGTATTCCAAGGTTTAATCGAACCACAGAGACCAATGGGAATTAAGCAACATCATCAGTAAAAGAGTTAACCAGGCTTTCTAGTGAGCGTGAGCGAGAGCTTGGGAAAACTGGGGGCTGTGCCGATCGGCACAGGGAGTGTGCCGGTCGGCACGGAAGCTAAGTTGACCGAAGTGTTGTCTGAACAGCCTAATGAACCTGATTATGGGGTAAGTTAGCCAAGTCTGCTAATTGAGATCGTAACCAAAAAGCTTAATCAAATAGCATCATAAACGGAATTACTCAATTACTGATAACCGAAGATCGATAGGTTGGAGCCCCTTTCCGGAATGCCCTGTCACGACCAATTCGCCGTAATCACTGACCTCTTCCTACTCTACACATCATCTCAAGGATCATCGCGTATGCATTAGCGGCTGTTGAGGTACGGAGACGACATGCAATTATGGCGCATTACAAGATCCCAATGCTACCTTAACCACAATGGAGATAGTGAGAGATTGAATCTCTCACCTCTTATTGCCACCACAATTAAGATAACATCTAATACTTAGTCGTCACTAAGCGTAGGAACAAGTGCATGTAAAGACCATAAAATCCAGGCAATCAATAATCAAAACCATTCATCCACATATTCAATCATACTTCGATAATACATAGTGCAAGATACATCACCATCTAGTAGGCCTACCTTGATGGATCACCTCTTTAGCACCGATGGTTCTTGATCAACAACTAGAGAACATGAAGAACGGGGCAAAGCCCCGGTGGCTCTAAACTTACTAGCTGTGTTGTCCCTCTGGCGGCGGATCCCGAAACTCTAGGGCTTTTACAAGTTTATATAGGGCTGTACACCAAAAAGGAAGAGGATCTCGGGAAAAGAGTCCTCGTGCCGATCGGCGCAGGGGTTGTGCCGATCGGCACACCTCGTGTCAGGCTCGGTTTCCTCCCTAAGTCGGTTCTAAAGTCCTAGGTAGCTTCCATGTGGGCCTTCCAATCAGTTTTCTTCGAGATCAAGTCTTGTATTGCTCTTTCAAATCTTCGAGTATCTTTTATCTCTTCGTAACGAATATCTCCCAAGATTGGTTCGGATTACTTCCTTCTAGAATCAACTGAATGGTGGGCCAGCTTCGGTGGCCTTGGGGTCCCCTGTGCCGGTCGGCACAGTTGACCTTTTCTGCTGGTTCTCTTCTCTTCAGGTCCAGATCAGCCTCAATGTCCAGAATGTCGTCCTTTTCATCTGTTTCTGCAATAAAGCTCCAGAACGACATATATACAAATATTGTGCTATTATCAAGGGTTAATGGCCTATAATGATGACATTTATGCTCTAAAATAAGGCGCAATTGGCATATAAAATAGTATGCTAGAAATCACCAATAAATCTCAAAGGGAAACCCTAACGGGATATATGACCCGTTCCGCACCGCGACGCTCCGGCCCAAGCCTCCGGCGACGGGCCTCCGCTACGCTCCGTCAGAAGTCGGCCTTTAATATGTGATGAATTTGGATCATAACTCAACAAACTCCACCTTGAGACAAAATTCCTCTTGTAGCATAAACCGAAACCTTCATCCTGAACACAACAAAAGAAACAAATACTTCTGGCGCCAAATAGCCTCTTGGGCTAATCCATTATACCAACCAAGCTTGAGCAAAGCTCAAACTTAGCAACAGGAACTGGCTTTGTCAACATATCAGCAGGATTATCATGAGTGCTTATCTTGCATACCTTTAGCTTACCCTTTTCGATCTCATCTCGAACATAATGGTACTTGATCTCAATGTGCTTTGTCTGGCCCAAGCCTCCGGCGACGGGCCTCCGCTATGCTCCGTCAGAAGTCGGCCTTTAATATGTGATGAATTTGGATCATAACTCAACACATCTATAAAGACTTCTAATCCCGGTGAAGTCTCGCTCTCACTGTAGCTCTACAGTGCCCGCGCTTCCTAGACTCAGTTCTCTGTTCATCTACAGTCAGCAAGCGCGCGCCGTCCGATCTGCCAGCGTCCATCCGATCGCAGCAATCACGGACTCCGCGGAGCGTAGCTCGGCTTCCTCATCCACTCGCCGCTCTCCTCCAGAATCCCGATCCATCCCCAAATCGTCCCACTGTCCCACCTCGCCGCGGCCCCCTGCTCTCGCTCCCGTCGCCGGAGTCTGCTCCCGCTCCTACCACGGCTGCAACACCTCGCCGCCCCCCCGCCGCCCTGCCCTTTCAATCCTTTGCGAGCGCATGGCAAACTTCTCTGCACAATCCTGCTGCTATTCGATTTGCGCGGACAGCAGCGAAATCAGTGCTCCCGACCCAAGGTCCTTGCCATCCTTTGATCCAAGCACATGGCAGCCAAATCAGTCCTTTGGATTTCAACCACAAGGTATGTGTGTTATATCTTTGCTTCAGCCCGTGTGACACTGTGACACCATTGTCCTCATCCCTGTCCAACTTTAGGGTTCTCGGCGCCGCGCTGGTCGCCTTAGCTCGCGTCCATTGTCGCAGGTTGTGATCCGGAAAGCCTCCAAACCATGGAGTTAGCTGATGCAACAGGTAAAAAAGAAAAGGAACGTGAGTTTGCTGTGGCCATGAATATTTTCCCATTCGTAGTGTTACCGGTTTTAATCAATTAGTACGATTCTGTTCCTTCTCATATTCGTAATATCCTGATGTGTTGACAGCAAAGCACAAGTTTGTAACATATCTTGGGCAGTTCGTGAAATTGTGTTGAGATGTTAGGAATTACTCATTTGTCCAGCTCCTTGCAGCCTCTAGCAATTCAATATCGGTTGTTTCAAAAAGTAATATATGAGATGCTCATGTTTCTGAAATTACACATTGGTGACTAATCCCCTTGGCTGTGATGTAATCATGTAGGTAGGCTCACTGTGAGCCTGGAGTTAGCTTGACTCTGGCATGTCTTCATTGAAAATGTCAGGTATTGCATTTCCCCCGGCATACTTTCGATTTACCTCAGCTATCTCCAATCTAATATGGCCGATCTAATTGTACATTGTGCAATGAACAGTTCTGATAAATAGCATGAGGATCAGTAGCTATCCTGAAAAAATTTACAAGCAACTAGCTGCCAATTTCGTTCGCATGTGGGCGATTCATACCATACTCCGTTTTCATCTAATTTAATGCAAATACATGTGTTTTCGTGCTTGAGGGCTTGATTACCAAAAGCATTTGCATGGTCACCTTCGATGATCTCTCTTTCAGTTTCCAAGTGAAACCCATGATTTTTTTTCTGATTGAGTACAATGTAATTCTATTGTGAACAAAAAAATCAAACTGTCAATGCGTCTCTGAAAAGTACTGATCACCATTTTTCTGGATTGTTAAGTTAAATTGTTGGTTGCTTTATTTTCAAAAGAACCAGCATAAATGTTACAATTTGTCCTTTCAAGTAAATTATTTAACATGAATGACCGCTACATGATGCCTATGATTTTATTTTATTTTATGACACACCAGTTACCACACATGCAATTCAGTTATTTACCATAATTGGACTACCATCTCCTTTTAGTCAGAGATCAGCCCACTGCACTTCCAGTTCCCTCTCATATCCTTTGTGGAAATAAATTTTCCCTTGATTCAGTATTAGGTCAGCCTGCTCCTTTATTATACAGTAAAGTGCGGTCTTGCAAACATGAATTTTTTTTCCGATTCAAGACTAGATCTTCTTAATAATAGGGATTTTTCTGGGGTGAAATTCTTTATAATAGGGATTTGTTGTTTCACATAACAAAAAATAATGTCCAGGTCCAGTTCTGATAATTATTCATTTATGCTAATGTACAGTTCCTTACTTCCAAGCAGTTTAGCTGCTTTTACAACGGATTATGGAAAGCTGCTATTCTTTTCTTATTAATATATATTCTATAATCTATATCCACATCCAGTAACAAAGGGATAACACAAACGCAAGATTATGGAAAACTACTCCCATGTGTCACACCGCGAAGTGATGAGGTGACGGCGGATGGTGCACCAACCTAAACTGTCTAGCCTGTTTACATTGTTTTCTAGGATTTATTACGATTTAGCAGATGCAATTTCCCCTAGAATTTTGCTGGTTTTCTTGCAGCAGAACCAGTTATTGCTTCAGCTGTATATCCACAATGTAAAGCAAATGACACTTGAAACAGATTGTCAATATACATTTGTTGATGCGGTCATTGACATTCTCTTTTGTCATGCTCGGCATGTTTCTTTATGCGTGTTTATTAGATAATTGGCTACATGCATGCTCTTCTATTCAGTTGCAAAAATGAGTGATCCTACAGAAGAAACAATCTCTTATCTTTCTCTCAAGTGCCTACCCTTCCAAGTTCCATTGCTGCTAGCCTGCTACATATCATCATTCGTCGTTTGATTGAGAAAATGTCATACCTGAATAATCAAATGCAAATACATACATAAGCCATGATGCAGCCCGCGGCGTGCCGCGGGGGTACCAGCTAGTTTTTGGATTATTTCTGTCGCCTTTATCGTGGTGTGACAACACGCAAAAAAAATGTCGCCAGAAAAGGAATAGTGAAGTATGAGTAGAAGTACAAATGGAAACAATGGGCCGCCGCCCACAGGTCATCTGAACTTTGGGAGAAGACAGTTCGACGTACGCCTTGGCCGCCAAGAAAAAGATCAACGGGTCAAAGCGCGCTGACGGCCTGGGCATCGAGAGTTGGCCGTCGAGTTGGACGGTATCGGCCTGGGCTCTAACTGGGCAGTGGGCTTGTTCAACAGCATGGTTCCGACGTTGAGGGGCTTCTTTGGTTGTGGCCTGGCGCTCAAAATTGAATGTCTGGAGTTGCTATCTGGCCCTAAACTATGCAAAAGGAGGTACTGCTGCTTAGATTGAATTAGATTTAGAATGGATTAGGTCTGAAGGTCTTAGATGAAACTCCCTCTGATTTTAAATATATGATGCCATTGATCTTTTCGTTGGACTTTGACTAATAATATATATTTAAGTAATTATTTTTTTACATAAAATAAATATTATTGGATTTATCATCAAAAGCACTTCAAAGTAACGAAAAAAATCAACGACCGGTACGTGAATTAGGCTTATATGACCGGTACGCTGTATTCAAGTAGGATGCAAACACGCATCAATTTGTCTCGGAACACCTTGGCCGATTATTTTCGGTCTTTTTATCCTCCTCGAACCCATATCCCTTTCTTTTGTCCAACGCATCGAGCGAGAGTGTTATTTACAACATGTTCAACAGTGACTTTTCTCAACAGGGATTTTTTGGTGGATGATTGTTTGCTGGTGTAAATTGTTTTCGCCCTCAAGAATTTTTTTTCTGCGAGGGACTAAACTTACATGAAAGCACTTATTGATTCGTGAAAACAATCCCTTGAAAAATCTGTGATATCCTACAGGCTACAGCACAAGATGACATGCATCGGCAACATCACAGGCATCTTAATAGACAGGTTGACAAAGCCTTGAAAGCGGCGAGCAAGACTTCTGATTTGTTGCATGCAGATTAAATTGTTTTGTTGCATCATGGAATTATAAACTCGACCTGCCAGGGGAAGAACCGCCCCCGACGGCATTATATAAGGAGAAGAGCCTTCTCACGCAGGCCGAGAAAACCCCCGAACCCCCTCCCCATTCATACACAGGGACTCAGCTGGCCGTTGTGAGCTGCGGCACGAGTCTTAACCATGTGCTTTGAACTGGGGAGGACGAGGGGATTTTTTTCCACACCCGGGACTAAATCCCGGCCGGTGCGGCACACCGAGTCGATCCTGGCGTAAGGTAAATGCATCATTGTCAGCCATGTTCGGAGCCCCGTATTCCTTGCTCGATCGATCGGTCACTGTCCGTGATAAATGGTGCCTCAAAAATAGTTGGCGAGTCCAAGTCTCCCATTGTGTTGGCGGCTGTGGATTAACCGTGTTCAATGGTGCATCAAAGACTTGCCGAGTCCAAGTCTCGCGGCCTCTAGAAACTGTACCATGCATGCGTGCGTGACCAGGGCAGGAGAATACTTTCAGGACGGCAAGCGACTTTGTACAGGCCCATCGTTGATTTAGTTGGTTTCAAATATGCAAAATTCTAACAACTTATAGGAAGTGTTTGGGTAAGTAATAAAATATAAAATAACACTCATTCTGTTAAATACTTGTGGTTCTCAGTTCCAATGCAAATTGAGAAGAAAACCTTTCACTTGCCCCTGATCATATAAACCTACTAATGCTACTGTCTCGGCGCCTATCCGCGCACCACCTTCCACCTACCCACGCTTTTACCTTCCACCTACCCACGCTCTTACGCCTATCCGCGCACCACCTTCCACCTACCCACGCTTTTATGGTGCACTTCAATCGCTCATCCGCGATCGGCCAGCACGACTTCGTCTCCCACGGGCCTTTATTTGGCCCGGCATGGTTTAATGACCCTCCGAAAATAGTGTTAATGGGGTCTCAAAGACTTGTCAAGTTAAACATAATAATGAAAAATGACTTGCCGAGTCCAAGTCTTCGGAACTGATTCGTGGACTCCAGGTCATCGTCGTCGTCTATGATTGTGACGTATCGCTCACTGTCCTGTCCGCAAGTAGAGTCTTTAGATGTACTCCTGGTTCCGCTCTTCACATGCATGGTATACAATGTATATGTCTCTTACGAATTTCTTGGAATAAAAAGCAGACTAGCAGTTAGTCATGAATATTCACCAAATTTTTTTTGCTTAATGGTTTCCCGTTGCTTTGTGTTTTGAGGTACAGAGTCCAAATCTTAGCATAAACTCAGAAAATCAATGGAGATATATATTGATGGATGTAAGGGACTGTACATCTTTGATTTGATTCCAAAAAGAAGAGCTTCATTTAATCTAACAAGAGCTTTTTCAACGGTATTTCGTTGGATGGTACAAAAATTGTGAATCAGGTCCTACAATAGTTTACCAAAGTTAAAAAATTTGTGATACTGCCGGGTAGCAGTCTAGATTGGTAAAAAAAAACTTATTAAATTGAAAAAAGAAATAACGGATTAAGCCATAGCCTTGCTCATGTTTAACTTTAGATATCCACTGGACCAAACACTTTGTTGTGGACCTGTGGTTCTTTCCTCCTCCTCCAGTTTTTCCTTTACAAAACACCAAAGTCTGGTACTTGTACTGGAAGCTGTGCCTATTTAAACCGCTGAAGCATAGTACAACTACGGTGCGCACACTCAATCAAACCAGTGCTTTCCGATCGAACAACTAGAGCGATGAAGACTCTTCATCCTGTTCTTCTTCTCTCCGTCCCACTTCTACTCTCCGGCTGCTGGATGCTGGCAGCGGCCGACGTCCCGCCGGCGGACCGGTCTGGCTGCCCGCCGAAGTGCGGCAACGTCGACATTCCCTACCCATTCGGCATCAGCGATCGATGCGCGATCCACCATGGTTTCTACATCAACTGCATTAAGGTCAACGGCGCCTACAGGCCTTTCGTTGGGGATTTCGAGGTGACGAACATCTCTGTGCCTGACGGCAAAGTTTGGACGAAGGCGGGCATCTCCTGGCGCTGTTATGGCAGTTCTTCTCACATGATGAAGGAGAATCGGTTTTACCAGAACTTCTCAAACTCACCCTTCTGGTTCTCTGATGAGGACAACAAAATTTTCGTCATGGGCTGCAACACGCTCGGCTATATTGGTGGCACCACGCTCGGCAATGAGGCAACATTTTCTGTGAGTACTTAGCAATATATTTTCTTTCATGCCGCGTTTCTTAACGTTAGGGACTACGTTTTGAATCAATTGGATAGTGCTTTATTATTGTCAATATGCATGGCGCCCAGGTCTGAGATCTCAAGTTCTATGCTGCCCGCTCTGATTCCACATCCAGGACTAACTATATAATTAGGGGTTAAATTGGGAACCGAGTATTAATGTCACAAGGGATTTTGAAGTCTAAGGCCAACGCATAGTTGTTTCGTATGTTATTAGACATAGTGGTCTCAGATATACGCTAGGACGAAACGTTCTAAAAAATGTACAGTCAAAATTGAGTTTCATGTACTTTATGAGTTTTTTGGTACGTGTATTCTACATTTCAACATCATATGTTCCCTTTTTAGTGAAAAAAAAAACCATGTTCATTTTTTTTTGAGGAACAAGACCATGTTCATTTGGGTACGTACAATGAAAAAGGCTTTGTTTCACGCCATCATCAAATCTCGAATTCTTTTTTACGTACAATGAAAATTATCATGTTACAAAAACTAAATGAGTAAAAAAAATCTTAGCTAAGAATTTTGGAAACAAATATTCCTTTAATTATGGGTAAAGTCTTGCACCTATAGTGTAGAGCTCATCTTGTGCTTTGAGATCTAGGAAAACAGATGGCTCACAGCTATTTAGAACTATCGTAAAAATGCTTTTTCTATTGGTACACTTCGGTAATTTTCATTTCCAAATGATTATTTCGTTCAAACATACTCAGCCTCTTGCAAGTTGTTCGCGGGTAATTGGAGCTTCATAACAGGCCAATTTAGCTTAACCTTCTAGTCATCTCAGTTCGGCTTGTTGCCAGTTCTCCTCAGGAGCATTTTCTCGTCCAACGCAAGCACTAAATTTGTTATGCATTTGGTGACTTCTGTAGTATATCACTGGTTGCTCCTCCAATTGCTCCGGCGGTTTGGAACCAATAAACGGTTCGTGCTCTGGCGCTGGTTGCTGTCAAGTGGATGTCCCGAAGAACCAGTTGTATTTGAAAGAATTCTTCAATGAAAACTACAATACTTCCAATGGCTGCAGCTATATTGTTATAATGGAAGAGAAAGCGTTCAACTTTAGCACCACATATAACTACGCGACAACGTTCTGGGATGCATACCAGGGTCAAGTTCCTGTTGTGCTGGACTGGATGATTAGACCGTATACATGTGAGGTTGCAATGAGGAACAACACATCATATGCATGTGTTAGCAACAACAGCCAGTGTGTCAATACCACCAACGGGCAAGGCTACCGATGCAAGTGTGGGGACGGATATGAAGGCAATCCCTACATCAACGGCGGATGCACAGGTTTCCCCTGCTCTCTCAAAACATATTCAGTCGATGCAAATTATAATGATGTTTTGCTGTTCCCTTTCAGATATCGATGAATGCAACCAAAATTATACAGATCCATGCATGGCCCGAGGAGGTACTTGTAAAAATACAGAAGGAAACTATACATGTTTGTGTCCACCAGGAAAACAAAACATACATGACACTTGCATGGCAAATCCAAAATCCCCTTATTGGGTAATACCTGTCATAGGTAAGTTGCTACCTTCAGCAAGAGAGTTCTTTATTTTCGTATCGCACTATACAGATATCCCTTAATTTTTCCTTCAAAAAATGTCCCTTAGTTTTTCTTCATTTCATATTGTTGCCTCTTGTCTCGAAAAACAATGAGACCACACCTTCTGTACAACGTTCATTTTTATAATTAAATTTCTGTTCAACTAGTTTATATACGCTTCTTATTACGACAACATCATAGTAGGAGTAATCACTAATCAGTTCGCTGAATCATGCAGGCACAGGTGTCGGAGCATTTGTCCTTGTAATTACCATAGCATGTGCATACTTGATCCAAGAAAGAAGAAAGCTTCGACACATCAAACAGAGGTACTTCCGACAGCATGGAGGTCTACTGCTGTTTGAGAAGATTAAGTCACAACAAGGCGTGGCATTCAAAATTTTCTCAGAAGCAGAACTGCAAGAAGCCACAGACAAGTTCAGCGAAAAACAAGTGCTGGGTCAGGGAGGCCATGGGACTGTATACAAGGGACTTCTCAAAAGCAATGTTGAAGTGGCTGTCAAAAGATGCACGTCAATTGACGAGCAGCACAAGAAAGAGTTTGGCAAGGAGATGCTAATCCTCTCTCAAATCAACCACAGGAACATAGTCAAGCTACTTGGCTGCTGCCTTGAAGTGGAGGTTCCCATGCTGGTCTACGAGTTCATTCCGAACGGCACACTGTTCAACCTCCTGCACGGCAACCATGACAGGCAAATCTCCTTGGCTACTCGCCTCCAGATTGCCCATCAGTCTGCTGAGGCTCTTGCATACTTGCACTCATGGGCATCCCCGCCAGTACTCCACGGAGACGTCAAGTCCTCAAACATCCTCATCGACTGGGATCACACCGTGAAAGTCTCCGACTTTGGTGCTTCCATCCTAGCACCAACTGATGAATCACAGTTCGTCACACTTGTGCAAGGAACCTGCGGATACCTTGATCCAGAGTACATGCAGACATGCCAATTGACGGACAAGAGTGATGTGTACAGCTTCGGGGTTGTTCTCCTGGAGTTGCTCACGCGTAAAAAACCATTCAACCTTGACGGACCTGAATATGAGAAGAGCTTGGCAATGAGGTTTGTTTCTGTGATGAAGCAAGGCAATATTGGGGAGATCTTGGACGATCAGATCAAGGATGAGAACATGGAGGTTCTTGAGGAGATTGCAGAGTTAGCGAATCAGTGCTTGGAGATGTGTGGCATAAATAGGCCTTCTATGACGGAAGTTTCCGAGAAGCTTGATAGTTTAAGAAAGGTGATGCAGCATCCATGGGCACAGCAGAACACTGAGGAGATGGAGTCCTTGCTTGGTGAGTGTTCAGTTACGGCTACATCAGAGGCTGTCAATACAGGGAATTTGAGTATTGAGATGAAAGCTACTAAGGGCCTAGAATCAGGTCGTTAATCTTATAGCACCCTGTATATACCTGTAGCATACCATAGCACAGAATACCATGAGGTTCCGAACCCTATCAGCCAGTAATGTACTTATAATTGCTCGTCATAATAATACCATCTGTCCCAAGGATTTGTGTATGAAAATAAGCCTATCAAAGGAACCACCACTTTTTCTTAAGATCTATAAACTATCATAATTTCTCTTGTCATTCAAGTGGGCATTTTATTTTGGAATCAGTTCGAATTTTTCAAGAAAAAATCACTACAACACAAGTCCACTACAGCGGCGAACCTGAAAACCACGTAGCGGTGGTTTGCAGCAAGGTCCGCCGCTGTAGAGGCGCGGGGGGCACTTGTGCCCAGGGCCGCCGCTGTAAAATATGAGTAGCGGCGGCCTGAAACGTGGACCGCCTCTACAAATCTTTTGTAGTGGCGGATTGTAAGATAGTCCGCCGCTACAAATGTAGCTATTTGTAGAGGCGGTATTTCTTATACGCCGCCACTACAAATACATTTGTAGAGGCGGTCCGTGTAACAGACCGCCACTACAAATCTATTAAAAAAATAAAAAAAACATCACTAAAACGAGGAAGGTGAAGCCTTCCATTTCATTAAAATAAACAACCTATTTACAAACTAAAAAAAGAAAAGAAAAACAAAATAGCCGCCGCGCGCTCTTCGTCTTCCCGCGCGCGGCCCTTCGTTTCCCGCGCGCGGCCCTTCGTCTACCGCGCGCGGCCCCTTCGTCTTCTGGTGGCTACTCCGGCGGCGCAGGAGCCGCCGCCGGCGGCGGCTCGGCTCCGGCCACGGCCTCCACGGGGACGGCGGGGCCGCCGGAGCCTCCCACTACGGCTCCGGCCACAGGCCCACGGGGACGGCGGGGCCGCCGGCTCCTCCCACCATGGCGCCCAGGACGAGCCGGCCGAGCTCGCCGGCGATGACTGGTGCCGCGCCCTGGCCGCCCTCGCCTCCCGGTTCTGCCGAGCGAGGTGGCGGCGCTCGGCGAAGTTCCACTCCCTCTGCTGCTGGCAACGGCGGTGCACGTTGCGGGCGCGGTTGCGCTCGCGATTGCGCGCTATTGATCGACGGGGAGGAGGGGCGGCGAGGAGAGATAGCGATTTGTAGCGGCGGCGGCGATTTGTAGCGGCGGGTTAGGTTTCGGCTCAGGGACGCCTCCTAAGCCGCCGGCTAGCATTTAACTAAAGTAATTTTACACACCCAAAAAAAGAGAATAAATTTGACCATCACGGAAAATGCATCTTTTGTAAGATTTTCCTTGTGGATTGGTTCCCTGACAGCTATTCTGCTAGACATATTTGTCTGCCGTCGCCAAGCCCTGCTAGCTTTGGGCTGTGGCTATGCCAGGCAATTGCCTCGGCTAATGCATGTAGTGATCCGGCCGGCTGTGCGTGTCCTCGGTGGTGTTAATTAATCACTTGCTCATCCTATATAAACTCAAGCCCATGGAGAGTTTATGTGTGTGCAACGTTTCTCTTGTGCTACACAAAACATCAAAACCTTGACAGCACACCCGGAGCATTTACCAATAAATCATCCCTTGCATGAATGAAGCTGAACAATAATAAACAATGAAAACTTGTGCAATACATTAAAAATAAAATCTAACAGATCCGATATGGAATAACCGTCATGGTAGATCATAACTACAGATTAATAACCATCTTTACTGCTTTATTAGAACGCATTGGCTGTACTTAATTAGTACCAACAGAAGCATGTGTGTACGACATGAAGCATCGGCATATGACGATGAGACCTTTCTCTCCCTCCTCCTGGGCTTCGCATGTCTTTGTAATACGATTCTATAGACGGCAGCATATATTTTGCAACAATATGTGGCTAGTAACCACACCTGATCTACGTAAGCTAGCAGTGATACTTATGAATTGTGTGATAACAAAACAATTCTTAAACCAGCACGTTCAGTTGAAAGCTTCCTTGAATCATCTGGAAATTTAATCAAATCTTCGAAAGCTTGTTAGCATACACACATGAGTCATCCTTCAAACAAACAAACCAAAGAATCCTGCAAACATTAACATACAAAGGGATAAAGCTGAATAATCCCAAAAAAGTTCTCCCATTGGCTTAAGCTTTTGGGTTCATCTGGTTAGTGCGTTCATTCTTATATGGTATCAGAGTCAGAGGTCTCGAGTTCGAATCCTTGCTGGCGCGATTTATTAAAATAAATTGCTGCCACTCTAATATTTCCACGTTTGCACCTTTATCTTTGGCTGCATGTGAGTGGGGGTGTTGAAGTGTATAAGTGAATTGCCTACCTTCTCCCATTGGCTTAAACTTTTGGGTTCATCTGGTTAGTGCGTTCATTCTAATATGAACATGCACAGAGATCCCATGGTAGTTTCCATAGACTTTTGGATTGGATGACAACAAAACAATTCTTTAAACCAGAAGAAAGTTTCAGTTGAATATTCTGAAATTTGTTCACATAATCTTCAAAAGCTTGTTAAAGCATACACACGAGTCATCCTTCATACATACAAATCAAAGAATACTGCAAACATTAACATACAAAGGAATAACGCTGAATAATCCAAGAAAATTCAACATTTCACAATGTGGCAGCAATCTATAAGAATATTTTCAAGCTGACAGACTGATCATTCCAAAAGAAAATGGAACCTAGGCTTTGAGATCAGATGAAGTCTTCAATGGCGTCATGCTGTTGGTATACACCATCAACGAGCAACGGGAACTTGTCAGCCCGGACCGTGACAGAAGGCAGAAAAATGGCGCGGTTACCGAATGCCACGAGCGGCATAAACGTCCCCCTGCCAACATGCACGCCGAACACGTCAACTTGTTCGTTCGTGCCATTGCAGCGCACCAGCAGCATCCCATCGTTGTTGTTGTCGTCGTCGTCGTCGTGGTCAAGGGACGGCACGATGTACGAGCTAACGGCCCTACGGAATGTACAGCCAGAGTCATGCTGCCTGGCCACGTACACCAGGTGAGGTCGCGGCGCGAGCACGACCTTGAGCAAGTCCCCACGGCGCGTCGTTCCGTAGAACTGGCCCCGGAAGGAGAGGCCGCCGTTGATGAAGTAGTCCCGGTCGCCGAGGACGCAGCTGGTGTCGACGGTTCCCCAGACGTCATCGCCGGGCTTGGCGTAGAGGAGTGTCATGCTGCTCACTCCGGGCAGGACGAGCAGCACGGTAGGGCGGTCCGGGCAGTCGCCGTCGAAGACAACTCCGGCCGAGATGAAGCACGCTGCGACTCGTGCAGAAAATGTTGTGACCATGAAGCGGGACTCCGTCGCGACCGTGCCCAAGCCCGGGAGCACGGCCATGGTGGAGGTCACCGGGTTGAAGAGGCGCACCGTGTCGGTGCACTTGCAGTGGAGAAGCAGCAGGCCGGCCCTCGGCGCCGGCAGCGATGAGGACTTTGCCGTATTTTTCGATCGCCGGCAGCCGGATCCGGATCGTGGTGCCGGTGCGCACGTTCACGAAGCGGTGCTTCCCGTCCTCCGGCGCCGGCGCCTCGACCACCACGTCGTCCATGTTCTGTAGCATCAGCCCGTTGCGGGGGGAAGAATCGGGGGTGCAGGAGGCGCGGGTCAGCGGTGGCGCTCCGCCATGGCTGGCAGACAGCGCGGAGGCGGATGTACTCCGTCAAGTCGGCGGCGAGCAGCTTGTCGGCGATCTGGCGGACGGCATCCGGGGCCAGCAGCGACCAATCCTTCTTTTCCGTCCTGAGGAGTCGAGCATAAAAGATTCAGGTCACATGAATCGAGAGGAAAAGAAGAATACAGAGAAATGGAGAAGAAGAAGCGTTAGCGAGGTAGCTAATCGACCTGTGCAAGACGACGGCGCCGGCACCGGCGCCGGGAGTGGCCGAAGTGATGGTGGCGAGGCGTCGTGGGTTCATAACATGAGGCGGCGCCGCCATGGTGGGACCGTGGGAGGATGGGTTGGTGAGGGTCGGATGGATTTTGACGCCGAAATGGGGCGGCGTCTGTAGAAATTTAAAGCGAACAACTAGGGTTTGGGAGGGGTTGGTGGCTGCATCGGGCAGGCAGAAATGGAAACCACCAGATATGGGAAGTAAATCGCTCCAGGCTCGCGCGCATATTCCTCGCCCTTGTTGGCTGCATCGGGCCTTTGTTGTGTTCCTTAGCCAAGTGGAACAAAGTGATGAGCATGTATACAAAAAGTAGGCAAGATATCGATTAGCAGGACGGTGAATCCGCGCGGCGCTGTCGGATTGATCGCGCTGGAACATGGAGTTTTTCGTTGAAACACGGCACAAAATATGGAGAGCTGTAGAATACAACAATATTTTTATTATTTTTACTTTGTCAGTGATTCTTTTGTGGCAGTGGCAAGGAAGGATGGAGCTGTTCGAGACTCACGTTTGTCCCAACAGGTACCTGATATCACAGATGACGATGCTGTCCCTCTCATCCTCTTCGTTCTCTGGAGAGAAGAACTTCAAGCACTTGCTTCTTTCTAATCCTCTCATCCTCTTATCCTTTTGAAGAACATTGTCTGGCTCAAGGGCATCACCATTATGGAATTAATTTGGAGAGAGAAAAATATCTCTGTATGGTATGATACGACAGTTTATCTGAACTTAAATGTGCTTACTACTGGTAATACGATCCGCCAAGCCATAAATATGATTGTGCTATTCGGATGACCTCAGTACTCCATCTTATTCACATTTCAATAGAAATGAAGAGACGATTAGTTCAAGGATTTTGCTCTTGAGCTTTTCCATGATGCATGATTTGATCCAATGGTCGTGGCGAATCCTTGAATCTAAATGCAAAATGATAAAAAATATTAGAAGCGCAAGTCTACACAAGCCTTAACCAAGGTGCAACTTGCAAAGTTATGACCACTGTCACCATTGGATATTCAAAGTCAGTTACTGATAGCATACTTCTATATATACTTTGAGACAATCGATGACTAATAATTTGCTTATCACACTTTATATGTATCGAGCATGACTTTCTGCCATTCTGGATGGTAGGCAACTAATTTAAAGGTGTAGCATCCTATGGCACAATGAAATTTCTACATGAATAATCCTATCATATTGATCTGTTCATATTTGCAGACTAAAATTTCAATGGTTTCATATTCTGATAATTCTATCGCATGGACAACAACTTTAATTTCTTATGAAACTTAGTTTTTATTGATCAATATTGACAAATGTTACTCCTTAAATTTTATTAGAAATGATGGAGAAACTAAAAATTTCAATGAATTTATTCAAATGTTCAAATAGATGTAAGTTCTTTACAACCATGCTGTACTGATTTCATTTTTTTTCTTTCTCCTCTGCATATGTTCCATTATTTACATGCGTTCCTTTGTGCTTTGGAAGGAACCTGCATGATCAACCTTTTTTGAATTCAAAATCTAGGAAGCCGAACGGTGATCAACATCTTGGGGATAAACTTCGGAACACCTATGATTTTTTAGTTGCATTTCCACATAAAAATTTGAAAGAAATAAGAGCAGTATCCAATCATTTTCAATCAATCAATTACCATCATTCAGATTAGCATGACATCATTGACAAGTAATTATCATTAAAATGAAGCATGCAAAAGAATTCACATAAGACATCTGATTCTTGTATGACCAAGAAACCAATATGAAGCGTGGATTCTTGGTGACGCGCATGGCTGCTTAGGCCCGGCATGGTTTCTGTTGTTAAAGTGTGTTATGGGTTAATTTTGATTGCGAGTAATATGTTTTGGAATATTCTTGCCTATGCAACAATCGGAAATATGAATGAAAAACAATTTTACTCGATTGTTGTTGTAGATGAGCATGTTTCAATATAGTGTGGGCAAAACATTTATCCATACAGAAATAGGGACACATTCTCTTGTCCAGAACATTAATGATTAATGAAATATGAATTAAGGCATATCAAGTAATAACATTTTGGGGAACATAAATTCTTACATGTTCATAAAGAAAAACATGGCAATAACAATCCAAAAAGAATTGGATGTAGGCATGAACAATCAAACAAAATCAGGCTAAGCTTTGCTGAACTGCGTGGCTTGAAGCGAATCAGATATAATCTCCTCGCAGCAATCTTTTCATGGGACTCCTCAAGTAGAATTGTGTTCTGCAAAACTGAAGGAAATGCAGAATCACGGATTGTGACCAATGGCAGGAACACAGTGACGCCACTCGGCTCTTTCATTGAAAGGCTTCCATTGGAGAGGTTGAACGCATATTGTACAGCCGAACTTGTCGATGGTATTGCGGGCACACACCAGGAGCATTCCACTGTCTTGATCATCGCAGGATGGCACAAGGTACGAGGTGTCGTCGAAGCCACTCCCCACCGTGAGCACGTCGTTGGTACGAGGTCTCCATCGTCGCAGTCCTTGGCCACGTACCTCAGGTGTGGCTGGGGTGTCCGCTCCACCGTGAGCACGTCCCCGACGTAGAAGCAACCCCGAATACAAGAAGGAAGGCATTTGAGACGATTGTTGCTTAGGGCATGATATGTATATTTAATTTCTATTGGAATACTGATAGATTTATGTTCATTGTTATTACACTTGTAGTGCATATTGTTACACGAAACACAAGATTGATCATTTTTTATTTCGCAAAAAAAAAAAGATTGATCATTTTTTTTAATGAAATGAGGTGTTGTTATTATTGGTGTCTTCATCAAACTATTTAGCGTGTGCTAACATAACAGTTCAATTCTATTAAACATGTAGCTGATATAAACCTTGTACTAATCTCTGTCTTTTTATGGTGGCTTAGAATTATAAGAATAATATCTTTGAATATTCAAAAACACAAATATTAAATATGTCACGGGCCAGGCTGGGCCGGCATAGCACAAGCCTATCACGGGGCGGGCCGTTTTCTTAACAGCCAGCACGACGGGCCATAAGCCAAGCCCAAGCATGGCAATGACCAGGGCCACAGGCCAAACGGGCTGTGCCGTGTCGGGCCTTCCGAAGGCAGAAAATAGTTTTTTCCCTGCTACATGGCCCGTACGACATGTTGAACGGGTCAGCCGCTAAATGAGTGTCGTGCCAACAAGATGGGCCTACGCCTCGGCCCAAGCATGGCTAGTATAGGGCTTTGGGCCGACACGATCCGTTGACCACTGGGTTCGGACCAAGCTCAGACCAGGCTAAAAGGGGGGGGGGGGGGGGGGGGGGGGGGGGGGGGGGGGGGGGGGGGGGGGGGGGGGGGGGCCTCCTATACGGAGGGCGTCCTATGGTTAACATAAAATAGATCGGCCCAATAGCCCATCAAATCTGAGCAGCCCAGCCCAAACCAGAGCGTCAATATTTTAAAACAGAAGAGTCAACATTTTTGTAGTTCTATTTCAACATTTTAAGAAATCAGTCAACATTTTTGCCGAAAAAGTTGACATAGTATATAAAAAATGTTGACACAGTGCAAATAAAATGTTGATTTAGTACATTCAAAATGTTGACAAAAAATTTGAAATTCAAAAAAATTGAAAAAATATTCATATTGGATCTCATTTTGTAGCATTAATTCTAAACAACACGATGGTTCAAACGGATTCGAAAACAGACTTATGGTTTGGGAGAAAAATGTGTTTAAAGTTTGAAAACCGTTTCTTTTTCCTCCTCCCCCCACCCACACCAACCAGAAGCTGACACGTGGCGGCACCTCAGCCCTTCCTTCTCCACCTGCGCGAATATGAGCCGTTGCACGAATCTCAAGCACTGTTCTATCAAAGCTTAACCATAGCCCGCCCTACGTATAGGATCCACCGCTAAAAGGACCAGTCTACCTTGGTTCAGTCCATTTAGCTCGGCCCAGCTGACGATGTATAGTTTGCACATGCACTCATCGCTCCCCTCAAAAAAGAAAAATGCACGCATCGCTCTCTGTCAGTCTTTCAGTTACAGGTGTCAAAAAAAAAAAGTCTTTCAGTTACTACGATCTCCTATGTTGCTACTCCCTCCGTTTTTAAATTAATGTTGCCGTTGACTTTTTGAGTTACGTTGACCGTTCGTCTTATTCAAAATATTAGCTCAAATATGCAAAATTATAAGTTCTCTAATGATAAAATAAATCATAACAAAAAATTTGATAATTTTTAATTTTTTTTGAATAAGCCGATTGGTCAAACGTAACTTAAAAAGTTAACGGCGACATCATTTTAAGAACATCGGTAGTACAAGTGTAGATATTTTATTAAATGCACGGCCTCCCCCAGCCACCCACCCACATGAGCTTCTATTAGAACCAAACCCCCCCCTCCCTCCCCCCCCCCCCCCCCCCCCCCCCCCCCCCCCCCCTTCCTTTTTCCACCATAAGAATGACCTGTGCAAGCATGTGTATGCGTGTATCCTGATAAACTTGGCTGATACATGATCATGCACATGCATAGAGATGACGAGAGATTTCTAGTTCTTTCTTTTTATGTGTACGTTATTTTCGTTTGTTGGCATAATCGTTGGATTGGCATGCGAGGTACCGGGATACGCAGAGGTCCTAGCGTCAAAGTTGATTCAACTGTCACATCATGAATAACTGGTCCTTGCAAGAACAATATTTGTCCTGCCGTCTATTCCGTTGCTCTTCTGGGTTTTTTCTTACATCCTCAGAAACAGCGTTTCCAGCCAGATAGCCTAGGATATTCTACAATAAAATCACCCGCGGTGGCCATGTTCAACGAAAATTGTTTGTGACAAACTGCACCGATGCAGCAGCACATGCACGGTCAGCAATGCTGCATTTCCTTGATTAACTGAAGTAATTTTACCATTACGGAAAATGCAATCTTTTTCGATTTTCCTAGTGTATTGGTTCCCTGACAGCTCTTATGCTAGATGTGTTTGTCCGCTGTCGCAAAGCCCTGTTAGCTGTGGGCTGTGGCAATGCCAGGTAATTTGCCTCGGGTGATGCATGTGATCCGGCTGGCGGTGCGCGATTCATCGGGAGCGTGGCTAGAGGTATAAATAGGTGCCCCTTAGGGTCACCTCCTACCCTCTTTAGTTCAACCAAATGAACTAGATTTTCAAAATGAGAGTTCATTTTGAAAATCTAGTTCATTTGGTTGAGCTAAAGAGGGTAGGAGGTGACCCTAAGGGTCACCAATTTTCACCCCTAAGCGTGGCCGAAGCCTGCCTCCACCCGCCCTCTGCTCCCCAACGCCCGGCGTCGTCTCCCGCTCGAGCATCGCACCACCGCGGCCTGCTTTGCCTTGCGGTGTGCGAGCCGCCACGGCCTCGCATCCCGGCCATGCGCGCTGCGGTGCCCCACCTCAGCTGGAACAAATCCTCAAATCTGATCTATTATTCCAGCTAATTTGATGATTTGTTCCAGTTGGTGTGATGGATTGTATTAAATTATGATATATGAACGCTAACAAAAAAAGGAAAATAAATTGCCGTGTACAATAAGAGTGATATGACCTGTTATATATCCCTTACAGTCTTACAGCATACGTGGCATTATTTATGTGTGCATTTTTTTCAGTTTTTTCTAAATTGTATACATCTCTAGAAAATACACACGTCTAGAAAATTTGTACTCTATGTTGCTCAAACTTTTGACACAAAAGCCTCAAAGGTAACAGAGAATTCCATTCAAATAGGACAAGGATGCAAGCAGAATATATATGATCAAGTGATCCTCGATCCACTGCATTGGGGCTTGCTTCTTTTTTCAAGACCAAAACTTTTGAATATCGGAATCAAGTTGGGTAGGAGCCAGATAGCCAATACACCATAAATCATCAATTCATTGTACATGACTCGAGATCAAGTGATCAGTTCACCTTTTAGGTGGGGCAATTTAGTGTGCTGCCTAGGAATCATTTCACTTGTCCTAAAACTATTTGTTCCTAATGCCAATTACATGGCATTAAAGAACGGTTGATCAAGTGATGTATTCTTGGGATTTATGTCGATGATATATGCCTGAGAAGGGATTGGCTCTAATTCGAACTTTCGTTCACTCTAACGCAAACAGTGGGCATGGTAGGTGTTAGGAATAGGAGCAGGACGCATTACGTTCCACCTGTTCTTCCTTTACTGACGATGATTTCTGCTTTGGCACTATCTATCTCAGATGTGGATTTTTCATCTTGTAGCAGTGAATCCCCTCGCCCAGGAAATGATGTATTCTGAATCCGGGCTCTAACGATTGGAGTATTCGGCTGGGGATTGTGATCTAGGGGACTTTGGTTTACATACAGAACAGTCAAAACTTGGAAGAAAGCTGATCTTGTACAGCGTACGTGCGAAAGGGCTCTTGGTTGAGTGGTTAAGATGCCCCGGTAGCATCCCACATGTCCCAGGTTCAAACCCCGGTGGGTGCGAATTATGGCTTGTAGGTAAAAAAAAAATCCCCTTGCTGTGCCTCCTTGTAGACGCGATCCGGGCTGTGGTAACGGCGCGGCCCAATCCCTGGGGGTTGCGGGCAGTGGTCGCCGGCCTAGTTTACGTGGCGCTGTTCTCGAGTGAGGCCGGGGTTCGGGGGTTTTCTTGACCGGCGCGAGTTGGTCTCCTCTCGCAAATAGAAAACCGCTGGGACGGTCAATCCCCAGCCGGCCAAGTTTTTTTTTTTGTACAGCGTACGTGCACGGTGTACAGAAACTAATTAAAGGGGGTCAGGATTGCACTGGTTACAAACACATTTTCTCCTCTTGTTTGCACCAGGACAGAAAAAAAATCACATTCTATCCACGTACTATCCGAAAGTATTTGTTTAATCTCATCCTCCTGCTGAAATTTGACGCCTACGTACTCGAATGACATCACCTGCTGAAGTACCTGTTGGTGCTACCTTCTCTGTGGGCCCTCAGTTTTACGCCTACGCAACGTACTCGAACGCCTACCTGCTGAAGTACCTGTTGGTGCTACATTCTTCCTACTCGAACGACCTTCCTAGAATTCTGACTGAATTGTTGTTTGGTTCATCCAGAGTTTAAACTGGTGTGTCCAGAAAGGATAGTCCTTAGCATCCCATACTGGTTTCAGATTTTGACTAGTCGCATCAGTAGGCAATGTTCTAAATATATCATACAAGGTTTGAGTGTATATTCCAGGTACTGTCTCGGTTTTTTTTTTTTGGTTGATGCTGGTTGCATTAAAAAGAAAAAAGAAAAAACGAGGGAATAACTTTGCATGGATTTGACTACATGTTGTCTGGTCGATCAGCCGGACTGTTGCGTACTCAGCATTAGCCTATCTGGCATGGCTTGATAGGAAATACTAATAAGTTCTTTTTTTTTTGCGAGGAAATACTAATGGGTTCGTGCTACGTGGGTTTAGTTAGGTGCACAAATGAAAGCAAATATGTCCATTGATGTGTCTATGCCTAGCTTCATGAAGACCTGATCAGGTCTTCAGTGACCCACACTATCCGTTGCACACGCACACATAGTTCTCTATCCCGGACTCAGGCGTTCCTTTCTCTCGCTCCCTTATCCTCTGCTACAGTAGAGAACCGGCGACTCAGGCGTTCCTCCGCCCCGGCGCGGATCTCTTGCTTCCCCCTCGGCGCCGGAGAGGGAGGGGAAGCAGGATCTAGTCGTGGGTGGGTCAGTTCTAGGCTGTAGAGTAGGGTAGGGATGCTAGGGTTAGGTTTTCCGCCGTCTCCCATGGCGGGGACGGTCGGATCTTTTGTCCCCCTCGGTGGATCTGGTGGTGGAGGCGTCGGCGTCGACGACAAGCTTGCCGGTGAAGCTGTGTGGTGGTTCGTGTTCCTGGCTGGTGGCGGCGAGGCGGTGGCGTCGTCGTCGGCATGGGGATTTAGGTCCTCTCGAGTTCGTCCTCGCCTCGCTGGTGTTGTGCTCCGTCGCCAGCGAAGAGCTCGTGGAGGTGGCGCCCTCGCTGCGGGGTGCCTGTACAGGAGTTGTGCGCCGGTAGACCGTTCTCTTGCCGGACGGCGAGAGGAGGGGGTTGCCGGCTTTTGCTTCCAAGGATGGAGAGGCGGCTGCGGGTCAGCGGTTCGGCGGCGGACGAATCGACCTCCTCATACCCGCGACGGCGGTATGCGTCGTCGCCGGTGGAGTTCGATCCAGGCGGTTCAAGTCTCGGGGCGTGGCCCCGGCCGATGGCGCCTTCAGCTCTTGCTCATCTCGTCGTCACCGGCGAGTGTCTTTTGCCGGCTTCCTGAAGCCTTTGTGCGAGGGGACTTTTACCGCCGCGGGTGTGTGGATTCCGGCGAGTTTTCGTGGCTCTGGCGATGGCCGGAGTCGGTAGTTCTCGCTGGTTGTGCTAGGACAGCGGTCCTCTGTATCCTTGTACAACATACTTGTATGTGTACGGGCTTTGTACTCCTTAATCTCTAAATACAGGTATGGTTTGATCAAAAAAAAAAAAGTTCTCTATCCCCCCTCGGTCTTCAGTGACCCACACTATCCGTTGCACACGCACACACAGTTCTCTATCCCTCCTCTCGTCCTGTTCCTTCAGTTGCTAGAAGGGTCGATTATGCACACGCAAACAACTTCTCAGATTTGTTTCGGATTATCTGTCAAAATGGCTTATCTAGTCAAGCGTTTCAGCAAAACAGATTTTGCTGAAACGGATGATTTTGCTGAAATAGATTATGCATTACCTCTTAAGCTGAAGCTCCAGTTTGTCCACACATTGTGTACCATATTGAAAAAAATATAATTACAGACTACTAATAAAATCACGTTTGAGCATTTTTTTTAAAAAAAGAGTGCAAAATATAGTCATGTGCGGTCTAGTTGCAACGATTTGTAGCCTACGAATTTTTTAAACAAGACGGTTGTTCCAAATCTAGTGGGCCCGGAGAGGCAAGAGAGATGAGTTGGGCAGAGAGGCGAGTCAGCGAATCTATTATATATATATTTGACGACGAAAAGGAGCCACCACGCACGCTCTAAAATGCTAGAAATTCCCACATTAATCGGAGAAAATAAAAAGAGAAAATTACCCACCACTGCCATTATGAAAAAATTAGTCACAAAACCCCTGAAAATATTTATAAAACAGCTAAATTCGGAATAAAAAAAAGCCTAAAATACCCCTCGCACCTATTTCTAAATTACCCACAATGCCATTATGAGTTAAAAAATAGCTAAATTCGGAATAAAATTACCCACCACTACCATTATGAAAAAATTAGTCACAAAACCCCCTAAAAATATTTATAAAATAGCTAAATTCGGAATAATAAAAAATAGCCAAAAATACCCCTCGCACCTATTTCTAAATTACCCACAATACTATTATGACTCAAAAAATAGCTAAATTTGAAATAATAAAAAATAACCAAAATACGCTTCCCACCTATTTCTAAATTACCCTCTATGCCACTATAAGAAAAAAAAACTAAATTCAGATTATAAAAAACAGCTAAAAATATCCCGAATTCTTATGTGTAATTTACCCACCATATCATTATGAGCCCAACCTAATTATTATTTTTAATTTAGCCACTATACCATTATGAGCCCAAAATAGCTAAATTTTGGAATAATAAAAATATCTAATATACATTCAGTTTTGATTTCTAAGTACATTGTTTTAAAAATACAGCGTGATATGTCTAGCTAGCATGGCATATTTTCTTATTTTTAGCATGTCACATTTTCTTCAAAATATTTTTTAGTAGCACATACATTTTTTTCCTACCACGACATATGTTAGTTGATTAGCATGGCACGTTTGAACCGACCTATTTAGATAAGAAACAATCCAAGATAAATGATGACTCATCTCACACTCGAATTGAGTAATGACGAGAAATTCTTCAATCTATTTTTTACTATTTTATAATATATAATATAAAATAAATAATAACAATAAACTATGTTAAACTTTTACAATAATATAAAAATATTTTAAATAGTATAGCAAGTCTAGCCGCGCAAATGCGCGGGCAGCCATACTAGTTGTTTTTCAGTTGAATCAGCGTATCGTGGGGCCGGCCTCTCCGGCAGAATCCGGTTAATAAAGCTCGATTTCTCAGCTTTCGCTCACGCGTTCAAAGTTGAAACGTACCTACGGTCGTTTTTCGTATAAGCTGTTTCGGCAGTTGAGCATCTGGCATAAGCAGAAGCAGACAAATAAGCCCGCTAAAGACCCCCTTTGTCTCCTGCTCCGTCCTACTCTCTTTGTCTTCATTGCCTACTACTCTTATTTGGGCCTATGGAAAGTTTATGCACGCAATGTTTCTCTTGTATTAAACTTCAAACCTTCGATGCACACTGCGACCATTTTACCGATGAATCATCCCTTCTATGAATGAAGCTGAACGATAAACCAGATTATTTTTTCTCAATAAATACAAAATAAATCTGACATATCCGATAAGGAATAAGTAACAGTCACGATGGATCATGACTGTTGATTAATAATCATATTTACTGCTTGGTTTGGAACGCATTGGCTCTAGCTACCAACTACCAAATTAATCATATCATACAGAAAGCAAGGGGTGTAGGTACGCCCGCAAAATAATGGATACATAGATCTGAAATACTCTTGCGGTGCCTCTCACCACATAAGAAGATTGCCTATGGCGCCTGTGTCTCTTCAGAGTTACCGGTATGGATATCTACACTTCAAACTAATCTGGCGCAATAGGAAGTGAGATTCTGGGAAGATGTGTGGTTTGAAACTACAATCTTTAGAGAGCGATATCCTCAGCTATATAATATTGCTAGAAAGAAAAGCGCGACGGTGGCAACGGTGTTTTGATCAAATGCTTTGAATGTAGCTTTTCGAAGATCCTTAGTGAGTAATAATCTCTTAGCATGGCAAGACCTAGTCGCTAGAGTTATGAACGTCTAGTTAACGGATCAGAGTGATACATTTGTTTGGTCTCTACAACAGAATGGGAAATTCATAGTTCGCTCCATGTATAGAACTTTGGCTGTTCCAAATGGTTTGCCACACAATGACGCAATTTGAAAGCTTAACTTGCCCTTAAAATAAAGTTTTTATCTGGTATTTACTTAAAGGTGTGGTTCTAACCAAAGATAATTTGGCCAAAAGGCGAAGGAAGTCTTAAATGTTGTTCATGTAACTTTAATGAGACTCTCTAACATCTTTTTTTCGATTGCCATCTTGCTAGAATTATTTCGAGTGTTGTTCAAGTTTCTTTTAATATTGCTCGTCCGCTTAATGTTCACCATGTGTTCAACGATTGGCTCTAAGAGGGGTTGAAAAAAGAAGCTTAAGCACAAATTTTGGTTGGAACTTGTACCTTGTTATGGGCAATTTGGCTAAGTAGAAATGATGTGGTCTTTGACAACAAACCAGCTGTTACTTCTATGCAGGTTATCTTCAGAGGCACTTATTGGATACGTTTCTGGGCTATATTGCAGAAGAAGGAGGAACACCCCCATATATCTTGGGGATGTCGTGTGCTTGAGGCCACGGTGATGGTGATTTCCGCTACAAATGGCTGGAACTTTAGTAATAGAATTTGCTTTTAAAATAATGATCGCAGAACTTTTGTGTTATCCAGTTTTCGTGTGCTACAGTTTTTTTGTTCGTTTTGTAATAATGAACAGCTACATGAAGTCATCAATGCAGAGGCTGGAATATTAGAATAATATTCCCTTTTCTAAAAAAAAGGACGGTAGCAGCAACTCTATCTTGCACTGTATTATTATTACAATTTCATTTTGATAAGCGCTCTGGTGAAGCTGTTTCTAAAATCTGCACCCGAATCACAAAACACCTTTAATCGCTAAGGAGTATTATCATTGAATTTATTCTGCACAGCCCATTACAATCCCTCGCCTTATGACTAGATAAGATTCACATGTAACAAAACAAAGATGCGTTGTTTCATTCCTGTTGAGAGTACCGGAGCTGCCAATGAGAGACAGCTGCAATGTCAGCTGGCAGCTTATCCCAACATTGATCTACTCAGCGCAATCGGGGCAAGCAGTCGGCAAAGAATGAAGGCGATGCTCCACAGCTCAGCGCCTCACTGTTGTCGAGTGCACTGCATTGCTATCGCCTACAACGATGGATCAGACGAAAACCATAGGGACAAACAAATTCTATGTCACTCATGAAATATCCCAAATTATATTGACTCGCATGAACATCGAAGAGTACATAAATCGAACGATTATGTAAGTGAAATTGTCAGCCATTGTGTAAGTGAATTTTTCGCCAAATGAATGAATTGCGGGGAGGTAGGCCACTGCTTATATATTTTTAATTGGAATATATTTACTTGATCAACTATGCTGGCTTCTGGTCATAGGCGGGGCACTTGCCTAGTCAACATAAAAGCAATTAAACTTGTACAATTTATTAGAGGCCATGAAAAAAAAGGATAAGAAATATTATAATCCTAGCAAATTACCTAAAATAATGACTATATGACCAAATCCGATAGAAACTTTGTCTATCCAAACTTTCCAATTTGCAGTGTGAGCCGCAAGAAAATCTCTAAGGAAACTGCACGTTTTCCCATCAGTTTCTGATTGGAACTGAAAGCTCAATGTTCAAAAACTACGCTAGCTTTGATCCCAGCTCCGCAACAGCGTACTACATGACGAAATCCAATAAAAACTTTGTATATCCAAACTTTCTGATTTACCAGTGTTGTTCACGCAGTGAGCCACAAGGCCCACAACAAAATTTATAAAGGAAACTGCACATTTCCCATCAGTTTCTGATTTCTTTTTCTTTTTTTTCCAAAAGGGGAATTTCATTGACATTAAAGCATATCACATTCCCTGATTACAAAATCCACCCAAACAATGCCTACTTCATTGATGGGAGACAAGAAACCTTTAAATAGGTATGGTTAACTAAACAGATTTTACGTATCCTACCAAATGATTAAATAACCAGCATTTTTGTTTTCTGTTGCAAAATATATAGCATATATGTTGAATGGTTCAGTGAATTGAAAATGGCAACTCAGGCATAGGATATTGCTGTTGGATCCGGCCGATAGAATAACATATGATCATTGCTGTTGGATTCTATAGATGCGAGCACATGATATGCAAATAGCTAATCTATGCTATTGGAAGCCACTTGGATCGTATGAATATAATTTTGTAAAAAAGAATTGAACCCGAAGAAACTTCCAGTATATATAGCAGTTTTGTTGGGAAATAACATGTCAAAGCAGCTGGGAAATTTAATCATATGAAAAATTGTTCAAAAAAAAATCTTATCAAAGAGAACACACATGAATCGTACATCCAAACATGGATACAAAAATCTGCAGGGATACCACACATTATATTAACATAAAAAAGGGATAAACCTCAATACTAATCCAAGAAAACTTGACATCACATTATATCAATTAGGACAGATAAATTACAAAGATTGTTTCTACAAGCTGATGAATTATTCAGAGAAGCAAACGGAAGCCATTCCGACTAGATAAATTCTTGAATCTGCCGATACCCGAGGTACACACCTCCATGAACAAGCTTGGGAAACTTGTCAGCACGGAATGTGTCCATGGGCAGAAAGATAGCGCGGTTGCCGAGCACCAAGCGAGGCGTAAACGTGCTGCTGCCGACTTGCACGCCGAAGACCTCAGCATCTGTATCATAGCCGTAGGGCGCACCATCAGCATCCCATCATTGTCTTCAGCATCGTCGTCGAGGGACGGCACAAGGTAAGAATGGAAGCCCGTACAGCATGTACAGGCAGCAGGGTCATGCTGCCTGGCCAGGTACACCAGGTGAGGCTGGGGCGCGATGTCAGCATCGCCGGCGCAGTACCGGCGGCATCGTCATCAAGTACGTCATCTTCAGCTGGAGGCGGTGAAGAAAAGAAGACGCTGAATGATCAGGTCCGAGAGAAGCGGACCGGGAAGCCCAACTCCAACGTCTTCGGGCCCAACTGGGTTAACTAAATCTCGGTCCACTGGGCCTGTAATAGCTGGCATGTAGAAGTGACGTGTGTGTCTATAAGACTTGTAACGGCAAGCAAGCAAATCGGCTTTGGCTTGGCGGAGAAGAAGGTTGGCGGCGGCAGCGTCGTCCGGCTCATCTCCGGCGACGAGAACTCGTATCGTTTTTTACCCCAATATAGTACTCCCTATCCTCACATCTGGTATCAGAGCTATCATCCTGGATCTCCCTCACCCTCATCTCACTCGTCCTTAGCATAGCCAGCACCCAGAGATCAAGTTAGTAGCCATGGGACCAGCACCTGCGCCTCCTCTAGTCTCAGGGGAGGTGGATCCGAAGGAGAAGACGAAGGAGGATACGTTGCTGACGGCGCTGGTTGGAATTCTAGACGAGCACTTCGGCCGCACCAACAAGATGTTGGGGGATTTGACAGGATCGGTATGACAAATATGAATCGTCATTAACAAAATTTTTTTATTGTACACCAAAACTTGTGACAAATATGAATCGTCATAATATGACCCACTTGTCAACCACCTGTCACGCGGGACCCACATATAATTTTTATTAGAAAAATAAAAGAAAAATGTAATTGATAAAATGTGATTTTTGTTGAATAATTTTTTCAGATCATGCACATGTGACCCACCTGTGGGTTGGTCCCACAACATGTCAAGTTTCAGTTCTTCCTAGGAACAATTAGATTAATTTGATTCAACAATTTTCCGGCCCATGGAACAATTTATTTCTTTGCTGGAACAAATAATTTTTGTGCTTATAACAATTCAGTTTCGTTGCTGGATCAAATGTTTTCTGTGCTTGGAACAATTCGTTTTCTTTGGAAATTATATAAAATGATTGATTTGGATTTTAAAAACAAAAAGAAAATGATTGTTTTGGATTTTTAAAACTAAAAATCCATTTTATAAATTAAATAAATATCTTAATGTATAATATAATTTATTGTTGCATTCATGCTGGATTAGATTGCATTAGGGTTTTTATTGAGTGAAAAATGGATTTAAAATTTCGTTAGAAAATGTTTTAGTTCGAGATAGAAAATAGAATAGGAAAAGAGAAATAGAAAAGGAGAATAGGAAGCCTCAGCCAGACCTTGGGCCAAAACCTCCTTGGCCCGTTTCCTTTTTTCTTCTCTTCCTCTCCTTTTCTTCCGCAATGGGCTCAATCTGTGTGGCCCATTTTCTTCGGCCTTTTCTTTTCTCCTTCCCAAATTCCGACTGGACTTTCTCCACCCCAGGCCGCCCACTGAGCCAGCCCATCTGTGCCATACTTTGTTTCTTTGTTTTATTTTTTATCTCTCAGCTCAAGTTGTTTTGCTCATAATTAAAAACCACTAAAAATTTGAACTTTTCAATTTTAAAACAAATTCAATTAAAGTAGAAATCAAATCCATGCTAAATTTGATTTTTTTGAATTTTAAACATGCATCAAAACCACCATTTGCATATTTGAATTTCCTGTATTAATTTATGTGTTTGTTTGGTTTTTATCTTTTTGAAAATTTGAATTTCATTCAAATTTGTATCCAGACAAGAAACCAAAAAAAGAAAATCCATTCTCCATTTCGTGGGCCGCCCCTTTTCTTTTCCTTTCTCGCCGGCTCACTCCCCTTTCTTTCCTTTTTTTCCCCTCGCACCAGCCCCCGGCCCAACTCCACTCCTCTCTGGCCCAGCAGCAGCCCAGCCCGCTCTCCTCTAACCGTGCCACCGACATGTGGCCCCACCTGTTCTTCTTCAGTTCTTGGCCCCCAACTTTTTTTTTCTCAATTTGATTCATTGGTGAATTTTGAAAGTTGTATATATTTCGCATACGAAGTCCAAATGACCTCATTTTTTCCTCCGCGTTTATAAAAATATTATCTATCCATTTGTAGAATATATGGAACTTCTTTATATGATATAACTATACCGTATCCCAAATAACTATTGGACATTTTTTTATCAAAATTTTGTTATTTTTGTAAATCTCGAAAGAAAATGTTTCTAGACATGAATTTTGGGGAGATAGAGAATTAAAGCATCTCTACACAAGAGAATTATGTTATAATTTTTTTGAAGCTTTTGTTGAGGACATTGTTCACTTATGGTTGAGCTTGGGTGATAGTTTTCATGAGATGTGTCTAGAGTTGTCCACTTTGAACACACTTTGGTGGACTTTTTTTCAAAAAAATTAACAAAAAATCCCATGAGTTTGGGTGAACATGGAACAGCCACAAACCAAAAATCAGCTCAAAATTCGTTATATTTCACGAGGTAAAATTTGACAAAACAATTAAAAAATGCACTCATTTCTTCTCTTTTTTATATCTCACGAAGTTTGTTGCAAATTCGGGTGGAATTTGGTAAGAATGTGTATTTGGTCGATCCAAATGAACACTAATTTTGGTGTTATTTTTGAAAATCATTTTTATATGTATCATTTTCAAAATACTAATTTTTGATACTTCTCACATAACTCATTTTTGAGTAAACATCGATGTTATAGTGTTTCCAAAAAATCCCAAAACATTATATGTGACGTTCATGAAAATGATATAAATACTCAACAAACTTGAGACCATAAATAAACTTATTTCTAGCTATAAAAAACGATAAACTTAAAACAGAAATAATTTTCTAATTAGAAATCTTCAGAGTACTGGGCTGGCTGGGCCGAGAAAACTTCAGTCCAACTGACCTTTTGTCTTTCTTGGCTCGCTCCACACTCTCCAATGGCCGTTGGATCAAATTCGATGGCTATCTTCTCCTCTCCCTCGAATAAAAATAGCGCTCAGCCACGAACCCTACTCTTCTTGTTTTAGTGTTAGTATTAGTTGGGAGTTAGAGTTGGAGTTAGAGCTTTGCTCGGGATTCCGGAGTCATCTTCGGAAGTGTGGTAAAGCTTTTTTGTATCTTTACTATCTTTTGAATAAATATTATTATGGATATCTTTTCTTATTTATTTAATTTAGTAATTCTTTTAATTTATATTATTGCTCTGAGTCATTACTTCGGAAGTATCTCTGTGTTGGATCCACATCTGTGTGAGGTAGACTTACATGAGTTGTCAGCTGGTCTATGCGTAAACAATTCATTTGAGTTTATTGAGCATGGGTGGTCTGCCCTGTTAACAAAGGGTAGATTATTTAGAGTAATTGCTTGTATGGTTCAATGAATTATTCTAGACGCGAGTTTGCACCCAACCCCACGGAGGATGGTAGCCGCGAGTGTATGTGACAGCTACACCGGTCTCTGTAATCCACCACGTCCGGGTTGGACCGGCAGGGTCTTAATTATAGCGGGTGGTTCCTTATGGTGTTGGCCTTGGCTGCCACTATGACACATCCGTGCCCCGATGCACAGGTTTATGACTGTTGTATGATCCTGAGTACATAATTATAGATAATTAGATTGCTGAATATAAAATACTTAGGATGGATATATTTTAGGAATCCTTTCTTCACTCGTTGCTCTCCCAATCTTTTACTAATTACTCTTTTCTGGATTACTTCATGAGTGCCACATTTATCAAACCATCAATGCTTGATGTGATTCACTACAATCGATTTAGACAGTACTTTCTTGGAATTTTCTGCTAGCTTCCCTGTGAAAATTATAAATACGATACCTTGGAATACTCCATGGTGAAGTGCTACAATGGTGATCCGTGCGCTTGCGGAATAGAAATATTTAACAGAGCATAAGAACCACCAACAAGCATTTCTGGCGCCGTTGCTGGGGAAGCTTTAGCTAGAAAATTTCCTGTTTTTATAAAATGCTGTCTTAATCTCGTCTGTTTATCTCAAACCTATCACACGCGTGAGAATCTTAACCCCTCTTGTGGAAATAAAAGAAAACCCTATCGTGAGGAAAAGATAAAAACGTGACTGCCATGGCGATCGTTTCGCGAAAAGTTGTGAGGTCAGAGGGAACACCAGCAGGGAAGTCAAAGGTTGCAAAGCCCCCTGCCGTGCCTCAAGGAAGAACATGCGTTGGTACAATGACCAACAAGTGGGGAGATACCTTCTGTTATCAATTCATCGAAAAGCCCCCGTACGTCCCTCCGAAGTTGACGAATGGAAGAGTGACGATAACGGGCGAAGTAATCAAGGAGGCCCCCAAGGAAGAGGAGAAACCAAAGAAAACCCGCACTCCGAAAAAGAGAGAGCCAAAGAAAGACCGCTCCGAAGAAAAAGGAACCCAAGACGGCTCTCGCTAAGAAAGTGCGGAAGATTTTGTCCACATGGAAAATTTCAAGATATCAACGCTCGACCGTTGGACAAAGTAGAAGCGTCAAGGTCGTTAGAAAATTCTGAAATAATTTTAATCCTAGACGCCAATACACCTCTGATTGGAGGGTTTAAATCGTCGTTACCCATGGAATAAAATTTAGTCTTCCGTTTTAATAACGCGCTGCGCATAATAATATATATAAAAAAAATTTTGGGTTTTGACCGGAACCCTTTGGGGCCCGGCCGACCCCACCTGTCATCACTTTGCTTTGTCCAAAGGAGCTGCTGGGAGGCGTACAGGTGAAGCACCACGCGCAGGAGAAAGATGCGCCCAAGTGGGCGCTTGGTCCCACCGGCTGGCCTGCCGGGCCCATCGGCCGGCCTCCCCCGGTCGCCGCTGAGCACCACGGCGCCTCAACCGACGCCGCTCCTCCACCGCCGCCGTCCCGTCGAAGATGGACCCAGGGCCCGCTGCCCGGCCCGCTGTGTCTGCCAGCCGGCCACGCCCGGCCTCACCTCGATGCCCGCACGCGCCTATAAAATGAGGCCGACGCCTCGTTACTCCTCGCACCGCAGCTCGTCGAGCTCTTCTTCCTCCCTTCTTAAAAACTCTCCTAATCAAGCAATTAGTGATAATTAACAAAAATAAAAAATATGTTTTTAGTTCTGTTTCCTTACTGCTGAGTGGTGGTCTTAATAACCCCACCATCGGACGACTAACTTCTGAACGACTAATTTCTGGACAGCTAACCCGCTAATATTTTATTCCCTATTCCCTTCGGGTATCTGCTGTCTAATAATTTGTGCAGGTCACCATGAGCTTCTTCAGCTCGCTCAAGAGGAAGGTCAGTGGCAAGAGTCGTGGCAGCAGCTCACACTCTGGGTCAGATGCTGGAGGACAGCAACCACCGGAACCGCTGGCCGTGGAACCGGTCGGCCCGATCGTGCGCTATATGGAGCACGAGCAACACATCGTTGCACGCAATGAGGACGAAAGGAACCGCATCGCCGGGCTGCGAAACCGTGAGTTTCAACACTCACATGTTTTCGATCCCCAGTTCCTCACCGACATCGGCATAAAAGAGGACTTCGACCAAGCTCTCAGGTACATCGGTCTCACTGACTTCTCTAATACTGCTGAGCTAGGCGCGAAATGGCTTTCTGTTGAGTTCCTGATCACCCTGCAAATAGTCCCTGATAAAACCATAGCGCGGACACGAATTAAATTTCGCCTGTTTAATCAGGAGTTTGAGTTACCATTCTATGACATGAGTGATTTGTTGGGTTTCGAGCGTAGTGGGCAAACAACTCTAGACAATCTTAAAGGCTTTGATGAACACACCTTCTGGATTAAAATATCTGGGGAAAATGGAATACACCGCCGCACTGGCGAAATCTGTAACCCTTCCCTAAGAATCTTGCATCGTTGGTGTGGCTTCGTTTTATCACCTCGTCATGAAAATAGGGCTGTCACTAAAATTGATCTGTACTACCTGTATGCAATGGTGAAAAAGACTAAAATTAACCCTCTGCTCTATGTGCTTAATCACTGGTTGAGTGTGGGGTTTACTTCAAATGCTCCTATCTTGTTCATGTCTTACACCGCTAGAATTGCACGAGGCTTAGGAATGTTGCACCAAGCACGAGTAGCCTTTTTACCTGGAAACCAAATAGTAATTGGGAGCGATCATTTTCGCCAAGCCCACATGATTAATAGAATAGCTGAGGGGCGCTAACGCATGATTTACTACGGGTATAGTACAGAGATCGAACTGCCCGAGCCGAGGCTAGGACTCTATCGCACCAAAAGCCTGACCATTGACCTGAGGATAGCCGAGCCTGCCCGCCACAGCGTAGCCGAGGGACCTGTGACCAGATCGAGAACCAGGAACGCAGGAACCACTGCTGGACCCTCTGCCGGACCCTCCGTCAGACCTTCAGCCGCACCTAGAGCCGAGAGCTCAGGGTCACACCACTCGCACGACCCCGACACACGCAGCGACTCTCCTGTCTGGCCGCCTCCGCACGGTGTGCAGGGGATTCACCAGTTCCACTATCCTCCCGGAGGCTATGCAGCCACCGGAGGGGTTCAGTACCAGCATGACCCATACCAGCAGAGCTCTCACGCTCCACGATTCATGGGCGGCCCACAAGTGGGATCATCCCGCTCGGCCAGGTTTGCACCCAACTGGAACTACTGGTACCTCTCACAGGACGTTGCACAGCTCCACGACACCGTGCATGAAACTGCCAATGCTGTGATCGACCTCCAAGGTCAGGTCCATTATCAGGGAGGCAGAATTGATGACACGTTCCATCTCTGCCACCAGATCACCTCAGGTCTAAACATTGACACTTTCCAGCCTCAGCAGCAGTATGAACCCCAGTTTGTACCACAGCGTGAGACACAGCCACCACCTGAGCAGCACCCTGGTCATGTTCCCTTCTTTGACCAGCCTTCCCAAGGGGAGTGGGACCCCTGGACAGCTTGTATGGTTCAAGAAATTATTCTAGATGCGAGTTTGCACCCAACCCCATGGAGGATGGTAGCCGCGAGTGTATGTGACAGCTACACCGGTCTCTGTAATCCACCACGTCCGGGTTGGACCGGCAGGGTCTTAATTATAGCGGGTGGTTCCTTATAGTGTTGGCCTTGGCTGCCACTATGACACATCCATGCCCCGACGCACAGGTTTATGACTGTTGTATGATCCTGAGTACATAATTGTAGATTATTAGATTGCTGAATATGAAATACTTAGGATGGATATATTTAGGAATCCTTTCTTCACTCGTTGCTCTCCCAATCTTTTACTAATTACTCTTTTCTGGATTACTTCATGAGTGCCACATTTATCAAACCATCAATGCTTGATGTGATTCACTACGATCGATTTAGACAGTACTTTCTTGGAATTTTCTGCTAGCTTCCCTGTGAAAATTATAAATACGATACCTTGGAATATTCCATGGTGAAGTGCTACAATGGTGATCCGTGCGCTTGCGGAATAGACATATTTAACAGAGCATAAGAACCACCAACAACGTCGACCGTTGGTCTTTGCAGTTGGTGATCACGTATACCTTTGTGTCTCTCCTATGAAGGGTGTACGTCGTTTCGGTGTCAGAGGGAAGCTTGCCCCAAGATACATTGAACCGTTTCAGATTTCTGAGAAGTGTGGACCCGTTGTGTACGGTTTGGAGTTGCCACCAAACCTCTCGGGAGTCCACAACATTTTCCATGTATCCCAGATGAAGAAGTGCTTGAAAGCTCCTGCCGATGTGGTAGTCAATGATGTGGGACAGTTTGAGCCAGATCTTACATATCTTGAGTAGCCCATCAAGATCCTTGATCAGAAGGACAGAATCACCAGGACCAGAACTACCAGATTCTATATGGCGCAATGGAGCAACCACTCTGAGTCTGAGGCTACTTGGGAGACAGAGGAGTTCCTACACTCTCACTTCCCGGGTTTTCTACCTTCGAGGTGAGTTTTTGGTTATTGCTTCCATTTTTTTGCATCTTCGTTCTTCGTTCGTTGTTTTTCCTCCTTTCTCCTTCTTGAATCTCGGGACGAGATTCTTTTTAAGGGGGAGGGCTGTGACACCCCGTGTCACTACAGCCAAACCTGCCGAAAGCATTCCAGAACTGAACCAAAAGAAATTCAAATCAAATCTGAATTGAAAAACAAATGTTCAAATAAAGGTCAAACCCAAGCTTCTGAATTAATTTAAGATATTCAATAACAACTTGACCAACCAAAAATTCCTGTGCAAGCTCTTCAGAAATGAGAATTTTGGAGATTTTTCCAAGATTTTTGAAATTCTGGAAGACACTCTAACAATTCAGTGAAGTGAGCACAAACTGCTGCCTTCCTGAATTTTTATTTCCACTTCTGTTGCTCAAAACCTCATCGGCCCAAAACCAAAGTTGGAGCTGGATCTTCACTCTATCTCTCCGGAATTTTTGAGGATTTTTGGAGCTCGAGAACTACCCTGAAAAATCAAAAATCTTCATCGGGCCCGCCTGTCCCCACCTTCTCCTTCGCCGATTGGCTGTCGCCGGCTGTGGACGCCGCCCCGACGCCGCCCGTACACCGGATAAGAGACCGAGCCACCCCTTTACTCCAAACCCTAACCCTAGCCGCCGTTCTCCTCCTCGCCTTTACCGAGTTCGAGCCGCCTCGCCGTTCGTCGCCGACGAACTGCCTCCGGCCGAGCTGCTCCGTTGAGAGCTGCGCCAGGGCATCTTCAAGCTCCCCATGGCCGCCGCACTTCACTTCCCTCCGTGAGCAGCTCGAATCCGCGTCGTCTTCCTTCCGGCCGGCCAACGAGCACCGCCGCGCCGCCGTCCAATCCGCCTCTCCGGTGAGTCTCTCGGCCAACCCTCGCGTCTTGAGCATCTCCGCGTTTTGCGCACGCACATGACCCCTCTTCCCATTCTTTCCGCAGCCGTGAGCGACGCCATCCTACTTTTCCCCACCGCCGTTCGGCCTCACTCCGCCACCTAGCCAGTCAAACCCATCGCCCGGAGCTCTTCGTCGTCAAGATCTACGCCGCCGAGGAGCCCGCCGACCCCCTGAAGCCCGTGCTCGCCCAACCTTGGCAGGACGCCGCCCCACCTCGCCGGAACAGCACCGGCACTTCAGCGCCGAGCCTCTCCTTCGTCGCCGACCCCTTCCGCCACCTCGCCGTCGTGCCTGTGCTCCTCGCCAAGGCCCACGCGACCGAGGTGAGACTTGTGCGCTAGCCCTTTCACTCCCTCTCAGCCTGCCGTCGCCGAAACGCGACCTTGCTAGCGGCCGTGCCATCGCTGGTGTCGTGCGCGCCGCGCGCCTTGGGCGCTGAATGGATCTGTCGCGGCCGGGTTTGTGTGGTCCAGGATGTGGCCTGAATCCGATTGGTCGCGGCGAGAAAAATTCGTTTTCGAATTTGTTTAATCTCCAGAAAATATCAGGAAATTCCAATATTCATAATAAATCAAAGAAAAATCAGAAAGATGCCAATCCAATTTTGTTGGACTCCTTGTACCCAGATATATCCAACAAAGTTGTCAAACTGCATGCGATCCTTTCTCTGTTTTCTTTAAAATTCCTTAAATAGTAAATCTTGTTTAATTCTTAATAACTCTGTTAATACATAAATCCTCAGCTCTTGCATGCTTGTAACTAATTTATCAACACACCTACAGAGCATGTTTCCACTGTCATATGTTGCTTAATTATTTTCTTATGATTTATTTAACCTGCTGCCTCGTTTAAATGGTTAAAAATAATCCGTACTTCGATAAATCATCAAACTTCATTATAAATTACTTCCAGTGGTGCTCTTCACCAGAAAAATTCCACTGGACATAGACCTATTTCCAAAATGCACACTTCCGCTTAATCAACTCAAGTAAAGTTAGTAATTAACTTATTAATTAACTTCAGACGAAAGTGTAATTAAACTTAATTGCATCATTTCCTTGCATCTAACTTGCATTTCCTTGTCATGCCATATAGTTCGCGAGATGATCCAGGAGCAGCTGGAGGACTATGATGCTGAGCAGCTTAGGAGGAGTCACTGACTGATCATTTTGCTGATTATGCTAGTTCTAGCATCTTCCCTGAGCCAGGCAAGCCCCGGTGCATTCTGTCCTATGTTTCTGTTTTTCTTTTATCACTATGTATGGAGTCTAGTTTGATTGTGCACTAGGTTTATACGAGTTGATTGGAACTATAGAACTGCATTAGGATTACCCTTCCTGATTACCTTTGATTACCCTGTTAGTAGTATGTTGGTCTTTCGTCGATCGTTAGCGCTGCTATGCTTAGTTGCTAGTGATCGGTAGAAGTCGAGTGGTAGGTCCCACTCGCGAGATAGGATTACGACATTCTGTATTACACTAGAAGAATTATAGGTTATTGGAGACCGGACGGGGATTGTTTGTATAGGATGGTTTGGGAAGCCTGGGCCTTCAGGGCGGTAGCCCCGTCTGTGTCGGTTACGGACCGTTCATTGTTGGCCCTGTTGAGCAAGTTTTGAACGTACAGATTCACATGCCGGTGTTTATGGGCCCAGTAAACTGAGTAGCCTAGCAATCGTGGGGACGAGCCGGTGCCTGCTGCTACGGGGGAATGAGGGGAGCCACCCATGGACGACGGCTGGGCCGGGTGTTCCGATGGGCCTAAGACTTCCACCGCGAGCAGCAGATCGATTTGGCCTGCGGAGGCTTTGTGAAAGGTGTAAGATCAATGAACCTAGAGCATGGTTCATAGGTTTTGGTGATTGATGTCAACATGGTCAATGGGACTAACAAGGTTTGCTAGTGTGCAAGATGTTTAGTCTCATGGATGTAGTGATATACTATTGGAGTGCCAACACCTCAAAGGTTGCAAGGAAGTTGATAAAGAGAAGAAGTGAACATGAGGACTACTTGAGGTGACTACTACGCACATGAGGTAAGAGACAAGGTGAGTATGTCATGTGTCTTTGTATGTATCATATACCTTGACATACTCTTGATCATCATGTTGGTCTTACCTTATATCGGATGCCATGATGATCTTGTCTATTACGTGGTGTTGTTCTTGTCTTATATCCTATGCACTTTATATGATACTTCGATCGGGTTGTCCTTTGTGACAACTAGATCATTGTGACTAACATCTTTGGATGTAGAAAAGGTGTTCATGCATATTCTTTAGGTCACATGAAGAAGCTTCGTTGATGGACGACGACAAGAATCAAGGACTTGATGGAGGTCGCGGTTTGAGAAGATGGATCAAGGCTAAGGACATGCTAGATCCAAGCAAGTGTTGGCTTGGTGTAGATGTAGGCTTGAGTCCATAGGAACAACCGGACTATCAAGGGGGATCGAGTCGTTTCTCTTAGGTCACACTAGTGGTAGAGGTATGTGGATGCTCAAAGAGTCTCTCAGGCACTAGGGTGACAGCAGAGGAGAAGAAGAGCCAAGTGTGAGGAAGTTTGGAAGCAAGGATCAAAGAAGTGGTCGAGTTCCAGCAGAAGAGAAGCCACCGTAGGATACGGTGCCAGTCACCGTATGATACGGTGACTGCAGCAGATGAAGACCAGAGAAGAAGAGTTTCTGGCAGAAAAGAGAAGGAGCCACCGTATGGTACGGTGCCAGTCACCGTATGATACGGTGACTGCGAGAAGAGAAGTCCAGATGAGGTGATGACCTGGCAGAGAAGACAGAGGTCATCGTATGATACGGTGAAGGTATCACCGTATGATACGGTGGTCACCGTATGGTTTCCAGAGAGTTGGCAGTTGCTGGAAGCTGAAGAAGATGAAGCCACCGTATGATACAGTGGGGGTCACCGTATGATACGGTGATACCTGGAGATGGAAGTCCAGAGATGGAGATGCTCTGGCAGGTGACGTGGAAGTCACCGTATGATACGGTGGTCAGAGTCACCGTATGATACGGTGATTCTTACGGTGACTTGGTTTCTGGACACTTTTGGGCAACGGCTAGTTTGAGGTTGGTGGCCTATAAATAGCCGGTTGCTTGGCCCTTTGAGGTGCCTTTGGCCATTGTTATCAGTGGGGAAACATAGGGAAGCCAAGAGGATGCAAGAGAAGCACATGGAGAGGCTTTAGAGAGAAATCTTGGTGCTTGAGAGAGAGGAGAAGCACATGGAGAAGATTTGGAGAAGAAAGCTTAGTGCTTGAGAGGGTTGAGAGCATCCATCCACCTCTAGGACTAGTGTGGTCATAGGGAGGCGGTCTTGGTTTGTTACCCTTGGTCTATGGCAAGGCCTAGACCGGTTAGGCGTCGGTGTTGAGCTTGCCAAAGAGAGTGTGGAAGCCAACACAAGTTTGTACACGGTCTTGGAGCTTCCCGTGCGAAAGAAGCATCACTAGTGGAGCGCCCTTTGGCACGCATCAAGTGCGGAGCCTTACCTTCGGAGGAGTACCCGGGAGAAGCCCGGCGGGACGTGCCCGCGACTTCACTCAAGAGCGGTGGATGGTCCCAAGGAGGAGAGCATCGCCGGTGTGCGGCGGGGTGAAGCCCGTGACTTCACTCGAGGAGTGAAGCGTGCTCTTGGGGGACATCACCGGCTTAAAGGGTGGAGTGTGCTCTAGAGGGGATCGCCATCGAGCGGAGGGACGGGGTCGAGACTCCGGCGGGAGTGACCTAACGTGGAGTAGGGGAAGGCGCCATCCTTCCGAGACCACAGGAAAAATCGATGAGCAATCTCTTACTCTTACTCTCTACTACTTGCACTTACTATCTTGTTTATCTTATATGCATGTAGTAGATCTTGTGCTTATCATATGATTGCTTGATGATTGTTTCCGTGTGCTAGCTCTATGTTATCTCTAGTGATATGCGCTTTCCTTATGTGTACTTACTTGCTCATAGCTCATACACTTGCTTGATATCATCTAGTGATCTTGTTATGCTTTATGTTGTATCTATCTTGTTATCATGATCACTAGCTTGAGCTTCCCCATGTGTTACTTATATGCATGCTAGTTCGCTTGTCTATCTATCTTATATACTAGCATGTGTAGGACCTACTTGAGCTTCCGTATGTGTTACCCATATGCATGCTAGAATGTTTGAGTGCCTTTACCTTATACACTAGCATGTGTAGGACTTGTTGAGCTTATCTTGTATATCGTCATATGCTAGGTTGTTCTTATATGCTCATGAATACCTTGCTCCTAGCATGTACAAGTCCTAGCACATGGTTATCCTTGCTTGATCACTATCACATAGTGCACATGTACTCTTTAGTTATGTATCCTTTACTTGTGCAAATAGAAAGAGTAGCTAGAAGTGCAAAAAGTTTTAGTTCATGGTGTGCCCGATTCACCCCCCCTCTCGGTCACACGATCCTTACAAGTGGTATCAGAGCCAAGTGCTCAATTTAGGGCTTAACCGCCTTTGAGATGTGACCGAATGAGTTTGGGTTTTCATCCCTCACGGGTTTGGGCTTTGGACATTGAAAGAATCGCTTGAATAGCTACCTTAAGTCCATAGTTCCAAATGAATTGTGGGATACCATGAATAAATTCTCTAGCACTTTCACGGATGACCATGTTATCATGATGATCTTGTTGTTCTTGTTATATCTTATGATGATCATGATGTTGTTGTTGCTAGTTTTCTTGTTGAGGAGTGATTTGGATAATCTTACCATATTCTTTAATGAATCACTTACTTGTGTCTTCGCTTGGTTATGCTAGGATCGATTCATATGACAAGTGGAAGAGCTCAAGTGGTGATGTTATCATGAAGATCTTGAAAGCACCTCCTCATTCAAGATTCGGCGACAACATTTTTGCACTTCAACATGAAGATCTTGCGAAGCTACAAATTGAAGAAGTCTTGCTCATGATCACTTCACATGATGATCACTCGAGAAATGTCTCTCATTTTGAGGACATCTCAATTGGTGATGGTGGTTCTATTGAAGATCAGTTCACAACCGTGAGCAAGCTTCCATCATTTGAAGAGCAAGCAATTAAGAAGAAGATAATGCAAGCTCGGGACACTCACTTCCTTGATCACTCAAGTGAACCTACATCTTCCTCGGAGAATGCAAAGATGACGGTATACCTATAACCGAATTTCAATTCTTTATCTAACTCATCTTTGTGTCTCATTGATATCAAGGTGACTATGAACCGATGGTGAAGATCAAGTTGCTATTGATATCTTGATGAAGACTTCACCTCCTCCATCTCCACCCGTGTGCCTCATTGGAAGACATGACTTGCGGGTCATCGACAAGAAGAAGGTGGTGATGGATGGATCAAGTGCGACAAGACCAAGGTCAAGAAGAAGGAGATGTCATGTCACAAGGGTTTTTATTGTTGGTGAGAGGATTGCCGATGATAAAGACTACGAGATTGACTCTTCTTCAAGAGCATATGCAAACATGTTGTTGGTCTTCATCTTCACATGCACCTCCAAGGTAAAGGAGGTAAGGAAAGAATGATATGGCCATATTTCGTGTTGGTGAGCTTGATGAGAAGCTCAAGGATCTCATGTCATCTCATGAGGCTCTACATATGAGTTGAGGGCTCAAGTTGGATAACATTGAGCTTCATGAGAAGTATGAGAACCTTGAGATCTCTTATCGAGCTATCAACCTCATCTAGTTCTTTTCTTCTTCATCCACTACTCCTAGTTCATCTATCTCGCATTCATTTACTATTTGTGATGAACTAACCCTCTCTTGTGAGAGCTCTTTCTCTTGAGTCTTTGTTTTGAAGGAATGTCACAAACTCAATGAGGAGAGTGAGTCAATGATGCAAGCATTCACAAGACTCGCAAGAGGAGGAGGAAGATGAGGATGCTTTGGGTGCCAAGAACTTAATGGACCGGATGAAGCCGGCCAATCACATGGAGGCGCCCAAGTACAACACTTGAGGTGATGGAGATGGTGGACCGAGTTCAATATATGCAGATCATTGAAGTCCCCACAAGTGTCAAGGGCATGAATGAGAACATCTACTCTTCAAGGAGGTATCTTGTATCTTAGTGTAGTTTCTTTTCGTTCTAGTTCCTTTGCTTTTAGTAGCTCCTTTGTGAACTAGTATGTTGTGCACTTTCATGCATCATGTAAAAACCTAAAAGAAATGCACAAAAATATTAGTTCGAGGTCTAACTTTCTCAAGATAGCTATGAGTATGGGGGATGCTTGAGTTGGTGGACCGATGGACTCGAGGCAAGGTTTGGCTCATAGTGAGTAAGCTTGAGAGAGGTTCAAACTTGACCTTGAGTAGGTTTCCTTTATGCATTGTCTTTAATCTTGCATGCATTCATCATGGCATGTTTATGTTTTCTCTTGCATTTGTATTATATGCTTGTTTCATGCATTGCATATAGGAAATCACAAAGGAGTCTTTCACTCGTGTGTTCTTTGTTTTAGTTTATATCTTGAGGTTACATGTCATAATGTCTTCTCTCCGAAAGGTATGCCTAGAACCGATCTATTTCAATTATCTTTTGTTCTAGCTACCATCCATAACATAGTTTAAACTACCCCATGTGTTTCACACAATGATATGCATATATCTTGCCATCCACTAGAAGTATGCATAACTCTAGGGGGAGTTTAGCCTATGTTATGAGGCTTTCATGATCATGGTCCAAATGCCTTCCACTCAAAAGGACATAGCTCATGAAGCTCTTGTGTATTTGACGTTTGCCCTTCTTGTTCTTTTCTCTATTGTAAGATCAATTGTAGGAACAAGGAGGAGGCACAAGAAAAGGAGAGAACACGGTGAAGACAATGAAGATCACCTCAAGGAGGAGTTTGCATTTGAAGATCATGTGATCATGATGATCGATCTTCACAACAATCTTGAGGTGAAGAAGATGATGATGATGACCACCTCAAGGAGGAGTTTGCATGAAGAAAGATCACGAAGATCAAGATGATCGGTTTTTCTCACAATCTTGAGGTGGAGAAGAAGACGACGACCATCTCAAGGGGGAGTTAGCACAAAGGAAGGTCAAGTTGATCAAGTTGATCGATCTTCCTCACATTCTTGAGATGGAAGCTTATGTCAATGGGGAGCGACATTCTACAAGGTAAGCATGAAGGTAATCTTCTTATACCCTTGTCATCTTAGCATTAGTGCTTGTCATAGCTCCTTGTGCTTTCATTCACTTGTTGTATGAGTTTTTGCTCTAACTTGTGACATCTTATGAGCTATGACTTGCCTCGACCGGAACATGAAGGTAACATCTTCTTTTATCTCATATTGCCTCTTGTATGTGCACCCCGTGATGATATGTTTGTGCTTGATTGCTTTTTGTTCCTTTTCATGTCATCACTCTTTCATGCTTGTCATTTGCTCCATGTGCTTAGCTTTATCTTGATGTACCCTTTGTTGCTATATATTGCTTATCTCTCAAGTGGTATCTTATCTTGAGCTATGACTTGCATGCTTGTCTTTCTTACCATCATGTGTGTAGTGTCCTTATATTTCTTGCATGATGCCTTGTTGTGTTTGAACTGCTTTACCCTTGTTTTGTGCTTCATATCTATATGCTTTTAGAAGTGGTAAAGTCTTGCATGCTTTCACTCATATCCTTTGCAAGTGGCATCTATTTATGCGCTATTTTCATATCTCTCTATATGCCATGATCCGAGATATAGGTTAGTCTCCTTGACTTGTTTTTCTTGACAAAGTGCATGTGATGCACAACTTTAGGGGGAGACTATCCTATGTCTTGAGATTCTTGAGACTAATGTGTTTGCAAGTTTATCTTTCTAGTCTCTTGATAGGAATGATCATCCACTTTGAGGTGCCATGATTCTCATATGACACATTCTATATGGCATTGAAAAGAAATCACATCCCCGAAGGTACGCTAAGTTTATCATTCTTGCAAGAAGGTAATGGTTTTCCTTTTTTCTTGCATTATCTATCTAGCTACCTTCCATAACATAGCTTAAGGTCCCCCACTTGACTTAATTGTTAAATTGTGCATATATTTTGCCTTCCATCACATGTATGCACAAATCTAGGGGGAGTTTAGTCTATGTTATGAGGCTTCGAGATTTTGATCCATATCCCATCCACATCCAAAGGATCACTATCTATGAAGCTCCCTTGTGCTTTTAACGTTTGCCTTGTTTGTCCCTTTTCGGTGCTTGATGTCAAAGGGGGAGAAGGATATCCTCCAAAGCAAGTAGTTGCGGAATGAGAAGAGACATGAGGCACAAATAGGGAGAACATGCCAATGGGGAGAAGTACTTGCAACCAAGAAGTGAAGATTCAATCAAGGACATGAGGTATGAGCAAAGGTATTCTATGTTGTCAATACATCCGAGGCAAGTTGTTGTGCTTCATTCTATCTATTATCTCTTGCTTTGGTTGTGTTGCCATCAATCACCAAAAAGGGGGAGATTGTAAGATCAATGAACCTAGAGCATGGTTCATAGGTTTTGGTGATTGATGTCAACATGGTCAATGGGACTAACAAGGTTTGCTAGTGTGCAAGATGTTTAGTCTCATGGATGTAGTGATATACTATTGGAGTGCCAACACCTCAAAGGTTGCAAGGAAGTTGATAAAGAGAAGAAGTGAACATGAGGACTACTTGAGGTGACTACTACGCACATGAGGTAAGAGACAAGGTGAGTATGTCATGTGTCTTTGTATGTATCATATACCTTGACATACTCTTGATCATCATGTTGGTCTTACCTTATATCGGATGCCATGATGATCTTGTCTATTACGTGGTGTTGTTCTTGTCTTATATCCTATGCACTTTATATGATACTTCGATCGGGTTGTCCTTTGTGACAACTAGATCATTGTGACTAACATCTTTGGATGTAGGAAAGGTGTTCATGCATATTCTTTAGGTCACATGAAGAAGCTTCGTTGATGGACGACGACAAGAATCAAGGACTTGATGGAGGTCGCGGTTTGAGAAGATGGATCAAGGCTAAGGACATGCTAGATCCAAGCAAGTGTTGGCTTGGTGTAGATGTAGGCTTGAGTCCATAGGAACAACCGGACTATCAAGGGGGATCGAGTCGTTTCTCTTAGGTCACACTAGTGGTAGAGGTATGTGGATGCTCAAAGAGTCTCTCAGGCACTAGGGTGACAGCAGAGGAGAAGAAGAGCCAAGTGTGAGGAAGTTTGGAAGCAAGGATCAAAGAAGTGGTCGAGTTCCAGCAGAAGAGAAGCCACCGTAGGATACGGTGCCAGTCACCGTATGATACGGTGACTGCAGCAGATGAAGACCAGAGAAGAAGAGTTTCTGGCAGAAAAGAGAAGGAGCCACCGTATGGTACGGTGCCAGTCACCGTATGATACGGTGACTGCGAGAAGAGAAGTCCAGATGAGGTGATGACCTGGCAGAGAGAAGACAGAGGTCATCGTATGATACGGTGAAGGTATCACCGTATGATACGGTGGTCACCGTATGGTTTCCAGAGAGTTGGCAGTTGCTGGAAGCTGAAGAAGATGAAGCCACCGTATGATACAGTGGGGGTCACCGTATGATACGGTGATACCTGAAGATGGAAGTCCAGAGATGGAGATGCTCTGGCAGGTGACGTGGAAGTCACCATATGATACGGTGGTCAGAGTCACCGTATGATACGGAGATTCTTACGATGACTTGGTTTCTGGACACTTTTGGGCAACGGCTAGTTTGAGGTTGGTGGCCTATAAATAGCCGGTTGCTTGGCCCTTTGAGGTGCCTTTGGCCATTGTTATCAGTGGGGAAACATAGGGAAGCCAAGAGGATGCAAGAGAAGCACATGGAGAGGCTTTAGAGAGAAATCTTGGTGCTTGAGAGAGAGGAGAAGCACATGGAGAAGATTTGGAGAAGAAAGCTTAGTGCTTGAGAGGGTTGAGAGCATCCATCCACCTCTAGGACTAGTGTGGTCATAGGGAGGCGGTCTTGGTTTGTTACCCTTGGTCTATGGCAAGGCCTAGACCGGTTAGGCGTCGGTGTTGAGCTTGCCAAAGAGAGTGTGGAAGCCAACACAAGTTTGTACACGGTCTTGGAGCTTCCCGGGCGAAAGAAGCATCACTAGTGGAGCGCCCTTTGGCACGCATCAAGTGCGGAGCCTTACCTTCGGAGGAGTACCCGGGAGAAGCCCGGCGGGACGTGCCCGCGACTTCACTCAAGAGCGGTGGATGGTCCCAAGGAGGAGAGCATCGCCGGTGTGCGGCGGGGTGAAGCCCGTGACTTCACTCGAGGAGTGAAGCGTGCTCTTGGGGGACATCACCGGCTTAAAGGGTGGAGTGTGCTCTAGAGGGGATCGCCATCGAGCGGAGGGACGGGGTCGAGACTCCGGCGGGAGTGACCTAACGTGGAGTAGGGGAAGGCGCCATCCTTCCGAGACCACGGGAAAAATCGATGAGCAATCTCTTACTCTTACTCTCTACTACTTGCACTTACTATCTTGTTTATCTTATATGCATGTAGTAGATCTTGTGCTTATCATATGATGCTTGATGATTGTTTCCGTGTGCTAGCTCTATGTTATCTCTAGTGATATGCGCTTTCCTTATGTGTACTTACTTGCTCATAGCTCATACACTTGCTTGATATCATATAGTGATCTTGTTATGCTTTATGTTGTATCTATCTTGTTATCATGATCACTAGCTTGAGCTTCCCCATGTGTTACTTATATGCATGCTAGTTCGCTTGTCTATCTATCTTATATACTAGCATGTGTAGGACCTACTTGAGCTTCCGTATGTGTTACCCATATGCATGCTAGAATGCTTGAGTGCCTTTACCTTATACACTAGCATGTGTAGGACTTGTTGAGCTTATCTTGTATATCGTCATATGCTAGGTTGTTCTTATATGCTCATGAATACCTTGCTCCTAGCATGTACAAGTCCTAGCACATGGTTATCCTTGCTTGATCACTATCACATAGTGCACATGTACTCTTTAGTTATGTATCCTTTACTTGTGCAAATAGAAAGAGTAGCTAGAAGTGCAAAAAGTTTTAGTTCATGGTGTGCCCGATTCACCCCCCCTCTCGGTCACACGATCCTTACAAAAGGTTGCCATATGTGGTCTGTTCGCGGGCGCATATGTCGTGTGGTCAGGTTTCTCCTGCATGATGTACATCGATGCCGCCGCTCTCGGAAATGAGCACCCCGCTTGTTCACTGCGTCACATCGTAGTGTGATTATGGATGATGATGATGATGATGATGATATATATGATTACTGCTCTACTTATTGTATTTACTATACTATCTACTTGCCTGATTATTTACTTGCCTGTTATAGTTGTTAGTTGCAGAACATGATACTTGGCTAATTATTTAATTTGAGCTAAAACTTGAAAGTAAGGACCAAGTAATTAGTGCTGTTTTCGCAATATGAGTCAACCTACCTCTTTGTAGCCTTTTCATACTAGGAGTCGGCTGTAGTTGGCCATGTTAAGTCTTGCTGAGTATTAGTTGCTCAGGGTTGGCTCTTTATGTTTTTATGCAGGTTTGCTTTTGCTACCGCTGTCGTTTTGGTGGAGTTCCAGCAGTAAGCGTCTCCAGGTCCACATCATAGGGCTTCGATGTGCGACCAAGTATCGTTGAGTGTTGTAGTTGTTGTATCTCTGTAGACTTCCGCTGTGCTACTTATGTGTTTTAAATCATTTGACTCAATGTAATAACTTAAAGATGTATCTCGGCGATGGATGAGTATGTTCCATAGGATTCTTTGGCAATGAAGTGCAATGTCTTTGGGTCGTGGGCTTTGCATAAACCAAATGTGTGGACTGGGTACTTTTTCAGCTGGTTGCGGACAGGATCAGTAGGGGCGACACTCTCGTCACTCCACTTAAATTGGCTGTTGTCTTGTCCATCTGAAATGAGGATAATGAAGCCTAAACGTTTCTTATCGCTCTATTCTCCAAGAGCTGTAATCATTGGTACTATGAATTAACAGGTCGAAAAGCACCAAAAATACAAATTAGAATATTTTTCAAAGATGATTAGTCCAACTCTTCTACAATTCAATAACAACTGAAATTTGATGGTGAAGCCATAATCAACAAAGTTAAATAAAACTGAAACATATTACATGTATATTTTAAGGATCTCTCAACTGCACGTGAAAGAAAAGGATCTCTAAACGGAACATTAAATAGTGTAGTGAAATGGGGATTTATGTTAAACAGAAGACATCAACTTATTTACAAGGATATGTGATGGAGACATGAATATCAAGTTAACCACCAAAAGGGTTCAACAATACCTTCACAGCATGCTCCAAGGATGGCTTAAAGGCAGTGTCGCCGTTAGCCATAAGGCCATCCATCTTCTGTTCCATAGCCATCCGATTGCCGCCTGAAATTTCTAAAATGCCAGTTGTGGACTCTTTGGTAACCTGATCGTTGAAAGCTACAATTGCAAGACGATCATCATCATCAAGCTGTCTAATGATGAACTTCATTGCTTTCTTCACCATATCCAACCTGGATAGACACTCTTGTGGTGCCACTGCCCCGCTCATACTATTGCTAACGTTCAGCAATGCAACTAGATCAATAGGTGCAGAGCTCTTCATAGATAACGGTGCTTCGACACGCACCATTGCCGTCCCATTTAATCTTACTTTGTGCCTGTCGTCTACGAGAAGTATAGGGGGGTTCACGGCAACTCTCACTCTGACTTTCTCGGCGTCCATCTTGATGAGCTGCATTATGTGTTTTGAGAATTAGTGACTTCACTACTACACATATGAGAGGATCGTATTTTTATGTAGACATTAAATAGGTAAAAATAATGAGACTTTATGTGTTTGCGAGAAAGAAGAATTGGAGAAAGTTAGCTAACACATATTACGGCATGATGGCCAAAAAAAAAAAAGATGCGCTGTTTCAAATGTTCCTTTAAATTAGTAACTTAGAGTAAAAACAATTATATTGGACCAACTCAATATCTTGGAGATTGTCATAAGGCACGAATATCACATATCTATATTCGTAGCTAATGAATTCAAGGGTTACCAACCACAAAATTGCAGCACTGGTTGTACTGGCTGCTATCCACAATACAAGGTTCAAAAAGGTAATTTCTATGAAATATTGGTTCAGTGTATGCAGTTATTGTTTCCAGTATTTCTGAAGGAAAAATTGACGGCGGGATGCAGCCGCCGAGCCGGTTGTGCGCGAGCACGACGACGGAGGCGGGCGAGTTGCAGAAGTTGGCCGAGATGGGGTTGCGCAGGCAGGGGCGGCGGCAGGATCGAGCGTAGCGAGGCGGCCGGAGTTTTCGGGATTTAGGGATGCCGTTGGAGATACATGTTTTTTGGACACCTTCATGGAGGACACTCAACATCCAATTTAGGGTTTGGGTCTCCTTCACCGTTGGAGCCAGTCTAAACTCACTCATTCCTTCCTTGGCCCATTCTGAAATGAACTTCCCTATATGGCCCAAAATCAAAATTTCACTCCTTTCTTGGCCCTGCTGTCAGTTTGAGGTGGTAACAGTGTTAACTTAGGGGACAAATAACCATTTTACCCCTGACTTGAATAAAAGTGCAAATATAGATAAACATATGTTTTCATGTTCAATTTTGCGTTGAAATAATGTCGAAATTTTATGCAATTATGAAACCAAAATATAATGTCAAAATTTTGCGCAATTACAAAATAGATATATAATGCTAAAATTTTTGAACAAACAAATACTCCCAAAATTGAAATTTTCACTTTTATTCAGGTCAGGGGTAAACTGGTCATTTGACACGGAAGTTAACACCGCTACCACCTCAAATTGACGCAGGGTCAAGAAAGGATGAAATTTTGATTTTGGGTCATATAGGGAAGTTCATTTTAGAATGGGCGAAGATAAGAGTGAGTTTAATAGGGCCAATGAAGGAATTTTCTCATTTCTGAATTGTCTTTCAGACTTGGACATCTGAAAATTTAGATCACTTGGATACAAGCTGGCACCATCTATGATCTAGAGAGTATTTTTTTTTTCATAGAATGAAATAAGAGTGTCTTCAAACAGTAAGCAAGTACCTTTTGTGTTAGACAAAAACGGAAATACCTTTGTTGGAAGAGGATGGCACAAGAAAATTAATTCAAAAGTAATAATATATTTTTAAATCATTCTCTTATTAATTTTTTGACAGGGTATGCAACTAGCGGATCTAAATAATGTATCAAAATATATAAAGTAATTAGAACAATGAAGGAAACATAATGCGCTAGCAGCCAGTTCCAGTATCGCGATCGTCCATCTCCTCTCGATACACAGGCATTTCTCTAGAGTAGAGATACACAACATACAACACCATGGATTTAATATCATATTGGTCCAACCGTTTCTCATCTGCTTCCTAGCCTAGCGGTTTGCATGTGGCACAGTTGGAAAAAACTGGATTCATGAATCTAACTGGTGGTAATAATAATATAATTAATGCATTATGGTGCAAATCAAGTGGTGGTGACACTAATCCACACATAAAAACTGCAAACTTCTACATGTTACTTCCTTTGTCCAAAAAAGAATCACATTCTAGTTCCGTTCAAATTTTATGTAGAATATTATCACCATTTATGAAACCAAATAGTGATAAGATGAATATTTTTCATAGGAAACGATAATTATTTTTACCATGAATTATTTGGTACTTTTTAAAGAAGTTTCGTCAAACTTAAAATCGTTTTACTTACGATAAAGCTAGAATATCATTCTTTTTTTGATAGATACATTATATAAAGCATATGGAGTTATTTATCCAGTGAATATGCCACGGGGCAGAATGAAAGATATTCAGAGTTTAATATACCTGATTTTGGAATGTAGCAGTTAATAGTGATAAAAGGAGACTATCCGGCCCTTGATTTGCTGAAGAATGCTCCAAATCCGGCTCTTGATCTTATATGGACGTACAACTGCCGTGGAGTTTTATATATTATTGAGGATCTTGTTCCATGCCCTAGTATCAAGTAGCAAGGAGGAATAACTAACAATTAGATTAATGGGACGATCCTAATACCAGTTAGGCAGTGAAGTAGTTTTTCCCTTGCCGAGGACCTTATATAGACCCAAAAGCACCAGAGCAACTCCTAAAAATCAAAAGAAACACTAAAGCAATATGCCTGAGTTACCCGGGCAAGAAAAGAGCACATTTCAATTTGTTAGGAGCAAAATGATTAAAGCGAGATGCCTGAGCTACCCAGGCAAGCAAAGTACAGCTTTAAACTTGTTATGTGCCAAAGGTGACAAATATTAGCGTGTTTGGTATGGCTCTGTCTCCAGTCCTGCTCCTCAGATATAGCAGTTGGGGGAGCAGAGGCACTTTAAAAGTTTAGCAAAATTGCTTATCCTTTTTTTTTTCTTGAAGGCATTAAAGAGCTGGAGCTGTCTATCCCTTGTCTTTTGTACTTTATCTTTCAAACAGTGACTTATCGCTTTGACATCAATTTATATGGTATTCAACATGAATATGATGAAGTTTACATGGATCGTTACTATTTTAACTATGCAGAAATAAATAGCACACGGCAATATTTGTCAACACTACAGTTAATCATATGTATCTCTGATTTCTTCCTGCTGACTATTACTTACAAGGGAAGTAATAATCGACCTCGATGACACAGTCTTTAATGGTCACTGGATGAAAGAATTTTCTACAGATACATGTTTCTACACTTGTTATCCATAATAATCAGTGCATTACGTTCATATATAGCTATTCGTACAAGGAAAGAGGCCTGTAGGCATAGCATTCCATGATGCCACAGCAACATTTAAGTGTGCAAAATCGTAGTCATAAGTGTGTAAAGAGTGCAAATAAGAGTTATATATTTACATCATCCTGTGATGCACAAAAGAACTATTTATTAAGAGAACAACAATCAACTAACTTGCCGTAAATCACATAAACAGGGTGCATTATTCTCAGGAGGGAATAGGAGGATATGGCCTCGCTAATTTTCTTTTTCGTTTTGCGAGAATGCCTCTCTAATTTTTCCATGGTACATCTGATTCTGCATCACCACGATGCCACCCATTTTTCTTTTACTTGTAGTGGCTGGCTTGCTGCCCTCGCGCCTATTTGTCTTGGCCACCATGGCCATACGCCTCCTCACCGTCGTTGAATGAGCTCCGCCATTTCTCCATCGCGTGATTGGTAACATGGACGTACGCACCAGATATATGTCCTTCTTCCTCGCTTGGCTGATGTCCTTACGTATGACGGTGGCGAGGTTGCGGGAGACATGGTCTTCCATCTCTGACGATGGCTGGAACGGTGGTGGCACGTTGCAGTCCATCTTGGACCAGAGCTCAAATCTCTCACTGATCATGTCCAAGAGGTTGCTGGCACCATTGCAGACCTCTTGGTCCTGCACCTGGGCAGGTGCTTCCAAGGCCATCTGCTTGTGGGCTTCCTGCACCATTGCCTCCATCGCTGGCGTTCTGAACCCTGTTCGAGCGTTGTGAGCTGGCAAGCCAGTAACTGTTGGGCGCTGCATCTGGTAGCTGGACAGCCATGAGTAGATGCATCCAATCCCTAAGCCCTGCTTCAGGACGCCCACCATTGCGTTGATGTCCTTGTCGATGCCTCCCAGGTCAAGGAAGGCCCTTGGGGCTTCTTTCCATGTCTGATCAGACTGCTTGAACTCCTTCCACTTCCTCTGCAGCAAGTTCGCTGCCATGGCCTGAATAACAGGGTCATCGTCTTCTTCTCTTTGGAAGGCACCAGCCTCCTCTTTCAAGACTAACAATTCTTCTATAATGCTCTTAAGCATGTCCAGAACCTGGAACCGGACCATCTGTTGGAGGACCACTGGGACGGGAGGGCATGGGTTCTCTGGAGCCCGCCAGGTGTCGGTCGTGTGAATTGGGAGTGACACGGAGCAAGTTTCGGTTGAGATTGATTGCCGACCTGATACATTCTTGTATGTGACACTAGCAGTAATCCCATCTAAAAGTTTACAGTAACCCCGTGCCCAAGAGCCTGTGGTATCTTTACCATACATAAAAAAAGGAGTTGGTGGTGAATGGTTGGTCCGGCAGCCTCCAACCCTCGGCAGCCCGCGCCGACATGTGGGCCCGTGGCCTCCTCATCCCGTTTCTGTCGCCCCAGGCCACACTCCTGTATTCATCACTCCACCGGTCATGGGTTTCACACTGCTACACTGCGCCCGCCGCCGCCCAGGCACCACCCCCGGCCTCCTTTCTCGTGTAGCGGCTCGGCGACCTCAGCCTCAGCCCCGACCCAGTCTCGACGCCCACCTTGGCACCCTCCTGTTGCGCCACTCCTCACCTCGGTCGACTCCATGAGAGCCCGTGAGCTCCGGTCACCCCGCGCTTGGGCTTGGTTGCGATTGGAGACGGGAAGGTCGGCGAAAGCCGCCGCCGTCTCGTACTACTCGAACTCCACCGAGGCAGGGGATGGATAAGGTTTGTGGTGGGACCCACTGTTGGAGAACTCCCGTAACACGGCATGACGCTCCTCTTCCGCATTTTTTTGAACCTGGTGTTCCTCTTTCATCCAGCCTCTCCGTCTAACATGTGTGTGCTTTTCCTTTCAATTCGTGAGCCTCATGCTTACGGGTGTATAACTGAGTTTTTAGATGAATGCACAAATCGGTGGGATGTTGATTTATTCAACACTAAGACTAACTTCAGCTTGTATGGAGTATTTGAGTCTTACAAGGACAACACATCTTTTTATAAATCCGTAGCGAAGCACGGGTATTTGGCTAGTAATCAAAGGAGACAAGGAAGTCCTTCACCTCCCCAGCAGAGAGCGTGCCAATAAAGATGCCTCCGGAGTTCCCACGGAGCGTGTAACCACCAGAGTTGATTCTCGTTATGTTCAAACTACCAGACGTGATGTTGACGCATGTGTCGGTGGCCACAACTGTTTTGTACCCAGCTAGGCAGACTGCGAATGCTTCCAGGATCTTGGTCTCCAGGTTGTCAGTGATGGAGGAGTAGGTTCCATAGGATTCCTTCGCGATGATGTGCAGTGCCTTTGTATCGTGAGCCTTGCACAAGCCGAAGGTATGGATTGGGTACTTTCGGAGGAGGATTCGGATGGGGTCAGTAGGGGTGATACTCTCATCGGCCCACTGGAGTTTATTGTTATCTAAACCATCTGAAATAAGGACGACAAAGCCTACACGATTCTTATCCGCTCGTCCATCCAGGAGCTGGAAATCATGGATACATATGGATTAAAACAATTAATAATTTAAAGCTACATTGAAATAATCAGTAGAAGAAGTGTCCAATTTAGGTACAGTATAGTAATAAGTCATGCTGATGAATAATCAATAAATTAGTTGTTGGATTTTCAAACCAATTCAAACATAAACCACCAAATTCCACACGTCAGAATAGAACAAAAGATTATTTGAGGTCATGAGATGTTATAAAGACTGGCTATTAAAGGTAAAAGAAAGTTCAAGAAGAAGCATGACAACTGGATTGGTGCCCAAACTCCAAAAGTTGAAAGTAGTGAAATTGGATTTGTGCGCGAACTCCAAAAGTTGAAGTGAAGTTTAAATATATCTATATCAATTGTATAATATAATACAATAATACTTAACAATTGTATAATATAATTCAATAATACTCTGAATAAATAAATCCAAACAACAATAGTATATAAGAAAAGTTTGAATTATAATTAAAAAAATGAAGGGATCATCATTCCAACATAACAAAATAATTTGTAACACGACCAGAACTATAGTTATAACATTCATAAAAGAAAATAGTGAAGTTGATGGGACAATGTCATGTTACCCAAAAGCAATTCAGCAAATAAAAACGATGTGGAACCCCCAGAGAGATAAAGAGGTGGTAGTCATGAAAAAGGTAATAATTATGATAAGGAATATGGGTGTCTTAAACTATGTGATATTTTAAATAAAACAAAGTGCCAAAACATAAATGATTTCGTGGAGAACAGTGTAGTGTGTAGCTGCTAAAAAAAAATTCTCTGAAAACAAATAAATTGTGAAGTTGCTTCTATATCTTTTCTATATGAAGTCATCAGCTTGCGAAGAAGCATATAGCTGCCATCAAGGTTCTCATCAAAGTTGGTACGAAATACAAAGTTCTTGGTGCTGACCAAACATAAAAACAGAAGTAGTAAAGTGGAAGGAAACAAATAATGAGTGTGGGAATAATAAATGTAAGGCAGTCATCTGCAAGACCCAAACACACCGTCATTGCAAACTGAGGTCTACAGAGCTAGAAGGTTGAATCCATGTATGAAACAAACGGTTTATAGATTGTTGATTTGTTCAAACTATGTCTATAGCCACCAGATAAGTACTAGAGCTTTTGATAGCCTAGAACTTATGTGTTCGTGTATAATAAACACTTTGCACCTCTTGGGTCGTGATTTAGTCTCACCTACCACAGACAGTTTTATTAACAAGTAAATTAGATATTAATGTACTTATTATTTAAATTAAGGGAGAACAAAGGCAAAACCAAGCTTACGGGTTTAACAAAATGTTCGAAAGTTTGAGAAACAAAAGACCAGTGATTTTTTTTAAAAAAAAGGAGATCGCTTGCTGTGCAATTTGCGCAGGCTTACTTGCCAACTAGGGTACAGCTATCGTCAATTCATTGCTTATGCCCTAAATGAGTTTTGGATGTGGCATGCTACTTCTGTACTCCATCAATTAGCGTATTGTTCTTTTTCCTATATGATCTACCAATGATTAAATAAATTCAATGGTAAACTATTTAGTAGGGTTATATGCAAAAAGTTGGTAAATTAAAACTTGGAAACAAATGGAGTAGCAAAGTTCATCACATACCTTCATTGAATGCTCCAAGCCTGGTTTAAAAGCAGTGGTACCCTTAGCCATGAGCCCATCTAACTTTTTTTCTATAGCCATCCGACCACTGGTTGAAATTTCTAAAAGGCCGGTGCTGTACTCTTTGATGACCTGATCGTTGAATGCTATGACGGCAAGACAGTCATCATCGTCGAGCTGTCTTATTATAAACTTGATGGCCTTCTTCAGCAGATCCAACCGCGATGGCGTCTGTGTTGATGATGCCGCTGCCCAACTCACGCTGTGGGTTACGTTAAGCAGTATGACCACATCAATGGGGGTACAATTTTTCACAGATGAGGGTGCTTGGACACGCACCAGTGCTTTCCCGTTTAATCTCAATTCACGACTGTAGTCTACCAGAAGTAAAGGAGGGTTCATGGCAGAAGTAATTCTGACTATTGCCTGTGTCATATTACCTGCATTGCAATTTTAGAATTAGAGAACGATTTTCAATTTCACTACTCCCTCCAGGTCCAACCTTTAAGCATTTCTTGGCTTTCTAGCAATATCAACAAAAATAAATCGTTTAAAACATAAATAGTTGCATATTATGATAGTCCGTTCGATCATGACTCTGATAACATCATTTGCATATGATCAAGTGTTATAATTTTTTTGTTATTAATAGTCAATGTTGAAGAAGTTTTACTTTGAGTAAACCAAAAAAATGCTTGTATTCTGAAACTGAGGTAGTAGTACTCACAAATTTAAATTAAAAAAATGTTAGTATGTATATAATATATCTTTTTAGTAATAACTATATACATATGTGTGGGTGTGTTGTGGCGAGTTATGTGATATTTGATTTATTTGCTATTTGGAACATTTGTGTAGGACTGTAAGTTCGTTTCTGTTCCAATTTGCAGGAAAAAGGAAAATAAAAAACGAGAGTAGCTACCATAAAAAGGAATAAAAAGGGATAAAAATAATTACTCCAGGCTTATGGGGAAATTAAAATGCTGCTTTTCAATCAGTTAGAATAACATATTGCAACAGAAATAATTACTGAATGGGTTCCTCGGGGACTACCAGCTAGCTGTACTTGCTGTTATCTACAACAAAAATATTGGTGTCAGAACATTTCAATTCTCGGTCAGGCCTGAACAAACAAAAAACCACAGTAATTTCCTCAAATGGGTATAGGGATGGTCTGATCTGACAGTTATGTCAACAGAACTAATTGAACTAACTAGTACGTGCAATGAAGTACTAGTAACAATTAAGGATGTTCATAAGTCGATAATACCTGTTTTCTGAATATGGATGTTAATAGCGGTTGGAGACTATACGGACTCTTTGAGCGGAGGACAGCGCTGCAGCTTTTTTGAGTCTAATATGAATGTGTACCGCTGTGGTGAGAACCTGGGCTTGACACCAAAAATGTCGGGTAGCTAGTCAGGAGGTGGCACAACACAAAACATTTAGAACAACGATGTAATGAACCATGCAAGTATCTGGTTGGCATTGCAGGAGTTTGTACCCTTCCTGCATCCTTAAATGTATGCCATGGGAACCATCTGAACAACATCACAAAAAACCGAAAACAAAAAAGTTAAAGAAAGATTCCTGAGTTAGTTGTGCAAGCAAAGTGCACAATTCAGTTGTTCGTGAAGTAAAGCACATGCATGTGAAAAAAAAAAGGATCAGAGGCAACAAGAATTTATTATAAAATAAGATTGATGATTGGTTCTGTAGTTCAACAACGCTCACGAACAACTTGTTTGTGATTCAAAGACTGCTGATTACTACAATAAAACTATGGAGTAGCTTTGTTGTTCTCCAAAGTATCCCTGAGTTATCGTTGCTTTCTGCTGTGTGTCAAACGGAATGCAATTGATTCAAGCATTTGCATCCAGCTAGTTTTTAATTTGACTCAAATACAAAATCATGCCTACAAGTAGTTAAATTACGAAATGGTTCTTTTATTTCTTATTTTGACGAAACGCCGGCAGTGGTGGTCAGATGCGTGAAGGGACGGGAGGAAAGAAAAGGTGGAAGTTAGAGTGGAGGGTGTTGTCCGCCACTGTTACCAATTTCCAGTGACGGGGCAGGCTGCCGTGATCCTGTCCGCCACTGCTCTTGTTTAACAGTGGCGGACGCCTCCGCCCGTCACTGCTCTTTGCAACTAGCAGTGGAGGAAGCGGAGTGGCAGACGCTTTGCCTGCCACTACTGGCCAAAAAAGGCCTTCCACTGAAGGGTCTTTTTGTACTAGTATAGTTTGCCACAAAAGATGTGTCCAATCTGCATTCATTTCTTGTCTTCCTACAAGAAACCTTCGTCACGAAATGCCACTGTCTTTTCGTTCCAATACCTCCTATCCCTAGAAATTTCGCTATCGAATTTGCAACTTTTCTTCCCAGACTGTGCTTCACACCTTAACTTGCGTCAAACTAATTCGTATATGGTATGAAACACTTAAGTTGCTAAGTTCTACACATGTGAATCATGGTGCTGTTGTTTATGCTTTTAGTTTATAGACCACTGTATGAGTGAAACGTTTTGTTCATGTTGTAGTTATTGACACCCTTGTACTAAGCTGGTGGTTGGTGCTTGCTAAATGCTCTTTCTTTTTTTTCAACTTTGTCTCTGGCTATCAATGCGCATAGTGGCCAACCTTGAAGTGTAGTGTGCATTGAAAATATACCGTAAATAATATTAATTTCAATATTCACCATTGTGCTTTTATTAACTTCCATCACCGTATCATATATTTATGCAAAAGTAATGTCAGGAGTGTGATTTCTTTCTTTTGTGTTGTAACAATTTATATCTAAAATCCGCTTACCTCCCACCAAATCAACCCATGTTTGATAATCGTAAAAAGAACCAAAAAAAAAACATGTGAGACTATTCTCACGACTCCACTTCACTAAGACCTTGTGCGCCGAAACCATTAGTGTGGATTCTGCTACCATTAGTGTGGATTCATAACACAATCTGTAAAGGAAAAGCTGAGGCCGGCATTGATCTATACGTTTCAATTATATGTCAATCCTGATTCTTCAAAATATTATTCAATTGTGGTCCACTAGAAGACAGTTATGCGGGAGACTCGGAGAATATCCTTAGAACACATCTCTAATCACCACTTCATCTGCTCGCCACCAATCTTTAACAAGAGTGTGGACTTTTATGGATTATGTATGGTGTGCTATGAAGGATCCATAACTCGAGAAGAAAAACCGACACTCATTTCATGCAACACCCCAGCCCCGTTAGTAGCCTGTTGCAGTCGTTTCGGTCCAAATGGCTCAGAAGTGAAGTGGTTATCTTGGTGGGTGAGAGTCAGCATATAACCTTTGTTGATTCTAAACATAGCACATCGGGTTAACCTTTTTACATGAAGCGAGGAAGAAAGCGTAAGCAAGGGGTGCTATGTGCATGCGCGTGCCCGCCCCGCGTGGGAGCTGGGCGGTAAGCGGATTTTGGATGCAGGGTGTTACATTTGGTATCGGAGCCGACTCTCGCTGTACCTGCGCATGCGTGTCGTGCCCGTGGAGGGGACATGACGTGGCCGTGCACCGAGGAAAGTTCTTGGGTATCCGCTTGCCATGTATGCAGTGTGCAGCTGATGCGTTAGCCCTTAAGAGGGGTGACTATAATATCCCAGCCCCGTTAGTAACCTGTAGTAGTCGTTTCGGCCCAAGTAGCGTAGAAGTGATGTGGTTGTGGGAATAGTCTCACATGGATTATTTATGTGGGTGAGGGTCTGCAAATAAACATTGTTGGTTCCAAGCAAAGTACCTCCGGGTTAACCATTTTACACGAAGCGAGGACGAAAGCGTAGGAGAGGTGCTATGTGTATGTAATATCCCAATGTTCAACAAAAAAAAATAGTTAATCAAAAAGGCACGGATGGACGATCGGAGACCGTAGATGCGTAGAGCTCGTCGAAACGAATCCGTTTGACTACTCATACGCTGGATTCGGACTTCGGATGAATTTGTGATGGTATAATCAATCTGGACCATTGGATAGCTAGGTTTCCTAATCTAATAAGCAACAAACTCCTCTTTTCCCTGTTCCCTTCAAGCGCCGCCTCCTCCCAACTAGTCCTGTGACTTGGGCCGGCCCATATTCGTGTGGGCCGCGGCCTGGACGTTTGGCACGGCCCGTAGCACGGCCCGTAGGAACTTATATAATTTTTTTTGAAGCACTTACACCGTGTAAGTTCGAATTGCTCCTCGTTTATCTCAAAATCTCATAACTTACATATTGATTAGTAAATTTTGAACACACTTTGGTTCAAACAAATTCAAAAAAAAAAATAACCAGAATTTTTGGAGGTTGATGTTCACTTGGCACAGCTCCACGCCAAAATTGAGCTCAAATTCAATATGCTTTTGAAGATTAAAAAGGAAAAAATAATTTTTCATTTTTTTTACACTCAAAGTGTGATGATTTTGGAACTCAAATTTCATATTCGCAAGTAATATGGCCTTCCTATACTAGGGTAATTTTGGTGGAATTTTTAAAATTTTTCGGTCTATGTAACACTAAAAAAAGTTTCAATTTAAGCAACAAAAGTACGTCTTCTCTAATTGAAAACGTATTATAGGGGACCTTCACTAAACCGGGCCGTGCCCGGGCTTGGCATGCCCCGATAGCGGCCCGCTGTGCCGCGTGCCGTGCCCGGGCCGAGTTTTCGCCTTGTCGGGCCGATCGACACGGCACGACGCGGCCCGAAGCACGACGCGCCCGTGCCGTGCTGGCCCGGGCACGGCCCGAGTCCGAGCACTACTCCCAACGCCCCTGTTCTGTTCGACACCGCCGCCCCTTCTGCCCAAGTTACGGAACGCCGCCGCCTTGCCATTGCCTTGGCCTAGCTTTGCTTGCTGCTCCAAGGTTGGTCCTTCAGGCTGCTGCTACGCTCTGCTGCTAGCTGCCACGTCCTGGTGTGCTGGAGGTACGTGCTGCAGCTGGTTTTCTACTGCTGGTGCATTGCCTCAAAATTGGTTGTCTTGACTTCCGGAGGAGCTGATATGGTTGCTTGCTTGCTGCTGTTGCGCGCGGGGTTGAAGAGCAGGCAGGAAAAACAAGCAGGAAAGGAAAGGAGGAAGAAGGGGAAGAAGGGGATTTCGTGGAGCTTTCCAACTTCATTGGAAATTTCTGATCTTTGCCGCAGGGGTAATGTCTCCACAGCTCTTAGTTGGTCGTAGTCCACCTTGATGATCAGATTCGATGCCCAAGTCACGTATAAGGATTTGTTCTTCCAGTACAGCCTGTTTGAAATCAAATCTGGCATTTATTTGTTAGGATTTTGACCTCGAGACAATAACGAAAAGTGTAGATAATGTCTTTATCTTTCTAAAGGCGTCTGGTTTCACTCGATTCCGATAAGTGGTTTGGGAAAAAACGTAATTTTAGTACTTCTGTCTCAGGAAATTCTAGTCTGCGCAGTTTTCTGTTTATTTAATTTCAGCTCAGTTAGAAAATTATTAGCAAATCTTGCTATTACGAAAGTTGTAGGAAACTCTCTGTAGATTCTCAGAATGTATTCGTTTGTAGCCTTTGCTTAAGAAATTTGAAAGTTATGTACTGAACATCGAGAAAGTTAGGTTTTGGCAGATTCTGGAATAGGGTACAAAAATGTGTTTTTAGCCTTTGTCTGCAATAATTTTTGGGGAAAGCGTAATGTAGAATTGTTTCGATGCTAGCAAAGGTTCTAAGCGTAGTTTCGCATCATAGGTTCGAACGGTTCCGGTGTCGGGAGAGCGTCGGGTCCTCGTCAAGCTTAATTAAGGCAAGTGCAATGACGAACCTCTTGGTGACGTGATTGTGATTATTGGATTAAGTTGTTCTCTTTGGATATTTTCCATCCATGCCTTTTGATTTCATATGACTGTTGCTTCAAGATTTCTACCCTTCTTTTCAAGTATTCAAGGCTCATGTGTTCCCTTTCATATTATTCAAGTGCCGCAAGTTTGTATGAACACCGGTTGTGTTATCTGGTTCTTATCTTATGGTTCCTGTGAATAAGTGCTGGCCCCACTTGCAGCTTTACCGTAAATGCAAAGAAAGTTTCAGGTGACGTCCGTTTCAGACGGAAACTACTATTTCTATGATGTTTCAAGAGATGGTTTCTGGATCCTGGATTTCTATTGTTCATCTTATTGTTGTATTTGTTCTTCTAGTTCTAAATTGTACTTGCTGAGTGTTTTTACTGACTCTTGTGCTTTATTTGGTTTTTAGGTACCTGGTTGATTGATGCGAGCATTGGATGGGAGTAGCACATTCCTTTGAGCACACATATACCATCACATATATTTAGCGTCTGATAGTTTTGCTAGACTATTCATAATTGTTGGGATGTTTGGTTGGTTGTGTGGAACATCTCCAAAGTTTGATGGTTGGATATGCGTTATCTACTTTATGTGATTATTTTGATGTCTGTGTGCCCGCGGATGTTAGGAATTACAAAGGAGACTCTGCCGAAATTTTGAATATTTTATTTACTTAGTAGGAATTTTATATGTTTTTGGTAACCTCCAGGTTAGTCAATATGAGGGGCGTTACAGTGCATGAGCAGATTTTGGACACAGTGCATTACATTTCAAGCCTATTATTTTAATATGGTATTCAGCTGTGTACGCTAAAATATATTCTTTTATTAAATAAACTTATAGAACATCGTCTCCATTTCAGCGTATTAAAATGACGTCGGTAAGAAAGGTCAACCTGCTGAGCTGGGCAAGATCTTTCTTCAGTTCTTCAGCCTTGCAATGCATCCGCCCGGAAAAAATGGCGCCTGTGTTGCTCTGTAAGTTGGAGAAGATATTTCCACCCGGCATGTTCACTTCGATGTTTCATATGATTTTGCACCTCCCGTATGAGGCACGAATGGGGGGGCCTGCGCAGAACCGTTGGTGCTATTCAATTGAGAGGTGTCAAAAGGTTCTTCGAACAAAATACAAGAATAAATGCAAAATTGAAGCTTCCATTGCAGAGGCTTACGTTCTGGAGGAGGTGTCAAACTTCACATCAAAATACTATTCAGACAACCTTCCGAGCGTGCATTATCCAGCTCCTCGTTACAATGTGGCGAAAACGAATCGAAGCTCCGCCTTTTCCTAGGGCAACACGGAACTGCAAGTGAAGGGACCAACAAGACCTTGAAACATGAAGAGTGGCGCACTATCATGCTATGTGTTGACCAACCTTTCCGAAGTGTTGCCGTACAAGCAGTAAGTTACTGTCTAATTTTTTTTTCCTAGTATTCAATATTCCGCATCCAACCAACTTGTTCCTTGTTGGTACAGGGAGTTTATTCATGAATTCTGGCGTGGATCAAGAGAACCAACAGCACAGGAAGTTGATATCCTTATTTCAAAGGGTGCGGGAAATGAAATGCCTGATTTCATTTCTTGGTTCAAACAAAAGGTATTTAGCATTTTTTCGTATCGCTTACAAGTTGCTCGTATGTGTGAATAATATAACTAACGATCCTGCTTGAACTTGCAGAGCCAAACTGATGCGTCTATGAGTGCCGATCTAAGACAGGTTGCCGATGGCTGTGCCTATAGGGTTAGGTCATTTCGAAGCTATGACGTTAATGGGTACCGCTATCACACAACAAGCTACGAGCAGAGTCGGCCCAATCGAAGAACCACCAATACCGGAGTTTTTACGCCGGGGGGACGATGGGGTTGAGTATTACGGAAGAGTTGAAGAAATATACGAACTCAAGTTTCATAGGTCCAAACCTCTTACTCCTGTCATATTCAAATGCCATTGGTTTGATCCTCAAGCAGTGAGACGGACCCCTAATATTGGCCTAGTCGAAATTCGACAGTCATCAGTGTACCCAGGAGACGATGTATACATTGTGGCGCAACAGGCCACACAAGTTTATTATAGCTCATACCCGTGCCAAACCGACGACCGTATCAAGGGTTGGGATGTTGTGTACAAGGTAGCGCCACACGGCAAACTACCTGTCCCAAACAATGAAGACTACAAAATAGTGCAAAACCCAGACGACGAAGAGTTCTTTCAAGAACATGGTCAAGAAGAGAGTTTTCAGATAGACTTAACCGAAGATAGGAATGGAAGTACAGAATGAAACGGTTAGTGACTACGATGCCTGAGATGAGGTTCATAATGTGAACGATTTGAAATTACTTGAGCGGTTACATTTAAACATTGAGGACGAAGGCGACATTCCTCCTCCGGCGAATGTGCAAAATGATATCGACATGCCTCATAGTGATGATGAGGCATATGATGAAGCTAATCCCGATTATGATGATTATTTCTGATACATGTATGGTCTTTTTAAATTATTTACATATTTCCAATAATATATATATGTTACTTTCTAATTATATATGTTTTATTTGTTTTGCATCTATTTGGAAGTACTGATGGATTTCATCTTTTCAATTGCGGGTGATTGATCGAAGATGGTGGGCAGAGGTGGTGTGTTGAGGTCGGTGTCGTCGCTTTACAAGAGAGCGACTGGGAAGGGGAAGAGGTCCGATGAAGCTGAGGGGTCCGGGAAGGGGCGAGGGAAGGGGCGAGGCAGAGGTGGAGGAGCTGGAGGCAGGGGTCGAGGAGGCAGGAGGGACCCATCGCCTACACCTTCCGAGCACGAGGAGGAGGAGGAGCACCAGGAGGAGTCCGAGGAGGAGGAGGAGCACCAGGGAGAGGAGAGAAGGAGGAGTTACCTTCTGCTCACGGCTCTGAGGAGGAGGAGGACGAGGAGCGGGAGGCAGAGGGGTCCGGTTCCGCTTCCGAGGACTTGCAGAGTGTGTGGTTGCGAGGTCCCTCACAGCTCCCGACTCGGCCGATTCCTCCTCAGAGACGGCCGATGATTCGACCCATACCGCCTAGGTACGTAATTTTCAAATTTTTATCGCTAACTTCTCATTTCATATGTTCGAAATCACAATAACATCTATTATTTTGTCTCATTCATTTGGGCAGGGGTTAGGACGTGATCGAGGCAGGTGATCACAAGCGCATTCCCAATGGCATCCTGGGTCTTTTGTGCAGGCTACACTTCCCTGGCATGGTGCCCTACGCCGGCAAGCAGGTGCCGGCCTTCACGTGGGACCGCTATAGAAACGCCGCCGATCTCCCAGATCGTGACAACAGGGTTTTTCAGCACAAGGCGGAGAGGGTGATGGAAGAGCTGTGAGTAAGTTTTCGTTGCACTGCATTGGTCAATACATCGGATTCATTGGATATTATTCAAATAATGACAGTGTACATTGCGTCTTGATGCAGGATTTCTTCAGATGCGAGCCTGGGCAGGAGGCGTTGGCGGTTCGTGTGACGAACAATGCATGTCGTAAACTCATCAGAGACATGCATTACGAGTCGCGCGTCCAGGCCGTCGTAACCTACTACGCTACTGTCCGTCACATTAAGGTGGAAAAAAAGGAGGCACGAACCATTGAGCTTACCCGAGAGCAATACATGCTGGTAAACATGAATACCAAACTCTTATGAGATTAAGTACGCATAATTTGATCTTCTCATATTTCTATACTTGATGACATGTAGGTGCCTCCGTGGTGGTGCGCCTCCCATTGGACGGCTTGGACCTATATTGTCAACAAATGGTGCGACCCTCAGTGGCATGAGACACACAACGCTTGCCGGGAGCGGCGCTTGATGATGCCTGGGGCACCACACCATCAAGGCAACCTTACCCTTTCCCAGTACGCGGCTAGATGGGTACGTGAACTCAACTTCTTTATTTAAACACTTAATATTCTCCATAACTTCTAATCATCTTTCTATTTTCCTTGCAGTCGGCGGCACATGGTGGCCAGCCTTGCGGGCAGTTGAAGGCCTTTGCTCTGTCCCACAAGGGCAAGGCGACGGCCGACATCGACTACAACCCGGACGACCCGCCTGAGGCGTACAGCAACGCTACCGTCCACAGCCGCCTCAGTGAGTACACCTCAGCGGCAAGGGAGGTCCATGGACCAGAGTGGGATCCGAGCACCGAGCCCCTTGATGGAGAGGTCGTGATGAGGGTGGGTGGAGGTAAGAAGCATGGCCGGTACTGGATTGGCGACAGCACAATCGACACGGCCTCTACTCCCACCCTCTCCGAGATCCGAGCAAGGAGCACGGGCTCAGCTCCGCCCATACGCCCACGGCCTAGCGCTACACAGATCCAGATTGAGCAAATCCAGGTAATCTTGGTTTAATTCGTTGTTCATTGATTTGTACATGGTATTGCCTTGCATTGTAATATTGGGATCGATGAAATATTGTAGGCCCAGATGGATGCGAAGTTGGAGCAAGAGCGGCAGAGGATGCAGGCCGAGATGGATGCGAAGCTGGAGGCAGAGCGGCAGAGGAATGACCAGCGGATGGCGCAGATGTTCGCTTACATGCAGACTCATGGTACGGTGCCACAGCCAGGGCAACTCCCTCTTCTACCACTACCTTCTTACGGCGGTCCTCCTCCCTTCGGCGGTCCTCCTCCCTTCGGCGGTTTTCCTCCCTTCGGCGGTCCTCCTGCCTTCGATGGTACTTCTCCTACCGGCACTCCTTCTGCAGGCACTCCGGTGAGTCACTTCAAATCTTTTGTACTTTAATTTCTTACCTTCAAGATATAGTGAAGTAATTGAAGGGTTTAGCTATGCTAGCTTGTAACCTACATTTTGTCACTTCTATTACATTTTAGCTTATATGCTTCTAACATACACATTTTAGCTTATATGCAGTAACCTACAACTTAAATACTTCTATTACTTTGCTCGTGCAGAATCAATCGGCGGGATCCAACAACCCCTCCCCGCCGAATGCTTGGTCGCCATGGCCACCTCGTCAATAAACTTGTAATATTATTTCAACTTCTATAACTATGTATCGTGATCGTGTGGGACTTTGTGATGACGGTTGGTGGATTATGTGTTTGTGATGATCGTGGACCTCTATGTGATGTGTTTGTGATGATGGTGGACCTTTTTATGTGATATGTTGAGTTTGTGATGATGGTGGAGCTCATCTATGTGATATGTTGAGTTTGTGATGATGTGGGCTCAAATATGTGATATGTGATGATGTTTTGGTTGATATATGTGATATATGATGTTTTTTGTTGATTGTGGTCCAGGTTGTAGTCGATTTAAAACATTTATTGCAATCTGGGACAATATGTTGCCGAGTGTATATATTCTTTGCCGAGTGCCGTGGCTCAGGCACTCGGCAAAGATGCCATTCTTTGCCGAGTGTGCCAGCGTGGCACTCGGCAAAGAGGCAACAGTTTGCCGAGTGCCTGGACCCACGGCACTCGGCAAACTATTAAACTTTGCCGAGTGCCGGGACCCACAGCACTCGGCAAAGTGTTGGTTCACGGTTGACGGCCGTCAACACCTTTTTTTTGCCGAGCGCCACGTGGGCACTCGGCAAAGTGTTTGCCGTGTGCCCGATAAATGGCACTCGGCAAAGTACTGTTTGCCGGTACATGTTTGCCGTGTGCCCTTTGCCGAGTGCAACACACGGCAAAGGGGTTGCCGTGTGCATATAGCCCTTTGCCGTGTGCCCTGGGCACACGGCAAAGTGGTGGCTTCCCGTAGTGATTTGGCAGGTCTTGGGTGACAGTCCTAGCCGTTGGTCACAAACGTCATGTCAACGGCATTCTGGGACTTCTGTGCAGGGAACACTTCCCTGGCCTGGTTCAGATGGGCAACAGGACGGAGGTGGCGACCACGTTTGACCACTACACCTCCGTTGACGACTACGAGGATCGAGACGGTCGGGAATTCCGAAACAGGTTGGAGCGGGTGATCGGCGAGCTGTGGGTAAGTATTCCTTGCAATACATTGTTCAACACATCAAATTTATTCAACATTCTTGAAATATTTATTGGATATCGTTATATATGTAGGATTTCTATAGATGCGAGGAAGGATACGAGGCCCGGGCGGCTAAGGTGGCACGCACAGCCTGTCGTAAGCTTGTGAAGGACATGCAGTACGAGGCGCGCGGCCAGTCCATTGTGGATTTCTACGCTGCCTCGGGAATAAGGGTACCAAAAAAGCAGGCAATAGGCATGAGGCTGACTCAGGAAGAATACCTTAAGGTAAATATGTCCTATGCTTTTAATTTGAGTACTTCTAATTTGATCTTCTTATAAGTCGTATGCCTGATGACTTCCTTTGCTTGATGATGTGTAGGCAATCCCGTGGTGGTGCGCAGGGCATCCCATATGCTGGGAGGTCATTGTGAACAAGTGGTGTCAAGCCGGGTGGGAGGAGCAGCACAACGCTTGCCGGGAGCGGCGTCTGATGATGCCAGGTGTAGCACACCATCAGGGCAATCTTAGCCTCAAGGAATATGCTGCGCGATGGGTACGATAAATCATTTGTTTATTGCAATGACCTATACTGCTTCTGTTCTAATCATATTATTTCTTGCAGTCGGCGTCTCATGGTGGCGAGCCTATCAACACTTTCGAGGCTTTTGCTTTGTCCCATAGGGGCAAGGCGATCGCGGACATCCGCTACAACCTGGAGGATCCGCCCTCGGCCTACACCAATCCCACCACTCACAGCCGCCTCAGTTCGTACTCAGAGGTGGCAAAGGAGGTCCATGGGCCAGACTTCGATCCGAGGGCACACGACCTCGATGGAGAAGTCGTGATGAGGGTTGGAGGAGGGAAGAAGCATGGGAGGTACTATCTCGGTGACAGCGTACTCGACACGGCGAGTACTCCGACGCTCTCCCAGATTCGAGCACGGACCATGAGCGATGGACCGAGCGTCCGTCCACGACCGAGCACTACACAAGCCCTTCATGTGATTACTGTTTTATTCGGCTTTTGTTCATTTCTAACATTTGAGATGCATGAACACGAGTTTAATAATATTTGATCTAATATTGCAGGCCCAGCTTGAGGAAGGGAGGGCCAGGCGGGAGGAGCTGGAGGCGAGGATGCAGCAACAGGCTCAGCAACAGGCGCAGCTTGCCGAGTCCCAGCGGCAGAGTCAGGAGGCGATGCAACAATTCTATTCGTACATGCAGAGTTCCTTCGCGCAGCTGGGTCACACAATGCCACCGCCACCGGTGCCGATGCCCTGGCTTTTTCCGTCACAGCCTCCCATTTCTCCTGTGAGTCCCCTGACAACCTTACAATATCATCAATTTTAGACAAACTTAGAAAATTTAGACAAACTTAGAGATGACACAAACTTAGAGAATTTAGAGAAACCTAGAGAATTTAGACAAACTTAGAGAATTTAGACAAACCTAGAGTATTTAGACAAACTTAGTGATTTAGCTAAACATAGAGAGTTTGTTTCACTTTAGACATGTAATGTTCTGCTTTATACAGAATCTTGGGTCCGCGGCGTCGAATGATGCACCTCAGGAGCAAGACCCGACACTCCGTCGCAATCTGTTCCCACAGCCGCCGCCTCAGTGATTTGTGAGTTAGTTATGCTTATGATGTATGTGGACTTGTTTATTTGTGGACTTGTTGGACTATGTATGGACTATGTCGACTTGTTGGACTATGTATGGACTATGTGGACTATGTATGGACAATATGTGTAATATTTGTGCATTTTCAGACTATTTGAGTCTTTGTGGTTGCGAATTGCATGTGGATATGAATTGGATCTGGTGATGAATTGTATGTGATTGTGATGTATATTGTATGTATAATTGCATGTGGGGCTGAAAATGGGCTTTGCCGAGTGTGATGGTAATTACACTCGGCAAAGGCTTTGCCGAGTGTAATTACCATGACACTCGGCATGCCGAGTGTCAGGCTCGGACACTCGGCAAAGAATCAAGGCTATGCCGAGTGCCCTAGGTGTAGCCTTTGCCGAGTGTCTGCTGCTGACACTCGGCAAAGCCACCGTCACCCCATCAACTACCGTCAAGTCAACTTTTTTTTCGCCGAGGGCCGGTCGAGCACTCGGCAAAGCCTTTGCCGAGTGCCCGACAAAAAAGACTCGGCAAATGAAGCTTTGCCGAGTAATTTGTTTGCCGAGTCACCTTTGCCGAGTGCAACACTCGGCAAAGCCTTTGCCGAGTGTATATAGGGCTTTGCCGAGGGTACTCGGCAAAGGAGGCGATTGCCGTAGTGGAAATAAGCATAATCTGTTGATAACTTCGTTAGAGACTGTATTACTTTATTAAACTCAGGGCTCGTGGAACCCGGATCAACAGGCTTTTCTTACCACACCTTCTGGCCGCCGCCCGCGGGCGTCGTCCGTCTCCATGCAGAATCGCTCGATTCACTTCCAAGCACCTGTTCGTGGATCTAAGTATCTCGAGCATATGTTGCCTCTCCGCGCGCATTCACCGTGTCGCCGGGAGCAATCATCACGGTAGCACTCTTCATTGACCGGATGTCACATGGAGCCAAGGGATAGCGGGCTGCCTCGTGTGCTGTATGGCGTCACATCTGGCCCAGGCGTGGTTCGTGGACATCCCCTTGCCCTGGCTTCCTTCATGAAATATGCAGAAGGATCCCGTCAGGTGTCGCATGACGGTTGCCCGCAGCAGAACTCAGCATGATGGAAAACCAGATGCTCTCCTCGCCAGCAATATGACAGACATCTAGATCTCCGCACTGGGCTGGAGTACAATTGGCAATTCCTGGTGCCTCCAAAGCCAATTTGATTTTTGTCATTCGATCGAAGCATGCTATCTTGGCTTTCTGAGGAGATTTCTAAAGCAAGCAGGTTGTACATTGTGGCCTGGGCTACATGTTGGCTTTACATGAATTGTACAAACATCATTCTGTGTGGACAATATGAAAGATGTCAATGGCAGCGCTTTCAATACCCTCCAACTACCAGCTCTACCAAGAAGTTATTAATTACGATGATATCCATGTTGGCAATTAATTCTTTGGAAAATATAAATAATAAAGCCAACTTAGTTGGTTCTGCCACTCTCTGTGTTCACTAGAACAATAACGTTCCTGAATTCTACATTCCTATCTCACACCATCTACATTTTTCATCTCTAATAAAACTACTATGACCGACCCAAGAAAGATGCCACTAGCGAGCATCATGTAGAAATTGACACTTGTGAGCTCCTAGTGCTCTAGGATTATGCGTGAAGTCTATAAGTACACATGTGCGATGTGCCTGCTCAACCTCTCCGTTGGGTCACCGCTGTTCGCCGCTGCGTGGCTAGAGCCTGCACTGCTGTCACTGCCGAGAAACCTGTCGCTAGCCATGGACGTGCAGAAAATGGAACTTGATTTCTGGATGAGAATGCCAGAAAGATGATTGGTGTTTTTTTGTGTTACATGTGGCCTGTGCATAGTCTCGCACGTCTGGACAGGTTTCTCATGGAAGCCCTCAGCCATGTCCACTGTCATTAATTTCTCCCACCTTTTACTTTTCTTACTGAGCATATGTAATTTCAATTCGAGCGATATTTATGCACTATTGTAGTTTATACTCGTGGACTGGAAACCAGATTAACTGGATGAGTGACGAGTGCAACGTAGAAGGCAATGGATCGAGGTCCATGACATGGGTATATATAATTCGTAATTTTGAAGCAAATTGACAGGAAATGTTGACAATGTGTAACATCCAAAAAAAAAATTCCATTTTGGAATGGTAAAGGCGTGGTTGTGGATGGTTTGGCAGAGGTCGGCGTGCTCATGGCAGCCCGGTCAAAGTGGGCATGGTCATATCTATCAGAATAGGTTTTTTTTTTGTATGGATTGCGAAGCAGTTCAATGACCACATGATGGAATGGTGGACGACGTCCTTTCTTGCACTGGAAATAACTTTGTGATGGTCTCGCCTAAATAATCGTTAATTAATATTTCCAAATGTTCTCCTTTTCAAATAGAGCCTGCTGAATCACATCCGGATGCCGTGCACGACCATGGACACTGTGTGGAGGCCGGCTCCGTTCGACGGGCTGGTGCGCTGGATATGACGCCGGCAGCTCAAGGTTCTTGCAGAACCATCAGTGCTGGGAGGAGGCGACGGCCGCCGCAGGCTCTTGCGTGTTGAGAGGGACAGGCGGGAGATTGGCAGATGCCGTGAGGATCCCGGAGCGGGTGATTGCCACGTCACGCAACGTCGCCATAGCTCTTGTACTAATAGGTGTCAAATCGGGCCGAGGCGTGGTTCCTGCACACCCCCTTGCCCTGGTTTTGTTAGTGAAGTATGTGGAACCGTACCTTCTGGTATCACAGGACGACTGTCGGAAGCAGAACTTGAAAGAATGGAAAATCATAGGCTCACCTGACCAGATACATGACATCTATTTCGGCCTTCACTGTTGGCTGGAGTAGAATTAGCATTTCCTGGTGCCTCCAAAGAAAATTTATTTTTTATCATTCGAAGCATGCTATCTTGGCTTTCTAAGCACATTTCTGAGAGCAAGGAGGACGTACATTGTGGCCTACGTGTTAGCAATTCATATAGCTTGTACAAACATCATTTTGTGGACAATACGAAACAAGCAAATGGCAATTCTTTCAACATCCTCCAGCTACCAAATCTACTAAGAATTTATGAATTATGATCATATACATGTTGGAGAATGGAGATTGATTCTTTCATGAACTCAATAATAAATAAAGCCAATATAGTTTTTTTGCCACTTGCTGTTCTCACTAGTACAAACAAGTTTCAGAAATCTATAATCCTTCTCATGCTAGTAAAACTCATAGTTCATGGTTATTTAGGACTACCACAAATTAGCGAAATAAATAATTCCTAAGGATACACCTGTTATTGGCCTGTGCAAATCCGTACCTATTTGTTAGTGGAAACACTGATTAGTAATTACGACAATCCAATTACCCACGTACCCATAATAATCCCAAGAACTCATTAAAAATTACATAGTTAATAGATTCTAAAAATTTCAGCATAGTCACCCAAGAAAATATTGACATGAGGAGTACGATCACCAACCATAAAACAAGCATATTAATAACTGATATGCAGTACTCAACAATCGTATTAGAGCAAAAAAAAAAAAAAAGCATTTCCCATCAAGACGTGAGCGCCGGCAGGGAATGTCTCTTGATGGTAAGACGTGAGCGTCCAACAGTGTCACTTACTAGAGGGCGCCATATGGTTTTCTTCCAGGTGCACATGCTCCAATTGCTCTTGCTTTTCCTGGCATGTCTTTTCAATGCAAACCCTGCGCTCATCCATGGAGCATCGGTTTCTCCCAGAGTCACACGACGAGTGGCTCATGAGGCAGCATATCTCATAAGAAAGAGTAACCATAGGCCCACCTCGGCAGGTACATGCCAACTGGCTGAGACATCACTCAAGGCTGGAGCCGATTTGACAATTCCTGGTGCCTCCAAAGCTTGCTGTCCTAGGCGTGTTTTACATGACGATTCACAATCAACCGAAGCATGCTGTCCTATCTTTTTTTTTTTTGAGAGCACATGCTGTCCTAGCTTTATAAGCACATTTGTCACTTTTGGGATACGTGTTAGCTTTATATAGCTTGTATAAAAATCATTCAGTGAGCACAATAGGTTGATTGGAATCCCCACAAGTCAGGTAACTAAACGGCCGGAAAGAGTAATTTTTTTCTTTTGAACACAACAGAAAATTTTCAAGCAATCGATACTTTTGAGCTCTGTACACAGAAAATAGTTTCCTACTGTAATGAAGATATTCAACAAACCTTCATTACGTCCTTTTGGTGGAACCTTTTAGAGTCGAGGGCTAGCGTTGGTTGCACATCCGAGAATGTTCATACACTCAAGATTGTTATTGATGAGTTGCAAATTGCATATTCATGATACCTCCTAATCCCATGCACTTGTTCAAGCTGACATGCCTGCAAAGGAGCCCTTTTTCCCACCCAGGGAAAACAATATTTTCTGTAAATGGGAGCATGCATGAAGAACGATGCAACAGCAAATCAAAATGTGCTGTCACCTCTTTGGGTCAACAAAGGGTACTTTTATCCCATGTCTCTACCTTGGCTGCATGTTGATAATTAACTGATTTGTTGATACCATATTTATCGGTTTGCATATTGCTGTTCTACGACAAACTGGAAAAGGACTAACGAATGTACGCTATAGTTTAAATACAAACAAAGGTAAAAGATCTGCTCTAACTACTGTATTATTTGACACCAAAAGGGCCCGGAGCTTGCTCATTCACTAAAACGTGTAGCCAACATAGACCGCCTCCTTAACCACGATATTCTCCTAAAAAATGTTTACTGAATATTTCTAGATTGCATACATGGGTGCCTTGCAATCTTTTATTCTACTTGTCAAATCGAGCCTGTTAAATCAAGACCGGGATGTGGGTGCTGCGCTAGCGAAGGCCATGCATGACCGTCGCCGTGGACAGCAATTTTGACCATACAAAAAATGTTTGTTGGCAGCTGCGCTAATCCAACAGCAGGTTAATGGCCCGGTACACAGCCTCAGCATAGCTCTCACGCACGTAGTGCCTCGCACGTTTTAGGGCACCAAATCAGGCCGAGGTATGGTTCTTGGACATCCCCTTGCCCTGGCTTCCTCCGTGAAATATGCAGAATGATCAGCTACATGACTGCTATCTTGGCTCCAGCTGGTGTCGCACGACGACTGCAGGTAGCAGAACTCAGCATAATGGAAAACCATAGGTTCACCTCACCAACTACATGACTGCTTTCTTGGCCTCCACTGTAGGCTGCACTACAATTGGCAATTCCTGGTGCCTCCAAAGCCAATTTGATTTTTACCATTCAAAGCATGCTATCTTGGCTCTCTAAGGAAATTTCTGAAGCAAGCAGGATGTACATTGTGGGCTACATTTTAGTTTTATATGGATTGTAAATGGCAGCGCTTTCAACACCCTCCCTCTGCCAGCTCTACCTGAATTTATGAATCGTGATGATATCCATGTTGGTGATTGATTCTTTCGAAAATATAAATATAAAGCAAATTTAGTTGGTTCTTCCACTCGGCATTCTCTAAAACAATAATGTTCTGCATTCCAAATTCCTATCTCATACCATCTACATTCTTTGGCTCTAATAAAACTACTGGGACCGACCCCATGTAAAATGCTACCACAGCGACAGATATTGATCAGTCATTAGTAATCTAACTCATCTCTACAAAACATGCGGTAGTACTACTTTTAAGACTTGGGAAAGCTGGCCGTCCTATTGAATCAGAACCCATGAACTTTTTTAAATGACAGTACTGATCACCGTTCACCAAAATAAAGTGGACCAATGTTATGTTTTTGTCTGGCCAAGAAGAAGTACTAGGCCCTTTTATTTGCATGTGCCATCCTTCTGGCATTCAAGAAGACATTTATTCCGTGAATCATATTCACAGAACAAATGACTTGTTGCCATTTAATTTGGTGGGTACTTGCATGTGATATCTGAAGTCCGAGCCTCTTTGTCCAAGCATACACCGGTAAGGCATACCCATATATAGATACTACTATGCGCTCTGGATGGCAATTGACAGATGTCGGTGGTCGCAAAGCGGAATATGACATAGCCTTGGAAGTGGGATGGATTAGGATTATTGACTGGAGGAGCAGGGAAAAGAAAAGCTGAGGTCAGCATAGTAAATAGGCCGGCAAGAAGACTCTGTTTTCTAGGTGTTCATGTTTTTGCTGGTCGAAGTGGAGATGAGAAAGTGAAGTAACCTGGAGGACCTAAACGAATCGTCTGTAGTCGATTTTTTCTTCTTTTGTTTTTTAGACCAATCCTCTGAAAGCGATTTTAGAAGACTAGCAGGAACCCCGGGCAGCCAAACTTCACAAAATTCAGTAGCTGGAGTATGCTGTGGCCAAGGCCACTCTTTTAATGTGTGCCAGAGCAAACTTCGCCCATAGAGCAAGTTTATAAGCTTCCTCTTCTGGCTCCATCGTCGCACTCATAAGCCTGGCAAATTTTGATTTTCTCCTCACCACACAGGCTACAGCAGCAAATCCGCGACCATGCTTCGCGTCACCAAGCGACCACGGATCGCCACCGCCACCACTCTGGAACCGGACCCGTGTCCGTCCTCACTGGCGCCGGCGTGGTCCAGAGGTACGAGCACGCCCATTTTCGTGGCCCCTTCTAGTTCTATTTCATTTCTCCGTTCTCTGTCCTGTCGGCGCATCTAATGGCCCCTTTTTTTTGTGTCATTTCTATCTCCTTTCTCCTTTATACACAGTTCATCAAATCTCATGGTTCTTTCGTTCCACAATATTAATTTATTCGGGTTGGAGCAGCGAGACTGGGCGGGGCTCTACCCAGAGCTCGTGTCCAAGATCGCTGACGACATCACGGAGTACATCCGTGTCAGGGCGGTCTGCAAGCCCTGGAGGAGCTCCACGGCAAACCCCAGCTTGTTTGATCCCCGGTTCTTCCCCCAGAACTCGCTCTGCCTCCCTCCGGACGAGTGCGCGCACCACGGCAACGCTGAGGGCCTGCTGCTGCTCCATCACACCTTCACCAACACGTACGATCAGCCTCCTCAACCCTGTGGCCATGCGTTCACCGACCTCCCAACCATGCACGCTGTCCAGTGACCACGATGTGGCACACCCCAGCGGGAGCATATCCACATGACATGTACTACACGGACAGCATCAAGGCTGCTGGCATCATCGTCGACGTCAATGAGCTCGGCCGTGCATTGTCGCGGCCCACCGTCATCCTTAGCCTCACGATAGGGAAATCCGATTCACGCATGTGATGCCTAATAATAAAGAAAGTTTGTGTGATTTACTGAGTCTGATCTAGTGCAGTTTAATTTGTAGAACTGTTTGTACGTTCAACATCGGCAACATACTACAAATATATATATTGATACTGGTCTACTAAGATTTGCATATACCAAATATCCTTGTCACAAAAAGTTAAAGAATCAAGACTTGTCAGTATAATTTAGGAAAGTGTTTTTGTGCTTTCAACTTTTGTTAATGCAGAGGTATACCTATTGTCAATGATAAATGTACTTTTGTTAATGATAGCTTGTTAAAACATTTCCATTGGCGTTTGACTACGATACCTTGATGATACGCACACTAACGCGGACATCGTCCGCTTAGGGGGACGTCCCCCCACTTTATCCGACGGCTATTGAGAAGCCACGTCATCGAAATCGAAACCTCCAAACTCTAATCCAAACCCCGAAACCCTAATCCAAACCCCTAAACCCTAATCCAAATCTCCAATCCCTAATCCAAACCTGTAAACCCTAATCCTAACCCCTCTAAACCCTAATCCTAACCACTCTAAACTCTAATCCTAACCATCTAATCCCTAGGGGGACGTCCCCCTAAGGAGACGAGGATGTTCTACATACGCACACAGCCTAATATGTTTTGGAGATAAATTACCTACTGTAGCATGATCCAACCAAGCTGTTTCAAAAAGATTAAACAGAGTATAACTTGAATCTTCATCCAAAGTGATAATTGGATTGAATGATTTATGCCAACTGGCCTCCATTGCTTGCCCTTTCCATTACTCCGCTCTAGTAAGATAGAGACGACACAAGCAGCTGACCAGGACTGATCCAAATGCCGTCCTCAAAACACGCCCCTAAAGTCGCTACGTTCCGAACGGAAATAGGTGTGCCTATCCATAATTCATTTCATAGCTCTCCAAGATATTGTATGCTCACAAGGAATTGCGTTCGTTTCTTCTCCAATGCCTCCAGTACCCACCAGCACAATATCGAATAAACAACTATTTTACAGACTGTTGCACATCCCATCTTCCTATGTTTCACACCCAAACTTGTTCAACTCATTTATGATACTAAAGACGACTGAAGATTCTAAGCTCTACATACACTTATCATGATGCTTTTGTCTATGCTTTATAGCCATCGGTATGGGTGAAACTTTTTTAGCGTGTTGAAGTAGTTACTGAAGCTTCTGAACTATGTTGGTTGGTGCATGGCACTAAATTCATTATTCTACTCTCATTTAGTATTACCCTATAGTCTCTGGTCAGCGATAGTTATCATCGTAGTGTATATAGTGCTAAAGGTCAATTCGCCACCTAAAAAAATATTATTCATTATAAAACTTTCTTCTTGTATGAACTTTCAATGGTTTGGAAAGACGGTGGACTCCTTTCTAGATAGTTTGAACTCTGGTTTAAGGTGTGGTGAGATGGATTGATTATCGGAAAGGACATCAGGCCAGCGTATCTTTGGAGCCTAACATTTAAATATCTTTTCAAGTGCTGTCTACAACCTAGAGTTTCCTTGGAAGCCTTAGGAAACACAATATATTCTTTTCAATGTTTTAAATAGCGGGCTAAGGGATTTAGCGGCATGTCTCTAAAACAGCTAATAGTGGAGCTAAATCGGGCTATTGCGGGAGATAGCGGTTAAATTGTACATGAATACAAATAGCGGTACACTGTGTCAAAAGGCTATAGCGGGCTTTAGCGGCAGCTATAGCGGGAAATTTATAACTCTGATTCTTTTGCAGGCACATGTTTGTCACTTGTACTAAATATAGTTATCGGGAAGGTCAGACCTTGACATTAAGCAAATTATGATTTGTGTAGTCCCGAGTGACAGCAAGATCTTCGGGCAACAAACTTACCCTCTGTTACGGCCTTGTTCGATGCTCCAAGTTTTAGTCTGCACTCAATTTTAACAGGCAAGTAGGTCCACAGCCTGTCTTCATCGCATTGTCCTGCACGGATCCATCCCCAAAGCCAAGTACCCTTGTCTGTTTCCCCAAGATCCTGTGCTACCAATATCATTTGGTGGCAGCAGTCAGCATTATGCAGCTGATAACTGACCCGTCCCGCAGGATCACCACAGGAAGGAAGTAGCGTGACGCTCGATTGAGGGTGCCAAGTCTGGCAAAGGTGTGATTGATGGACGCCCCCTTGCCCTGGTTCTCATGGTTTTATATGCAAAACACTCTCCCAGCGTGGCATTCGACAACAGCCAGCTGCAGAACTCAGCAAAATGAAAAACCACAGGCTCACTTAACAAGGTACATGACAACTTGCTGGAACAGGACTTGTTAATGGAGCAGAATTGGCAATTCCTGGTGTCTCCAAAGCCAACAGATTTTTGTATGACGAATTCACAAATATTCACAAAATCCATCTTTCCATGCATGCTTGCTATCTTTGTTTTCTAAGCACATCTACATAGTTGGCTACACGTTAGCTTTATATGAAACAGGTAAATGGAAGCGCTTTCAACACGGTTCAACTACCAGCTCAGCCAAGAATTGGTGAATTATGATCATATCCATGTTGGTCATAATTATTTTTGTAACTAAATTATAAAGCCAACACATTTGTTTCTGCCACTTCCTCTTCTCGCAAGAACAACAACGTTTCAGAATTCTATAGTCATGTACATATTGAAGCCTGTGAGCTCCTAGTGCTCTTGGAAAATATATGAAGTAACTAAGTACACATATGTGCGTTCAATCGTTCAGTAGGGCATCTGCCATGGACCTGCAGAGAACGGACCTTGATTTGTGGACGAGAATGCCAGAAAGATGATCAGTGTTTTCGTGTGTTAGCTGTGTCATGCGCATAGTTCAGCACGTCTGCACTTGTTTCTGCGCGCTGTTGCGCAATGTATAGCCGGCTTTTAATGGATAATTTATATTTATTGTTCTTTTTGCAGGATTGGTGCTCACTAATTAGTCAGGCCATCTAACAATTAGGACCATTAACTAAATATTTGACCATCTCAAAAACAAAGGCATATGAGAAATGTGACTAAAACTCATTGATTTCTCCTGAAAAGAAAAATATAGTGATTTCGGACAATTAAACTGAATATAATTCTTGCTCACCCTTGGGGGCGCACGGGTTGATACGCTAGTTATACATATTAGGATCGTTTCCTCATGTATAGTTTACGAAGTATGAAAAGATTAAATTTTGAGCATCTATGCTTGTTTGCAGACAGGAATACCAAGTGGACACAGGCATGCTTTACATCATTTTGGCTCCTCTGTTACCAACTTCGTCACCACCATTTAAGAAAAATGATGGACTAATAATTAGTAGTAAAAGATGAGCACCAACAATCATTTTCCTATACCTCCCTCCTCATAGGTTACTAATTTCACATTCAAATATTACACGTTGGAACACCTATGGTGAGCCCCTAACAGCACTTATCACTACTGGAAATCAGGATTTCCTGTGTGCTGGCAGCAAGCCCAGATGGCCGGTGCGCAGAGAAATGTTTTCAGCCCAGATTTACTTGTAATTTCCCTGACCAATGTGGCCGACAGGGAAAAGTAATTCGTAAAACACATATCGTTTCCTGTGCATAAGCCGACAGGGAAATATTACTTTTTTGAAATTTGCTCAAATTCCTAATTTCACAGATTGTGCATTTCATACAACATTAAACATAACAAGAGAGTTCACATCCAGGCAAGGAGCAGTACATAATGTTCTCAAACATTAGACATAAATATATATTAATTGTGTCCCGCAGTGCTGGGAGCTGTTGGCGGTGGTGTTGCCTGGTTTCACACAGCGCTGGATGAGATTTGGGTATTCTACTAGATTAGAAAGGATGTGGGTCCCACCATTCAGTAAAAAAGGCAAATTTTTTACGCGCCAATGAGCACAACTCTACCCAGGAGATGAAATATTTCGCGGGCTCACGGTTTTGGACATGCCAAAATTTCTCTCTGTGCCATTTCCTTGAGTGTTTTGTCGGCACCCACAAAGATATTATCTTTTTCCTGTGGGTTTCCTTAGAATGCTCATGTTATTACCATACTCCCTGTGTGCCTGTTTTTCCATGTGCTTATTCTCAAGGCACACAAGTTAATGACGCTTTTCCCTGTGCGTTTCTCGCTGCACACAGGGCTATCCCGGTTTCCAGTAGTGTTAGGAAATATAAAATGGTGCATGAATTATGATATTAACCGAAAATAAAAAATATCACACAAAACAATTTTAAAATCTTGTGATAAGTCGCGTAAACAAGCTGCGGTCAATATATGTAGCTGATATTAATTCCAATTATTTGATTCATCCGAACAATTGTCTACTAGGTTGGCAAACAGGTGATGACGTGTGAAACATTATTAGAGCAACTTATGTGAGCACAAGGGCGCATGCACCCCCGATGTGTAGCCGTCCGATGCATGGAAACGTGGTGGCCGCATTAAGATCCGTGCTAACAATGCAATGGGATTTTGATTGTTAGCTTGCTCCGCCTCCGTAATGCCGGCCGTACTCGTCTATCCAATAATTGCTGAAGCATTCAATAATCCGGCGCACGCAATCAATACTGCCAAAGGTACAAGCATGCATACATAGGTGCATGCGTACGATAATGGCTTAAGCAGTACTGCAATATAGATGACAACACATAATGAAATAAAATAAATATCATATCATATGTCTGTAGTACTATACTAGTAGGTTTTGGATGGGGAAGAATTCGCCAATAACAAAGTTCAGCTTCATCCTATTTTTCACCACCTATCTAACAGAAAGGAAATTATGCAAATCTGTCTTATCAAAACTTGACACAAAAATTTACCGCGAACATGTACTATATGGACAGATTAAATAGTAGTACTCACTGGACGGATTGGTAGCTTTAATGTGAACTTTATTGTTTTTCTTCTCTCTCTCTCTCTCTCTCTCTCTCTCTCTCTCTTTCTAGCCCATGCTCATGCTTGGTCTTTTGTCAGGGTATATAGTACCAGGCAAAAAATTAAAAGTGAGTTCATGTTTGCAGTGTGACAGCTCCTCACTAGTATTTTACTAGAACCATACACTTGAAATTGCGTGGTTTACAGCAGGACAGGGTTGGTTTGTAGGAAGAGTAATCCAAAACTAGCATCCACTAATTAGATCCAGAATAATTTGAATATCTGAAATTCTAATTCTATCACCCCAAGTCAATTTTTCAGTTGGATGATCGTCTTTTTTTTTTAACAGATGGAATGGCACTACACCACGATTCACTATAGGCAACTGACGGTGAGTCGGTAAAAGGCCCTTCAGTGACCCACTAAGAGTCAGTAAAGACCTTTACCGACCCTCCTGGTCGGTCGGTATAAGTGGCGTCCGACCCACCACTTTTTACCGACCCACGTTCGTCGCTACTCAAAAGAATTGCCGACCCATAGATCGACGCTGTTAGTATTATTACCGACCCTCGGTTCAATGCTAATAACATAATTACCGACCTATGGTCTGTGGCAATACTTAAACTTATTATCACCAATAATCCATAATCATTTTCCTCGTTTAATATCAAATACTGTAGCTAGTGATCCAGAATAATAACATGCACACAAATGCAGGTAAAATGGATCAAGCCGTAAATATCCATTGATTTAGCATATGTACACACAATTGCGCCCAAGTTTGTCACAAGCAATCAACATAACATGCTTGACCCGAGGATCACATTTAACACTACTAGATCCTATTACAAAAGTATAACACTGGATGTTGCATCCCATATGGCGGTTGTCTTGCACACCACTTGTTTACATAGTCACTAACAAAAGGGTCCAAAACCAAAAAAAAGGTTCAGCCAAGTACACACTCTTGTCATCCCATTGTTGTCCATATCAACGCCCAATAGATCCTGTAAAAAAGATTAACAACCAATCGGTTCACAGTTGGTTCAACAAGCTGCAGATAACAAGCCTAGCTGCAGGTCCATGTGCTAAACAAATAGGTAGACACGCTCGCAAATAGGTGCTAAGTCAAACCAATCAATAAACAAATAGTAAGTGTAAAAGATATAGCAGCATAATGTTGTAATCAATCACGTCCAAAAAATACATAGGTAGACACGCTCGCAAAAGGAAACAAGAGATCTTGAGAAAGTCAGCCTTCCCGTTACACCGAGGACAGCTGCTGTCTATGTGGTGGATGTACAGTCCTGGACGAGATCCTTTTGCTTTAGCTTCCACAACAGGTTGTCACCACCATGGTGCTGCTGCAACTAGACTTGGAATCATGTGCATCAGCTTCACATACAGCGGTGGTGGAGGGCGGATGTGGTTCTGCGGCGGGAGGGTGCGGCGGCAGCGCAAGGATGGGCGTAACAGCGGCAGAGGCAAGGTGGGTGACGGGCTTCTCGTCGTGCTTGAGGTTGGCGGCGGTGGGATCTGTGGCTGCGGCTCTCCAACCTGGTGGAGAAGACCGGCGCATGGCCATGGGTGAGCAGATGGGGGATCGAGTGGAGACGAAGCGGCGGCGGGACGGACGGGTGGTCGATAGAGGAGAGACAGAGGCTATAGGGTTACTCTTGCTGGGCCTTGGGTCTTCGGTTTTACTTTTACCGACCCTCTGTGCGACGTTGAAGTAAAGAATTGCCGACCCATCCTCTGAGCCTATATGTAAAAACTTTTACCGACCGACGGTTGGTTACCAAAACAAGAATTACCGACTTTTAGTCAGTTGGCAACTTTCGCCGATCCATGATGAGTCGGGAAAAGTCCAGTTTTACCAACTGATGTGGGTCGGTAATTTCGTGCTGTGGTGTAGTGTGGAGCAATTAAGGTGTTTTGACTAGTGACAAAATAGCATGCAAGAACCTGATTGATCGCTAACCTTAGTTACAACAATAATAAAAGCATCCAGAAGCTAGTCAATCTATGAGTAGTATCGATTAGCAAGATTGAAACATATTATTCAACACATGAAACAGATCCACTTTTCATCACATAAGATAAGTCCTTGAATGTGTCTGTTCTATTAATGATTTTGTATTTGTGTGGGCCTAAAAATAGAACGAAGACGCTCTTTACAGATTTTATATGCATAACATTAAGATAAGCAGATTCCAACGTGCATGGGGTCATATAACCAACAAAAGCTATGGATGGAATCTAGACTTCGGAAAAGAAAGATACAAAGATTAATTATAATCAACAAAGTTCTTAAAAAAATGGCTTGCATCTGTTCTGAATGGACATACTGGGCAGGTACAGGAACATTTAAATCCGCATGCCTTTGCTACTCTATAGTAATGCTTGTGTCAAGCGGCGTGTCCTCAAAGCTTCGTAACTGATGCATAGTGGCACGAAAAATGTGCAAGAAACTTTGATGGATCACCACTGTGACAGCTCCCTCAGCTCCGATCATTGTCTGGGCCCTTTAGGTCGCTACTCTTCATTATGCACATCCCCAATCAGACTCACAAGTTGTCATGGTATTCCCTAAGCCTCCTAAGCCTGGATGCATAGTACAACACATTACTTCCTCCGTTTTTAAATTGTTGACACCATTGATTTTTTGAGTTACGTTTGATCGTTTGTCTTATTCAAGATATTAACTCAAATATACAAAATTATAAGTTTTAATTCAATTTGTTTTAGTAATAAAATAATTCATAACAAGATATATGGTAAGTTTAAAAATACTTTGAATAAGACGAATTGTCAAACTTAACTAAAAAAGTCAACGGCGTCAACAATTTAAAAACGGAGAGAGTACTTCTCAGGGACTAGCTAGAGAGCAAGGTCGTAACAACGAATGCATATAACAGTTTGCATATGGGTACTGTCTGCCAAGAACACCAATATTTATTTACCCATACTACATTTGGGGATCATTGAAATTATTGAGAGCTGCTCCACTATAAATTAGCACAGATATAAAGAATGATTCGTTATCTAATGATTTATTTCAATTCCCCCAGTCCAGGTCCTATGGAGCCAAATCTTTGAACAGAATGAATGAGGGACGAACAAAACTGATACTACATGACTACCAACAGCTTTGTGGTGAAAACATCAGCTGCGCTCCCTACATTGTGCATGGCTGTCTCAGCCGCTCTTCTACTCTACTCCGACAACTAGTATAAACCAGTTGGCAGGTCTTGCTACAAATTAGTAGACCTCTAACAACAGAATCTAGCCTACCAACTTACCTCGTGAAAATATTCTACATTTTTTTTCTGAAAGAAAAAAAGATGATACTCAATAAAATTAGGCTTGCATGTGTTCTGAATCGACAACATACTCCGACTATTAGCATATTTGTTCTGGGAAGATAATCGCTAGCTTTAATTTGAAGTACAACTTTATAGGTGTCACAAGTTAGGCAGATAGCCCAACGAAACACGTCAGGAATCATGACATATAATTACATTATTTGTTTTGCGAACCTACATTAGTTCATTAATGACGCCTCAAGATTCGTGCATTTCTGGAACAGCGGAGTGGCGGGGCAGCATCTCTATTATATATAGTAAATGACAAACAGAAAGAACACCTCGTACCATATGTCTTTTATTGATAAGAATAAGATGCATCTTCGTGTCGAACGAAGAGGGATCAAAAAGAGAACAACAACCAGCAAGTACACGGAAAATTGACTAAAATTGACTATTCATGGCGCCTGGCGGTGAGGAAGACTTGCAAATTATTATGGGATGAGACTGATTTTATTCACGGCGAGAAAGTAACGTTCCGTCGCCAGGCCACTATGCACTCACGGGTTGTGCTACCTGATCGTGGTCCCAGGACCCCTCTTGGCTTATTTATCCGGGCAATGGCCATGCATCTTTTCTTCTTGGGTGAAGGAGCTCCGCCAATGCTTGATCGCATTTTCGGAAGCCTGCGTCCAAAACCAACAAAGATGGGTTAATGAAACCTGATTCATTGATGTCTTGCTGCATTCCTCCACAAATATATACCCATGGACGTACCAGATATATATCATGCTGCTTTGCTCTGCTTATGTCCCCACGCAGGATAGCGCTGAGATTGGAAAACTCATCGTCTTCCTGCTCCGACGAAGACTGGAAAGCTGGCGGCACATCACCATCTAGCTTGGACCAGAGCTCAAATCGCCTGTTGATCATGGCTAAGAGCTCGATGGCACGCTTGCATGCTTCCATATCTTGCCCTTGGGTGGTTTCTTCCAAGGCCAACTGCTTGTCTGCCTCATGCAGCATTGCTTCCATTGCTGGAGTCCGGAACCAGGTTGCATCCTTTTCAGCAGGCAAGCATGTAACTGTAGCACGCTGCATCTGATAACTTGACAGCCATGAGTACATGCAACCTACCCCCAGACCCCTCTTCAGGTTGCTCACCATTGCATTCACATCCTTGTCGATGCCTCCAATATCAAGGAATGCCCTCGGGGCTTCTTTCCATGACTCATCAGTTTGCTTGAACTCCCTCCACTTCCTCTGAAGCAAGTTCGCTGCCATGACCTGCAAGACCATGTCATCGCCTTCGTCTCCGTGGATGGCACCACTAGCCTCCTCTTTCAACACCAGAAATTCCTTCAGGGTGCTCGTAAGCAAGTCCAACACCTTAAACCGGATGATCTGCCGCAGGACTACAGGGAAAGGAGGACACGGGTTTGCAGGAGCCGATCCGGATTCAGCTGTGTGAATTGGGAGAGACACCGAACAATTGTCGGTGGAGGATGCCTGCCTGCGCACATCCTTGTATGTGACATTAGCACTAATCCCACTCAAAATGGTATAGTACCCTGGCGTCCATTGGCCGGTACTATAATAAAAGTAGACAACAAAGTCCTTCACCTCCCCAGCATATAGTGTGCCAATCATGATGCCTCTGGAACCCCCTTGGGGTTGGTAGCTTCCAGAGTCGATTCTTGTTATGTTCAAACTACTTGATGTGATGTTGATGCAGGTGTCGATGGCAATGACAGTCTTCAGCCCAGCTAAGCAAACGGCAAACGCCTCAATGATTTTCCTATCTAGGTTGTCGGTGATGGAGGAGTAGGTTCCATAGGATTCTTTGGCAATGAAGTGCAATGCCTTTGGGTCGTGGGCTTTGCATAAACCAAAAGTGTGGACTGGGTACTTTTTCAGGAGGTTGCGGATAGGATCAGTAGGGGCGACACTGTCGTCACTCCACTTAAATTGGCTGTTGTCTTGTCCATCTGAAATGAGGATAATGAAGCCTAAACGTTTCTTATCCGCTCTATCCTCCAAGAGCTGTAATCATTGGTACATATGAATTAACAGATCGAAAAGCACCAAAATACACAACAGAATATTTTTCAAAGATGATTAGTCCAACTCTTCTACAATTCAATAAGAACTGAAATTTGGTGGTGAAGCCATAATCAACAAAGTTGAATAAAACTGAAAGATATTACATGTATATTTGAAGGATCTCTAAAGGGAGCGTAAAAGAAAAGGATCTCTAAAGGGAACATTAAATAGTGTTGTGAAATGGGGATTTATTTCAAACAGAAGACACCAACTTATTTACAAGGATATATGATGGAGACATGACTATCAAGTTAACCACCAAAAGGGTTCAACAATACCTTCACAGCATGCTCCAAGGATGGCTTAAAGGCAGTGTCGCCATTAGCCATAAGGCCATCCATCTTCTGTTCCATAGCCATCCGATTGCCGCCTGAAATTTCTATAATGCCAGTTGTGTACTCTTTGATAACCTGATCATTGAAAGCTACAATGGCAAGACGATCATCATCATCAAGCTGTCTAATGATGAACTTCATGGCTTTTTTCACCATATCCAACCTGGATGGTGTCTCTGGTGGTGCCACTGCCCCGCTCATACTATTGCTAACGTTCAGCAGAGCAACTACGTCAATAGGTGCAGAGCTCTTCATAGATAAGGGTGCTTCGACACGCACCATTGCCGTCCCATTTAATCTTACTTTGTGCCTGTCGTCTACGAGAAGTATAGGGGGGTTCATGGCAACTCTCACTCTAACTTTCTCGGGGTCCATCTTTATGAGCTGCATTATGTGTTTTGAGAATTAGTGAAGCTTCTGTATTTCACTACTACACATACGAGAGGATCATATTTTGATATAGACATTAAATAGGTAAAAAATAATGGGACTTTATGTGTTTGCAAGAAAGAAGAATGGGAGAAAGTTAGCTAACACATTACGGCCAGATGGCAAAAACAAAAGATGCACTGTTTCAAATGTTCCTTTAAATTAGTAACTTAGAGTAAAACCATTTATATTGGACCAACTCAATATCTTGGAGATTGTGATAAGGCACCAAAATCCCATATCTATATTTGTAGCTAATGCATTCAATGGTTACCAACCACAAAATTGCAGCACTGGTTGTACTGGCTGCTATCCACAATACAAGGTTCAAAAAGGTAATATCTATGAAATATTTGTTCAGTATATGCAGTTATTGTTTCCAGTATAAAGGAAAAATTCCTTCCTTAGCCCTGGTAAACTCACTCATTCCTTCCTTGGCCCATTCTGATATGAACTTCCCTATATGGCCCAGAATCATAATTTCATTCCTTACTTGGCTCTGCTGTCAGTTTGAGGTGGTAAGGGTGTTAACTTAGGGGTCAAATGACCATTTTACCCCTAACTTAGGTGTTAACTTAAGAATGAGTGAGTTTAATAGGGCGAAGGAAGGAATTTTCTCATTTCTGAATTGTCTATCAGGCCTGGACATCTGAAAATTCGGATCACTTAGATACAAGCTGGCACCATCTATGATCTAGAGTATATTTTTCTCATAGAATGTTGACAATCAGTGTCTTCAAACTGTAACCAAGTACCTTTTGTTAGACAAAAATGGAATTACCTTTGTTACGTTGGAAGAGTGGCACAAGAAAATTAATTCAAAAGTAATAATATTTGTTTAAATCATTCTCTTATTAATGTATTGACAGGGTAATGCAACTAGCATATCTAAATAATGTATCAAAGTATATATAGTAATTAGAACAATGAAGGAAACATAACGCGCTAGCAGCCAGTTCCAGTATCGCGATCGTCCATCTCCTCTCGATACACAGGCATTTCTCTAGAGATACACAGCTTGCCATTTACATACAATACCATGGATTTAATATCATGTTGGTCCAACCGTTTTTCATCTACTTCCTAGCCTAGCGGTTTGCATGTGGCACAGTTGGAAAAAACTGGATTCATGAATCTAACTGGTGGTAATAATAATGTAATTAATGCATTATGGTGCAAATCAAGTGGTGGTGACACTAATCCACACATAAAAACTGCAAACTTCTACATGTTACTTCCTTTGTCCAAAAAAGAATCACATTCTAGTTCCGTTCAAATTTTATGTAGAATATTATCACCATTTATGAAACCAAATAGCGATAAGATGAATATATTTCATATAAAATGATAATTATTTTTACCACGAATAATTTGGTACTTTTTGAAGAAGTTTTGTCAAACTTAAAATTGTTTTACTTAGATAAAGCTAGAATATTATTCTTTTTTTGACAGATATATTATAAAGCCTAAGGAGTTATTGATCCAGTGAATATGCCACGGGGTAGAGTGAAAGATATTCAGAGCTTAATACCTGATTTTGGAATGTAGCAGTTAATAGTGATAAAAGGAGACTATTCGGCCCTTGATTTGCCGAAGAATGCCCCCAATCCGGCTCTTGATCTTATATGGATGTACAACTGCAGTGGAGTTTCATATATTATTGAGGATCTGGTTCCATGCCCTAGTATCAAGTAGCAAGGAGGAATAACTAACAATTAGATTAATGGGACGATCCTAATACCAGTTGGGCAGTGAAGTAGTTTTTCCCTTGCAGAGGGCCTTATATAGACCCAAAAGCACCAGAGCAACTCCTAAAAATCAAAAGAAACACTAAAGCAATATGCCTGAGTTACCCGGGCAAGCAAAGTGCACATTTCAATTTGTTTGGAGCAAAATAATTAAAGCGAGATGCCTGAGCTACCCAGGCAAGCAAAGTACAGCTTTAAACTTGTTATGTGCCAAAGGTGACAGATATTGTCGTGTTTGGTATGGCTCTATCTCCAGTCCTGCTCCTCAGATATAGCAGTTGGTGGAGCAGAGGCACTTTAAAAGTTTAGCAAAATAGCTTATCCTTTTTTTTTCTTGAAGGGATTAAAGAGCTGGAGCTGCCTATCCCTTGTCTTTTGTACTTTATCTTTCAATCATGGCTTATTGCTTTGACATCAATTTTATATGGTTTTCAACATGAATATGATGAAGTATACATGGGTTACTATTTTAACTATGCAGAAATAAATAGTACACGCCAATATTTGTCAACACTACACTTAATCATATGTATCTCTGATTTCTTCCAGCTGACTATTATTACAAGGGAAGTAATAGTCGACCTCGATGAGACGATGATACAGTCTTTAATGGTCACCGGATGAAAGAATTTTTCTACAGATATATGTTTCTACACTTGTTATCCATAGTAATCAGTGCATTACGTTCACATATAGCTATTCGAACAAGGGCAGAGGCTTGTAGGCATAGCATTCCATGATACAACAGCAAGATTTAAGTGTGCAAAATCGTAGTCATAAGTGTGTAAAGAGTGCAAATAATAGTTATTATTTACATCATCCTGTGATGCACAAAAGAACTATTTATTAAGAGAACAACAATCAACTAACATGCCGTAAATCACATGAACAGGGTGCATTATTCTCAGGAGGGAATAGGAGGATATGGCCTCGCTAATTTTTCTTTTTTGTTTTGCGAGGATGCCTCTCTAATTTTTCCATGGTACATCTGATTCTGCATCACCACGATACCACCCAGTTTTCTTTTACTTTTAGTGGCTGGCTTGCTGCCCTCGCGCCTATTTGTCTTGGCCACCATAGCCATACGCCTCCTCACCGGCATTGAAGGAGCTCCGCCATTTCTCAATCACGTGATTGGTCACCTGCATCAGTCCATGAGAAACAAATTGGTAATAATGAAACCTTATTGATTTATTTTACTGTGTATTGCAGTAGTAACATGGACTTACGCACCAGATATATGTCCTTCTTCCTCGCTTGGCTGATGTCCTTACGTATGACAGTGGCGAGGTTGCGAGAGACATGGTCTTCCATCTCTGACGATGGCTGGAACGGTGGTGGCACGTTGCTGTCCATCTTGGACCAGAGCTCAGATCTCTCACTGATCATGTCCAAGAGCTCGCTGGCACTATTGCAGACCTCTTGATCCTGCCCCTTGGCAGGTGCTTCCAAGGCCATCTGCTTCTGGGCTTCCTGCACCATTGCCTCCATCGCTGGCGTTCTGAACCCTGCTGCATCGTTGTGAGCTGGCAAGCCAGTAACTGTTGGGCGCTGCATCTGGTAGCTGGACAGCCATGAGTAGATGCATCCAATCCCTAAGCCCTGCTTCAGGACGCCCACCATTGCGTTGATGTCCTTGTCGATGCCTCCCACATCAAGGAAGGCCCTTGGGGCTTCTTTCCATGTCTGATCAGACTGCTTGAACTCCTTCCACTTCCTCTGCAGCAAATTCGCTGCCATGGCCTGAAAAACAGGGTCATCGTCTTCTTCTCTTTGGAAGGCACCAGCCTCCTCTTTCAAGACTAACAATTCTTCTATAATGCTATTAAGCATGTCCAGAACCTGGAACCGGACCATCTGTTGGAGGACCACTGGGACGGGAGGGCATGGGTTCTCTGGAGCCCGCCAGGTGTCGGTCGTGTGAATTGGGAGTGACACGGAGCAAGTTTCGGTTGAGATTGATTGCCGACCTGATACATTCTTGTATGTGACACTAGCAGTAATCCCATCTAAAAGTTTACAGTAACCCCGTGCCCAAGAGCCTGTGGTATAATCAAAGGAGACAAGGAAGTCCTTCACCTCCCCAGCAGAGAGCGTGCCAATAAGATGCCTCCGGAGTTCCCACGGAGCGTGTAACCACCAGAGTTGATTCTCGTTATGTTCAAACTACCAGACGTGATGTTGACGCATGTGTCGGTGGCCACAACTGTTTTGTACCCAGCTAGGCAGACTGCGAATGCTTCCAGGATCTTGGTCTCCAGGTTGTCAGTGATGGAGGAGTAGGTTCCATAGGATTCCTTCGCGATGATGTGCAGTGCCTTTGTATCGTGAGCCTTGCACAAGCCGAAGGTATGGATTGGGTACTTTCGGAGGAGGATTCGGATGGGGTCAGTAGGGGTGATACTCTCATCGGCCCACTGGAGTTTATTGTTATCTAAACCATCTGAAATAAGGACGACAAAGCCTACACGATTCTTATCCGCTCGTCCATCCAGGAGCTGGAAATCATGGATACATATGGATTAAAACAATTAATAATTTAAAGCTACATTGAAATAATCAGTAGAAGAAGTGTCCAATTTAGCTACAGTATAGTAATAAGTCATGCTGATGAATAATCAATAAATTAGTTGTTGGATTTTCAAACCAATTCAAACATAAACCACCAAATTCCACACGTCAGAATAGAACAAAAGATTATTTGAGGTCATGAGATGTTATAAAGACTGGCTATTAAAGGTAAAAGAAAGTTCAAGAAGAAGCATGACAACTGGATTGGTGCCCAAACTCCAAAAGTTGAAACTAGTGAAATTGGATTTGTGCGCGAACTCCAAAAGTTGAAGTGAAGTGTAAATATATCTATATCAATTGTATAATATAATACAATAATACTTAACAATTGTATAATATAATTCAATAATACTCTGAATAAATAAATCCAAACAACAATAGTATATAAGAAAAGTTTGAATTATAATTAAATAGAATGAAGGGATCATCATTCCAACATAACAAAATAATTTGTAACACGACCAGAACTATAGTTATAACATTCATAAAAGAAAATAGTGAAGTTGATGGGACAATGTCATGTTACCCACAAAAGCAATTCAGCAAATAAAAACGATGTGGAACCCCCAGAGAGATAAAGAGGTGGTAGTCATGAAAAAGGTAATAATTATGATAAGGAATATGGGTGTCTTAAACTATGTGATATTTTAAATAAAACAAAGTGCCAAAAACATAAATGATTTCGTGGAGAACAGTGTAGTGTGTAGCTGCTAAAAAAAAATTCTCTGAAAACAAATAAATTGTGAAGTTGCTTCTATATCTTTTCTATATGAAGTCATCAGCTTGCGAAGAAGCATATAGCTGCCATCAAGGTTCTCATCAAAGTTGGTACGAAATACAAAGTTCTTGGTGCTGACCAAACATAAAAACAGAAGTAGTAAAGTGGAAGGAAACAAATAATGAGTGTGGGAATAATAAATGTAAGGCAGTCATCTGCAAGACCCAAACACACCGTCATTGCAAACTGAGGTCTACAGAGCTAGAAGGTTGAATCCATGTATGAAACAAACGGTTTATAGATTGTTGATTTGTTCAAACTATGTCTATAGCCACCAGATAAGTACTAGAGCTTTTGATAGCCTAGAACTTATGTGTTTCGTGTATAATAAACACTTTGCACCTCTTGGGTCGTGATTTAGTCTCACCTACCACAGACAGTTTTATTAACAAGTAAATTAGATATTAATGTACTTATTATTTAAATTAAGGGAGAACAAAAGGCAAAACCAAGCTTACGGGTTTAACAAAATGTTCGAAAGTTTGAGAAACAAAAGACCAGTGATTTTTTTTAAAAAAAAAAGGAGATCGCTTGCTGTGCAATTTGCGCAGGCTTACTTGCCAACTAGGGTACAGCTATCGTCAATTCATTGCTTATGCCCTAAATGAGTTTTGGATGTGGCATGCTACTTCTGTACTCCATCAATTAGCGTATTGTTCTTTTTCCTATATGATCTACCAATGATTAAATAAATTCAATGGTAAACTATTTAGTAGGGTTATATGCAAAAAGTTGGTAAATTAAAACTTGGAAACAAATGGAGTAGCAAAGTTCATCACATACCTTCATTGAATGCTCCAAGCCTGGTTTAAAAGCAGTGGTACCCTTAGCCATGAGCCCATCTAACTTTTTTTCTATAGCCATCCGACCACTGGTTGAAATTTCTACAAGGCCGGTGCTGTACTCTTTGATGACCTGATCGTTGAATGCTATGACGGCAAGACAGTCATCATCGTCGAGCTGTCTTATTATAAACTTGATGGCCTTCTTCAGCAGATCCAACCGCGATGGCGTCTGTGTTGATGATGCCGCTGCCCAACTCACGCTGTGGGTTACGTTAAGCAGTATGACCACATCAATGGGGGTACAATTTTTCACAGATGAGGGTGCTTGGACACGCACCAGTGCTTTCCCGTTTAATCTCAATTCACGACTGTAGTCTACCAGAAGTAAAGGAGGGTTCATGGCAGAAGTAATTCTGACTATTGCCTGTGTCATATTACCTGCATTGCAATTTTAGAATTAGAGAACGATTTTCAATTTCACTACTCCCTCCAGGTCCAAACTTTAAGCATTTCTTGGCTTTCTAGCAATATCAACAAAAATAAATCGTTTAAAACATAAATAGTTGCATATTATGATAGTCCGTTCGATCATGACTCTGATAACATCATTTGCATATGATCAAGTGTTATAATTTTTTTGTTATTAATAGTCAATGTTGAAGAAGTTTTACTTTGAGTAAACCAAAAAAATGCTTGTATTCTGAAACTGAGGTAGTAGTACTCACAAATTTAAATTAAAAAAATGTTAGTATGTATATAATATATCTTTTTAGTAATAACTATATACATATGTGTGGGTGTGTTGTGGCGAGTTATGTGATATTTGATTTATTTGCTATTTGGAACATTTGTGTAGGACTGTAAGTTCGTTTCTGTTCCAATTTGCAGGAAAAAGGAAAATAAAAAACGAGAGTAGCTACCACAAAAAGGAATAAAAAGGGATAAAAATAATTACTCCAGGCTTATGGGGAAATTAAAATGCTGCTTTTCAATCAGTTAGAATAACATATTGCAACAGAAATAATTACTGAATGGGTTCCTCGGGGACTACCAGCTAGCTGTACTTGCTGTTATCTACAACAAAATATTGGTGTCAGAACATTTCAATTCTCGGTCAGGCCTGAACAAACAAAAAACCACAGTAATTTCCTCAAATGGGTATAGGGATGGTCTGATCTGACAGTTATGTCAACAGAACTAATTGAACTAACTAGTACGTGCAATGAAGTACTAGTAACAATTAAGGATGTTCATAAGTCGATAATACCTGTTTTCTGAATATGGATGTTAATAGCGGTTGGAGACTATACGGACTCTTTGAGCGGAGGACAGCGCTGCAGCTTTTTTGAGTCTAATATGAATGTGTACCGCTGTGGTGAGAACCTGGGCTTGACACCAAAAATGTCAGGTAGCTAGTCAGGAGGTGGCACAACACAAAACATTTAGAACAACGATGTAATGAACCATGCAAGTATCTGGTTGGCATTGCAGGAGTTTGTACCTTCCTGCATCCTTAAATGTATGCCATGGGAACCATCTGAACAACATCACAAAAAACCGAAAACAAAAAAGTTAAAGAAAGATTCCTGAGTTAGTTGTGCAAGCAAAGTGCACAATTCAGTTGTTCGTGAAGTAAAGCACATGCATGTGAAAAAAGAAAAGGATCAGAGGCAACAAGAATTTATTATAAAATAAGATTGATGATTGGTTCTGTAGTTCAACAACGCTCACGAACAACTTGTTTGTGATTCAAAGACTGCTGATTACTACAATAAAACTATGGAGTAGCTTTGTTGTTCTCCAAAGTATCCCTGAGTTATCGTTGCTTTCTGCTGTGTGTCAAACGGAATGCAATTGATTCAAGCATTTGCATCCAGCTAGTTTTTAATTTGACTCAAATACAAAATCATGCCTACAAGTAGTTAAATTACGAAATGGTTCTTTTATTTCTTATTTTGACGAAACGCCGGCAGTGGTGGTCAGATGCGTGAAGGGACGGGAGGAAAGAAAAGGTGGAAGTTAGAGTGGAGGGTGTTGTCCGCCACTGTTACCAATTTCCAGTGACGGGGCAGGCTGCCGTGATCCTGTCTGCCACTGCTCTTGTTTAACAGTGGCGGACGCCTCCGCCCGTCACTGCTCTTTGCAACTAGCAGTGGAGGAAGCAGAGTGGCAGACGCTTTGCCTGCCACTACTGGCCAAAAAAGGCCTTCCACTGAAGGGTCTTTTTGTACTAGTATAGTTTGCCACAAAAGATGTGTCCAATCTGCATTCATTTCTTGTCTTCCTACAAGAAACCTTCGTCACGAAATGCCACTGTCTTTTGGTTCCAATACCTCCTATCCCTAGAAATTTCGCTATCGAATTTGCAACTTTTCTTCCCAGACTGTGCTTCACACCTTAACTTGCGTCAAGCTAATTCGTATATGGTATGAAACACTTAAGTTGCTAAGTTCTACACATGTGAATCATGGTGCTGTTGTCTATGCTTTTAATTTATAGACCACTGTATGAGTGAAACGTTTTGTTCATGTTGTAGTTATTGACACCCTTGTACTAAGCTGGTGGTTGGTGCTTGCTAAATGCTCTTTTTTTTTTCAACTTTGTCTCTGGCTATCAATGCGCATAGTGGCCAACCTTGAAGTGTAGTGTGCATTGAAAATATACCGTAAATAATATTAATTTCAATATTCACCATTGTGCTTTTATTAACTTCCATCACCGTATCATATATTTATGCAAAAGTAATGTCAGGAGTGTGATTTCTTTCTTTTGTGTTGTAACAATTTCTATCTAAAATCCGCTTACCTCCCACCAAATCAACCCATGTTTGATAATCGTAAAAAGAAACAAAAAAAAACATGTGAGACTATTCTCACGACTCCACTTCACTAAGACCTTGTGCGCCGAAACCATTAGTGTGGATTCTGCTACCATTAGTGTGGATTCATAACACAATCTGTAAAGAAAAAGCTGAGGCCGGCATTGATCTATATGTTTCAATTATATGTCAATCCTGATTCTTCAAAATATTATTCAATTGTGGTCCACTAGAAGACAGTTATGCGGGAGACTCGGAGAATATCCTTAGAACACATCTCTAATCACCACTTCATCTGCTCGCCACCAATCTTTAACAAGAGTGTGGACTTTTATGGATTATGTATGGTGTGCTATGAAGGATCCATAACTCGAGAAGAAAAACCGACACTCATTTCATGAACACCCCGGCCCCGTTAGTAGCCTGTTGCAGTCGTTTCGGCCCAAATGGCTCAGAAGTGAAGTGGTTATCTTGGTGGGTGAGGGTCAGCATATAACCTTTGTTGATTCTAAACATAGCACATCCGGGTTAACCTTTTTACACGAAGCGAGGAAGAAAGCGTAAGCGAGGGGTGCTATGTGCATGCGCGTGCCCGCCCCGCGTGGGAGCTGGGTGGTAAGCGGATTTTGGATGCAGGGTGTTACATTTGGTATCGGAGCCGACTCTCGCTGTACCTGCGCATGCGTGTTGTGCCCGTAGAGGGGACATGACGTGGCCGTGCACCGAGGGAAGTTCTTGGGTATCCGCTTGCCATGTATGCAGTGTGCAGCTAGCCCTTAAGAGGGGTGACTATAATATCCCAGCCCCGTTAGTAACCTGTAGTAGTCGTTTCGGCCCAAGTAGCGTAGAAGTGATGTGGTTGTGGGAATAGTCTCATATGGATTATTTATGTGGGTGAGGGTCTGCAAATAAACATTGTTGGTTCCAAGCAAAGTACCTCCGGGTTAACCATTTTACACGAAGCGAGGACGAAAGCGTAAGAGAGGTGCTGTGTGTATGTAATATCCCAATGTTCAACAAAAATATAGTTAATCAAAAAGGCACGGATGGACGATCGGAGACCGTAGATGCGTAGAGCTCGTCGAAACGAATCCGTTTGACTACTCATACGCTGGATTCGGACTTCGGATGAATTTGTGATGGTATAATCAATCTGGACCATTGGATAGCTAGGTTTCCTAATCTAATAAGCAACAAACTCCTCTTTTCCCTGTTCCCTTCAAGCGCCGCCTCCTCCCAACTAGTCCTGGGACTTGGGCCGGCCCAAATTCGTGTGGGCCGCGGCCCGGACGTGTGGCACGGCCCGGCCCGAAGTGATTTTGTAACACCCCAAAATTCAAATCAAAAATGAAAAGGAATAAAAATCACTCAGTTTTAAAATTTTGTCTAGACCTCATCTTGACATGAAATTTTCAAAATAAAATTAACTAAATAATTTGAACTTTGTAGAATATGAGAATTTTGAAATATAAAACTTGTGCTCGAGTGTTTGCCTTCATTTAAAGACCACTAAAAATTTGAACTTTTCAAATTTACAACAAATTAAAATAATTATATGTTGAACCCTAGCAAATTCACATCGAATTTAAAATCTTGAATTTAAATTTTCACAAATGACACCATATGCATTTTTGGATTCAAGGGTTTTATTTGGAGTATTTGTTGAAGTTGATCCCCTTTTCAAATTTGAATTTCATTCAAATTTGAGTTTCCCCAAACCCTAGAAATGTTTAAACCTGTTACCCTTTTCCCTAAATCACTTTGGGCCCGAATCCTCTTTTCTTTCAGCCCAGCCGGTCCTCTGTTTTTCCTTCTCTCTTTCTTTCTCCTCCCGGCCCAACTCGGCCCACTTCGGCCTGGCCCAGCACGTGCCGCGTCATCTTCCTCCTCCAGCTCGACCGCCGCCGTCACTCCTCTCTTCCGACGGAGCGCTGCCGACGTGGCCGCCGCCCTCTCTCTCTCTCTCTCTCTCCTGTCCCTGTATATTTTACAGATAAGCCCCTGACCTTTATGATAATTCTGTTTAGGTCCCTACCTTTTTACACAAACACCCCCATACTTTCCATAATTACCTTTTAGTCCCTACCTTTTTACATCAAGGTCCCTCAACTTTTCCATAATTGCAGATAGGTCCCTAAGCTTTTCTGTTTTTATAGATGAGTCCTTAGAATCTTTCTGTAATTGCAAACAAGCCCTTAGAATCTTTAAACACCTATATCTTTTCCATCCGAGCTCCGTTTTGAGCGATTCTTGCGCTCATGCGTTCGTAGAAACGCGTAGTACCTTTTGGTATTGTCTTGAAGCCCTGCATCAGGTCTACAAGTCATCAATACCCTAAGTTCCTCTCTCGCCCGACAAATCTCATCTCGATAAATCATTCGCCGCTAATCTTGCATAACACAAATATTCTTTCGCTTCATGGGTTGAACCTAGTCAATCTCGCCGTATCGTTCCACATCGCTCAATCAAACCTAACCCCATGTTGCCACCGATCAAAACATAACTTTATTGATTTACCGATCTTGTTATTATTTGATCTTCCGCTGGATCTTATTGGAATTGTTGCTCATTGCTATTTCAACTGCAACCATGCATTCATATCATGCATACATGCCTAGATTTTATACGCCTCTGCATCCGCACATCCTTTCCCCGAACCACCCATGTTCTTTAATAGAAATAACTTAGAGTTTATATAATAGATATGCACATAATCACCATCAATGCAGCATATGCACCTCATCATCCTCACTCTAAGATTTCAGTAAATAAAGCTTCATGCCAAACCCTGCACCTTTGTTTCTTTTAAGAGAACTTAGATAATTGATAGTTTGTCTAGGTGAATATGGCCGCCATGAATATAACTGTAATAAATAATCTTTCATAAATAAATGTGCATTGCATAAACATAGCTATTTTCTTGGAGTTTATCGAATCTTTTTGGAGTTAATTGGATCTTGTTGGTTCTTTTCGATCTTTATTTCTTTTGCGGTAGTTGTTTATACGTAATGTTTTCATGCGCTAGCTTACACGAAATTCGAGGAAGAGCCAGAAGAATTCAAGGAAGATCCAATCATCAAGGACGAGCCGAAGAATCCAAGCCCAAGGACAAGACGGACGATACAAGCTTTGAGGAAGGACTCGGAGACATCAACTTCGACGGAAGAGCTTGAAGATCCAGAATTGAAAGATTAGGATAGCGTTCTTCAGGCAAGCTCTACTTCTCCTTGATCATGATTGAACCTACTGTTTTCGCAATGCACCTATATTGCCTATTCTCGTACTATGCATTACTTGTTATTTTACTACTTGTGTAGCTATGGTCCTACTTGCTTATTGATATTGATGTCTGTTACTTAGGCGTTAATATCAGAATCCTTGTTTACCCTTGTTCACCTGTCACCTTGATAACCTTAGGATAGTTCCATCATTTCTATGATGGCACGTTCACCTTGCTACTAGATTGCTTAGGACCCCTCGCAATGTTTCTACATTGCCACACCTTACTCACTTATATACTTTTACAAATGTGTGAAATGAGTTTGGTGGTGTGCGTGATATTTGGGGTTGGGAGTAGCACAACCGTGTTAGGTGATGATGATGGAGACAGTGATGGGATGGTTGGATTGCGGGCAAGGCCATTAGTAAGTGATTGATGGCGTGATGGATTGTGTGATAGTCCCCTAGTGCGGGAGTCATGGTGCTTGCCCGGCCACATAAGGACCGGTGCCTACCACTTTGATCCACCTGGAGGGCAGTAGCGCAAACGAGCAACCAGGAGAAGACTCCGGAGTTTGTATTGCTTAGGAGATCTGGCCTGTGATCCGCACATCAATGTGCAGTGGGTCTGCATGATGACTATTGTAGTCTCATGAGAAGCCCCTGGGTTGGTTCGTAGGTGGCATTGTGTGTGGTACTCGGAGAAGATGGATTGAGCGTTATGTTACTCTCCGTACAAGAGTGCATAGCCCGTGGGAAAAGATGTACAACCTCTGCAGAGTGTAAAATTCATCCGGATGGACGTTGTCACGGCATATGACACATCTATGTTGAGCTCGATATGATTAGCCACCTCTCATTCCTTGAAGTGTGAGTGAGCAGTAGTCTGCTCGTGTTTTGGAAGTGATGGCAAGAGTGCCGGGTCGGTATGACCATTGAGGTCAGAAGGCCCAACTAAAACTTGGGAACTGGCGGGAATGCCTCATACTCCCCCAGGGCCAACCAACTAAAATATTGACAGTACTTCTCTGTTTTATCTAAAAATTCCTTCATATGCTTTAGTGAACCTTGCATAAAAGTTGCTTGCTGCAAATGAACCATACAGCCTATTCCTTGCTAAGACCAAATGTGCATATATATATACCCTTGTGTAGTGTAGGGCTTGCTGAGTACCTTCTCAAGTTTACTTGTGGCGTTGGGCCATGGTTTCCGCTGTCTGCTTCACCGTTAGTCGGTCGTATTGACTTGGATAGTTTGAATCCTTGTCGTACCGCCACTAAGGGTCTTATATCAGGTATCTTACTTATTTACCTATTCGAAGTATGCTTTTGATTATCATATCTGTGTTCTTGTGCGTATCAGCTACTGATCCAGGGACTGATACAGGATGCACAGTAGATTCCAGAAATGGGGTCTGACAGGTTTCGTGCCGTGCCGGCCCGACACGGGCTAGCGGGCCGTGCCGTGCCTGCGTTTTGGGCACGACGGGCGGCACGGCACGGCACGGCCCAGCGGCGGCACGGCGACTGCCCGGAGGCACGGCTGTCGCCCCGGCGGCCGGCGGCACGACGGAGAGAGGAAGCGCTGCCGCTGTCTGTCGTCCTTGCGCTACGCGTGTGTGCCTTGCTCTTGCTGCCGCCATCTCGTGCGCTCATCGCGTCCACGTCCGGCAAGCAAGGAGCGAGGTGAGCGACGGCGCATCGCAGCTGAGCGGCCATGGGCGACAGCGCGAGGGGGGGAGAGGAGAGACCGGCTGCGCGAGGGGAGAGAGCGGGGGAGCGGCGAAGCACGACGCGAGGAGAGTGAAGGTCAGCGTGGCGCGACTTTGGTGAGAGCGTCGGCAGCGCTGGAGATAGGAGAAGCCTAGTGTAAAGTTCATGTCAAGTTCTTGTGCCACGGTTAGGTTTGCTATTTTGATTCATATTTAAAACTTCAAACTTGTATAGATTTATCATATGTAATCCAAATGCGATGATTCTTTTTTCTAAAATCATTAAAACATCTGCTCTATCAAGAGGATGCTTTCGTATCGTGCTGGTATAGTTCACTTTTGTATTGATCAGACAATACATTAATCGTCACTACTGACAATTGTCTTCACTTTTTTGTTAATCTCCAAGAAATTTGAATTTTCAAGTCATTTTTTGCTCGATGTGCAACTTCTACATCTCTACACATAGGAATTTATATAATTTTTTTTGAAGCACTTACACCCGTGTAAGTTCGAATTGCTCCTCGTTTATCTCAAAATCTCATAACTTACATATTGATTAGTAAATTTTGAACACACTTTGGTTCAAACAAATTCAAAAAAAATAACCAGAATTTTTGGAGGTTGATGTTCACTTGGCACAGCTCCACGCCAAAATTGAGCTCAAAATTCAATATGCTTTTGAAGATTAAAAAAGGAAAAAAATAATTTTTCATTTTTTTTACACTCAAAGTGTGATGATTTTGGAACTCAAATTTCGTATTCGCAAGTAATATGGCCTTCCTATACTAGGGTAATTTTGGTGGAATTTTTAAAATTTTTCGGTCTATGTAACACTAAAAAAAGTTTCAATTTAAGCAACAAAAGTACGTCTTCTCTAATTGAAAACGTATTATAGAGGACCTTCACTGAAACCGGGCCGTGCCCGGGCTTGGCATGGCCCGATAGCGGCCCGCCGTGCCGCGTGCCATGCCCGGGCCGAGTTTTCGCCTTGTCGGGCCGATCGACACGGCACGACGCGGCCCGAAGCACGACGGGCCCGTGCCGTGCTGGCCCGGGCACGGCCCAAGTCCCAGCACTCCTCCCAACGCCCCTGTTCTGATCGACGCCGCCGCCCCTTCTGCCCAAGTTACAGAACGCCGCCGCCTTGCCATTGCCTTGGCCTAGCTTTGCTTGCTGCTCCAAGGTTGGTCCTTCAGGCTGCTGCTACGCTCTGCTGCTAGCTGCCACGTCCTGGTGTGCTGGAGGTACGTGCTGCAGCTGGTTTTCTCCTGCTGGTGCATTGCCTCAAAATTGGTTGTCTTTACTTCCGGAGGAACTGATATGGCTGCTTGCTTGCTGCTGTTGCGCGCGGGGTTGAAGAGCAGGCAGGAAAAACAAGCAGGAAAGGAAAGGAGAAAGAAGGGAAGAAGGGGATTTCGTGGAGCTTTCCAACTTCATTGGAAATTTCTGATCTTTGCCGCAGGGGTAATGTCTCCACAGCTCTTAGTTGGTCGTAGTCCACCTTGATGATCAGATTCGATGCCCAAGTCACGTATAAGGATTTGTTCTTCCAGTACAGCCTGTTTGGAATCAATCTGGCATTTATTTGTTAGGATTTTGACCTCGAGACAATAACGAAAAGTGTAGATAATGTTTTTATCTTTCTAAAGGCGCTGGTTTCACTCGATTCCAATAAATGGTTTGGGAAAAAACGTAATTTTAGTACTTCTGTCTCAGGAAATTCTAGTCTGCTCAGTTTTCTGTTTATTCAATTTCAGCTCAGTTAGAAAATTAGTTAGCAAATCTTGCTATTACGAAAGGTGTAGGAAATTCTCTGTAGATTCTCAGAATGTATTCGTTTGTAGCCTTTGCTTACGAAATTTGAAAGTTATGTACTGAACAGCAAGAAAGTTAGGTTTTGGCAGATTCTGGAATAGGGTACAAAAATGTGTTTTTAGCCTTTGTCTGCAATAATTTTTGGGGAAAGCGTAATGTAGAATTGTTTCGGTGCTAGCAATGGTTCTAAGCGTAGTTTCGCTTCACAGGTTCGAACGGTTCCGGTGTCGGGAGAGCGCCGGGTTCTCGTCAAGCTTAATTAAGGCAAGTGCAATGACGAACCTCTTGGTGACGTGATTGTGATTATTGGATCAAGTTGTTCTCTTTGGATATTTTCCATTCGATGTCTTTTGATTTCATATGACTGTTGCTTCAAGATTTCTACTCTTCTTTTCAAGTATTCAAGGTTCATGTGTTCCCTTTCATATTATTCAAGTGCCGGGAGTTTGTATGAACACCGGTTGTGTTATCTGGTTCTTATCTTATGGTTCCTGTGAATAAGTGCTGGCCCCACTTGCAGCTTTACCGTAAATGCAAAGGAAGTTTCAGGTGACGTCCGTCTCAGACGGAAACTACTATTTCTATGATGTTTCAAGAGATGGTTTCTTGATCCTGGATTTCTATTGTTCATCTTATTGTTGTATTTGTTCTTCTAGTTCTAAATTGTACTTGCTGAGTGTTTTTACTCACTCTTGTGCTTTATTTGGTTTTTAGGTACCCGTTGATTGATGCGAGCATTGGATGGGAGTAGCACATTCCTTTGAGCACACATATACCATCACATATATTTAGCGTCTGATAGTTTTGCTAGACTATTCATAATTGTTGGGATGTTTGGTTGGTTGTGTGGAACGTCTCCATAGTTTGATGGTCGGATATGCTTTATCTACTTTTATGTGATTATTTTGATGTCTGTGCGCCCGCGGATGTTAGGAATTACAAAGGAGACTCTGCCGAAATTTCGAATATTTTATTTACTTAGTAGGAATTTTATATGTTTTTAGTAACCTCCAGGTTAGTCAATATGAGGGGCGTTACAGTGCATGAGCGGATTTTGGACACAGTGCATTACATTTCAAGCCTATTATTTTAATATGGTATTCAGCTGTGTACGCTAGAATATATTCTTTTATCAAATAAAATTATAGAACATCATCTCCATTTCAGCGTATTAAAATGACGTCGGTAAGAAAGGTCAACCTGCTGAGCTGGGCAAGATCTTTCTTCAGTTCTTCAGCCTTGCAAGGCATCCGCGTTGTGGAAGGTGCTGAATGCTTAAAGTTGTGATATGCTCGAGCACGACTATATTCTGCTAATTCTCTGGCTGCAATTTGATCGCAGATTCGGGATAATTGACAGTCGGTTCTCTTCGCCACGGCCGGTGGCCATAAGTCGATCTACTTCATTTCAATCCTAATCTTTCAATATTGCAGTTGTGGTTAGTATATTAAGAGCTGGAGGCTCGGGGAAGATCTAATCCCCGGTTCATCTCCGCTTCACCATCTTTCTTTTTTTTTTCTTAGGTGATCTGCTTCACCATCTGACATGGTCAACAAGATCGACAAAGGTCAGTTCTTCGGCCTAGCAATCGCATCTGGATCTGGATACACCTGAAACCCCCGTCCAGGTGGGGGCAAGCAGCCAGATCTCGGTGTCCAGTCGGTGGCAAAATGCGTTGTGTCTCTTCGTCTCTTTCTCCTTGCACCTGCGAAAGATCACGTGTCACGTTAATGCACTTACAGGCACAAAAATGTTAGCCAATATTCAACCACCTGCGAAGCAGGATTGGGGAGAAACTTTTTTAAAAAAACCAATTCTACACATCATGCCACATTTGACCATCACTACAAGAATCTTACTTTTCCCCCCACAATTTTCATTTAATTCCCTACAGTTTCATCCTCTTAGTTCATTTCTTTCGAGAGGCCGACAGTGTTCTAACACAAAATGGTGTCTTTCCCCACAATTTTAACACTTTACCTACAAAGACATTCCCCACAAACTAATTAGACACAATTATTTTTATGCTTAACTAAATGTGTTAGGCACTATCGGCCACTTGCTATAAACTGTTGGAAAATGTCACAACTCTTGTAGTGCATTTACATACACAGGTCCTAGAAAAGGAGCGCGAGGGTTGCAGCTTCTGCCTACCCTGTAAGCCATCAGTGTTTATTGTGAACCAGCGAAGCATGGGCCGCAATGGAGGCAGATTTTCATCAAGCAGTAACCGCTTGATGAACACGTACGTTGTCCATGCTGCTGCAGCTGATGGTCCTTGAACTTGTATGATATCCAAGCCCGTCAAACCACTCCTAGATTAGGTGGACATGGAGGAGGTGCGTCGACCCTGGCGAAACAAACACTCCCGTGCTGTGGCGTGGCAGTCACTGACCAGCGATGCAAATGTCATCAAGTCTACCGATTGGAGGCTCCGATGGTGACTGCGGAGAGTAACAGGAACCCAACAGAAGCATAGCTGCTGCCTGGAAGGGATCGATTCGCCTTTTGGCTCGAATGGGTGACATGCCTGTTGGAAGCTGGAACCGCTCGGATGCCGCCTCGTGTCGAACATCTTGAAGAAACTAGATTATTATAGATCAAGATTCTTTTGGCAAAGTGATGAACATAAGAAGAAATATAGGTTGACAAAATGGAGAATTTTATGCACACTAAAAGATCAAGGAGGTCTTGGAATTTTAAACCTTGACTTATAGAATAGATGTCTTCTTAGTAAATGATTTTTAAAATTATAAATAAGGATGGTGTTTGGCAAAAGCTCCTAAGAAACAAGTATTTGAGAAACAAAACCATCACACAGTCCAATATATGCCAGGAGATTCTCATTTTTGTCTAGCCTTATGAAGGTTAAAGATGACTTTTTGAGACTTGGCAAATTCAATCTTGGTGATGGCACTCAAATAAGGTTCTGGGCGGATGCATGGCTAGATAATACATCTTTTAAAGATCAATTTCCTGGTTTATATAATATAGTTAGAAAGAAGAGTGCAACGGTTGCAACAGTCTTAAGCTCTGCTTCTTTAAATGTAGCTTTTAGAAGATCTTTAGTTGGGAATAATTTATTAGCGTGGAACCAACTGGTAGCTAAGTTATACATACTCAGGTAATTGACAAAAAACACACATTTAGATGGATGTTGAAACAAGATGGGAGATTTACGGTACGTTCCATGTATACAACGTTTGCCGCACCTGATGTTGTACCTCCCAACTGTATACTTTGGAAACTAAAATTGCCCTTAAAAATAAAGGTGTTCATTTGGTATTTGATTAGGGGAGTAGTTCTTATCAAGGATAATTTGGCAAAAAGACGGTGGAAGGGAAGTTTAAAGTGTGCTTTTTGTAATATCAATGAGAGCATTCAACACGTTTTCTTGATTTCCAAGTTGCTAAATTATATGGCGAATTGTGCAAGTTCATTTCAACATTTAATCTCCTTTAAGTATTCAACATTGGTTTGAAGATTGGCTTCATAGGGTGGATAAGAAACGTAAGTACAAAATTTTGGTAGGAATGTGTACTCTATGTTGGGCAATTTGTTTATGTAAAATTATGTGGTCTTTTGCTTCCATGCAGTGATCTTCAGAGAACATACTGGATGCGCTCATGGGCACTTCTGCAGATGGAGGAGGAGCGGCCACAGTTCGCTTGGGGCTGTCGTATGCTTGAGACCACTTCTATGGAGATTTTTGCTAGCAATAGCTGGTGTTTTAGTAATACACTTGGTTATGTTTAAAGTTATGGCGTGGCTTTCATTTATGTGTGTTCCCAAGTTAGGAGGTACATTGGATGATGTAATAATGAACAGTTACATGCATCAATCGATGCAGACACTGGAATAATATATTCCCTTCTCTAAAAATTTTGAAGGCAATATTGACTTGCTGTTCATGCGGTTCAGCGGGTGAACCCGCTCCATTTTTCTTTATTCCCAATGCCTCCTAAGCCTATTCAGTTATTCCAATAAATAAGCTAATACCTGCTCCAGTATAGCATCAAACCATCTCTGGAGTGCGCACCCATGTTCTCTATGTGTATTGATAGTTGTCTAGTTGAATCCAGGCTCTGAGACATGGTGTATATGTAATAGTGGGGCTGACATACACATACATTTTTTTAGACTCGGCTTATTGATTACATGTGGGCACTACATAAAGTTCAGGGTTCACAAAACGTCGCTACAAACTTAAAGCTATCATCGTACTTCTGTCTTTTGTTATTTTTTTTTAGAAAAGGGAATATATTGCATATCCCAGCCTCTGTATCAATTGATACATGTAGCTGTTCCATTATTACAAAATCTCCTACCAAAAGGTCCACGGTATCATAAAAACAAAGTATTGATCCATAATCACAAAATTCTGGTACTAAAGAAATCAATCAACAGGTGATTCTATTGTTTGAACACCACCCATTATTTGTGAAGATTTCCAAAGATGCAGCTTCAAGCCGGCTGCACGCCATCTTCAACAACGGGCGATCCACCCCCTTCTGCAGCAGGGACCAGAAGCGAGCCCAATAAGTTCCTCTGAACATCACCTGCAGATATGAAAGGACTATCCTTTTATCAAAAACAACATCATTGCGACATAGCCATATAGCCCAACATAAAGCGGAAATTCCACTCCAAATTAATCTTTTTAGTCTTTTATCAGTTCCCCCCAACCAATCAGAAAACATATGCTGAAAGTCAACAGGAGGAGTGATATTAAACGATACACAAATAATGCGCCATATATATTTTGCTAGCGGGCAACCAAAAAACAAATGTTGAATACTTTCACTTAGATTACAGAAACAACATTTCAGACTCCCGCTCCAATTCCGCCTAGCTAGATTATCTTTCGTTAAGGTTACACCTTTATAAGCATACCACATAAACACTTTTACTTTGAGTGGAACTTTGATTTTCCAAATATCCATTGTGAAGGGCAAGGCTTGCGTTAGTGTCATGGCTCTATACATGGATCTCACTGAGAAGTTTCCATTTTGGTGTAGAGCCCAATAGAATGAATCTCGATGGTTTGATAACTCAACATGCATAACTGTTTCCACTAATTGGAGCCAATGGGTAAGATTGGTCCCAGCTAGAGATCTCCTGAATGTCACGTTAAGAGGAGAGCTTGACGGAACCATTGCTACTGTTGCACTCTTCCTCCTCACTATGTTAAAAAGATTAGGGAATCTATCTTTAAGACTTTGTTGGCCTATCCAGATATCCTCCCAAAACCGAAGTTGAGACCCATCTCCTAGTCTAAACGTCCCTAGGCGCATAAAGTCATTCTTTACTCCCATGAGACTTGTCCAAAAATGTGAATCACCTGGCACATGCTCAACTTGAGTTAAGGTTTTGAGTCTTAAGTATATTCTCCGTAACATGGACTGCCACACCCCTTCGGTATTAAACAACTTGTATAGCCATTCGCTTAACAAGCATTTGTTTTGCACTTCTAGGTTGAGAATCCCTAAACCCCCTTGGTCTTTTGGTGTGCACAAAATTCCCCACTTAGTCAATCGGTATTTCTTTTTGTGTCCCTCATTTTGCCAAAAAAACCTAGACCGATAAAAGTCTAGTCTCTCTAACACTCCTTTTGGGACCTCAAAAAAAGAGAGCATGAACATGGGTAAGCTGCTAAGAACAGAGTTGATTAAAGTTAACCTCCCTCCTACTGATAGTAGCTTACTTTTCCAACAACTAAGACGTTTTTGGAACCTCTCTTCAATATGTTTCCAGTCTGAATTAGATAGACGTTTGTGGTGCATAGGGATTCCCAGATATCTAAAAGGTAGCGCACCCAGCTCACAACCAAAAATCTGAGAATATTCCTGTTGAAATTCTACTGCATTGCCATAACAAAACATCTCGCTCTTATGGAAATTTATTTTAAGGCCAGATAGCTGTTCAAATGCACATAGCAAAAGTTTAAGGTTTCTGGCCTCCTCCATGTTATGGTCCATTAAAATGATAGTGTCATCCGCATATTGTAATATGGACAGACCATCATCAACTAGATGCGGCACAATACCAGTTAAATGGCCATTTGACTTTGCACGGGCAAGAAGTATAGGTAAGATATCTACTGCTAGATTAAAAAGCATAGGCGATAGAGGATCTCCCTGGCGAACCCCTTTCTTAGTCTGAAAAAAATGACCGATGTCGTCATTCACTTTTACAGCTACACTGCCTTTTGTCATCACTCGATGGATCCATTCACACCACTTAGGTGAGAATCCTTTGATCCTAAGTGCCTGCTGGACGAAAGGCCATTTAACTTTGTCATAAGCTTTTTCGAAGTCTAATTTCAAAATTACAGCATTTTCCTTTTTTCTATTTAATTCTGTCTTTTGTTATTAGTATGTTGTTCTACAATGCCCTTAATTATGCCATTTTTATAATGCCATGTAGACAAAAAAATTCTGAAACTATGTAGACAAGTTTTGTTAAGGTGGAGGAAAGAGAAACAAAAGAGAAAGGAGCCGTCGTTTCATGAGGCAACGGCCACGGCTGGTTATCCCAGGCGAAACAGATGACCCACCTCCCGTTTATACCAGCAGTCTCCCATCAGCAACGGCAGCGCCCGATCCTGTGTGATGGCGGAAGCACCTGCAGGACGTTCCCCCGCCTCCGATCCACCGCATCACTAGCCACAAGCCTTGCAGAAAAAGAATATTTCTGTTAGCCTCACTTCAAAACGATGTCCCATTTTCTTCTTTCATAATTAAATTCGATCATCTAAAAGGCTTATTTAAACCTTGTGGATTTAATGTTGATACTATAATTGATAAACTACCCATTTTACTCTCGTCTGACTATATAGCTACTACAGATTTGCAGTAAACACTCTTCCCAGAATATGCTATAGATATTTGCATATTTGCCTAAGGTTATGCAAAATTTTAAGTTACTTAAGCATACTATTTCAAATGTGTGCAAAAATGCTCAAATGTTTAATTATATGCAGATATAAGCTCCATGTCATGCTTAAGATTTTTGGCCCGTTACATTAGGTACTACCTTGCCGATATGAATATATTGTATCAAGGTAAAACATAGAATATTTTTTTCAATTCTACAAAGCATTCCCTCATACAAGCAACAAAATACTATTCAAGACCAAATCCTCATTTATCACCTTGATTTATATCTTCCTGCATGAATTAAATAATATACTTATGGATTAACAGACAATCCATGGTTCGTTTTGTGGTATGTGTGGGACAATCCACATTTTGCTGTCTATAGCACTGTGGAGGCCCTAAAGCAACTCCGGGTTATTTGTGTAGTAGCTCTACTCTATTTACACGATAGTTGAATCATAGCGCTGAGAGCATGCCCAATGGTAGAAGCAGCCTACTAGCTCTTGCAGGCAATCTTTGTGTGTAGAAACCACGTGACAGTGTCTCATTTAGACTAAGAGTTAACTCTTGAAAGAGGTAGCAGCACCCTCTCTCCTCATTGTTCACCATATATAAAAAACAATATATGTTGCCTTTTATGCCCCCGTTGGGGACGCTCTTAGACAGAGCACATATATCAATGTGTGAAGGTGGGGCGGCACACCCATTCACATGTATTGCTACTTCCCCAGGAAAAAAAATGTGTGTGAGTTCTATGGTTCTCCAAATGCACGTCATATAGTCGTTTACGTAGGATTGGGAGGAACCAGGAATAAAATAAAGAATACTATCTCAATAATCAGTTCCTAATTAATTTGACGGGTCGCTGGAAATCATGATGCTGGAATCCCCTGCAATTCTGAAAGAAAACCTGCTCCGGGCCATGGCGCTGAATGATGGTGAAACGTGTGCACATGCATGTTGCGTGGCGGGTCGCACATCTGGTAGTCCCGGACCGATTTCGAGGATGGACTGGAGAAGACGCATGAACCCACCGACCAACAGAAAACGGTTACTCTGAAATCTGAATCGTCCTTGAAGGATAGACAAACTAAAGAAGCAATTTTCTTTTAGAGAAGAGAGGCTCGCCCCTCGTTTTCATCTGAATCGTTACTGAATGTTTGGAAATGTCCTTCTTTTTTAAAGCGCCGGCAAGGAGATCTTGACACTCGCTACTGTGAGGAGGCGACGGTCGTGCTTTTCATCAATGTGTGTTGAGAGGGACGAGCGGGCTTTTTCATCTGGACTTCCCTAGGCCTAGTTTTTAATTAACTGAAACTTGTTAACCTTGTAGTTAACGGTAATGCTGATGAGTCCGGCCCCGGTGGATTTGGACGAAAGCACGACATACCGATCTGGATTCCCCAAATACCACAATCTTAGCACTGAAACTTGAAAGCCCGACACACCGATCCGGATTCCCTGAATCCCGCAATCTTAGCACCGCAACTCCAGTGCCTCCACTCGGGGAAAAGCCCAATCGCTCTAAAAGACTAGTCTAATAGGGGAAGGATGGCTCTTCCTTTTAAGGTGGCTTCCTCCTCCTAAGCTAAGCAAGGTGGGATTATTCAAAGGCTCACACGGTTGCCGTCCGACTACAACTGGGTCATCACCTTTTGTTGCGTCTTTGCCAGCGGGTAATAGTGGAGGATGTCCTCATCAAATGCTTTGAAGATGCGTTCATCTTTCTCCCCGGAAGAATAGAAGCACCTCTCTCAGCTATCTAACTCGACCGTGCAAAACTTGTGGTCGTGCATGCAATGGTACTTGGTTGCCATCAGTGATAGCAGCGGGTTGTTGCCCCGTCACGCAGTGTCGGTGATATAAATACCAGGGTATGCAAGGACACGCATACTCAAGCCACAAAAGATTTCAAAGAGGAGTACATGTGACAAGACAAGACACAATAAAGAGAGCATCTCTCCTCTCTCTCTCTCTTGCATGCCTCCCGTGATGTACAAGGAGTCAAAGGGAAAAGTATGCATGCATGCATGGGGCCTGCGGCCTTTTCCCTCACTCCCTCTCACTTGTCCTGTCGCAAGGACATATGGGAGAGCAGTGTGCATGCTTTGGCCCGGGCAAAGGGAGGACTTTGTCAGCAGCGCGTCTGGGTTCAAAGGCCAAGGTAGCAGCGCGCAGCACGAAGAAAAGGAGGTGTCCCATCTGCGGCTCAACCCATACCGTATTTATTTCTTCTGTACCACCCGATGTGGGATGCCCCTCTTGGCAGATAAAAGAAGAGGACCCGGGGCAGGCAGGGGAGGACTTCTCCCTCAGACTCTTCTTCTTCCTCTGGCTGGAGGTTCTCTAGCTCAAGACATGAGCTCTTCTTCACTGTAATGTTCTACCAAAATACCAAATAATCCAGACAAGCAGGACGTAGGGCTATTAGCTTCCGGGGGCCCGAACCTGGGTAAAATACTCCGTGTGTTATTTATTTTACACTAATCATTTACGAGATTGCAGCGTGTTCATCCCCACGATCCTCAAAGGGACGGTTCTTGCTAACCCCCATATGTTAGTTTTTGTACACCGACATTTGGCGCGCCAGGAAGGGGGATGAGGCGCTGTCTCTCGGCTCTCTCGATGTTTTCTTGTTCCTGTTCTTGCAGGAGATCTAGACAGAGATGACGTACTCCAACTCGCTGCGCGCGACCGGCAAGTAGCACGCTTGTGAACCTGCTCCGGGTGCGCCTTTGGCCCCGGTTGGGATGCCTCCGGCCCTGGAGCACGGTTCCCTAGCGCGGCCTGTCGCTGCCACTGCGCAAGGATACTGTTCTGAACATACTCCGGGGTGCGTCTTGGCCTTGGTTGGGTGCCTTTGGCCCTGGGGCACGATTCCCTAGCGCTGCCGCTCCACGCACGCCGCGACGCGACTGGAGCCACCGAGCGTGACGCAGCTCACGAAGCGACGCGGTACCAGTCGCAGGCGGCCGGGGCCTGCGGACGCAAGGACGCAAGATGCCGCTCTCACGTACTAGCCCGCTCGGGCCTTCAAAGCTCGAAGCTGGAGCTCTTTGTTTACCTGGTCTAATCTAATCTCCTCTCTTTATTTAATCTTTAACGAATTTTATATTCGATGTGCATGGCTGCTATGCATGCAGTGGCAAGCATCGGGTCTCTTTTGGAATAGACTAATCTATCTCTACTAGTTTATTTATTCCCTCGCGAGCACATGGCCACGGGCCTCTCGCTTTTTCTGCGCGTGTGCGCGCATGGGCGTCTCGGGACAGCCGCGGGCAGCTGGGATAACTTTTTGCAGCTGGGAAGCGACGCTGCAAGGCCACATCAACCCGAGTATTCAGACTCACGGCGACCCGGGCAAGCCGGCCAACTCGCAGCCGCCGTGAGTCTGAATGCGGCCATGCGATTCCAACCCTGGCCGTGGCAATATCAACCCGAGTTCGCCGGCCAACTCGCAGCCTCAACCCGCGGCCGCCGTGATTTCAACTCGGGGTCGCCGCGGCTCCGACCCGGGGCTCGCCGCCAACTCGCGACCGCTGTGGCTTCAACCCGGGCTTGCACGGCAGATCGCGGCCACCCTAACTTCGACCGGGGGCTCACGCCAGACTCGTACCTCTAGTCGGGGAGTGAGTTCGGGTCTCGCGCCGCCTACCTTGGGCTTGCTCGAAGCTCGTGCCTCCGATATCGTGAACTCGCTCTATCAACCTGGGGGCTACCCCGAGCTCGCGCGGCCAACTTGTTGGTTTCCTGGCTCGGTAGGTGAGCGGGGTCTTGCCACGTGGCTACTCCTGGCGCGGCCGCGACGCGGGCGTCACAGGTGGCTACTCCGAGCGCCCCGACGTAAATGACACAACCACTAGACGCCCGTCCAAAATCACGCGCGTGTGGCCCCGCGGGCCCGCGGTCGCGAGCGAATCCCGTGGGGTCCCACTGGACAACTGGAGGGGCGCGCGCCCGAGCAGACGGACTTCCGGACTTCAATGCACGCGTATGGGCTGCGCAGCCTCTGACCAGGCGACATGACCGGGCCGGTCATGGCAGTGTGACCCCGGCCAAGCGTTTCTTTAACTGATCACTAATCAATTTATCTTTTTTTAATCTATTTGTTGGCTACTTCTCAATGGTTGCGGGCACATGGGTTTACGGGCACGTCCTGGCATGCCTGAGCTCGTTTGGAAGTGACCAACAATCCACAGACTGCAGTAGCGTGCTGCGCTACGACGGCAACTGGACTCGGTGCTGCACAGCTTGTTGAGGCCCCGCGGCTTGCGGTGGTGACTCGCAGCTTGCCTGGCCACGGCAACACGCGCGGGAACGGCCCGTGCCGCAACAACGCCTGGGTGGCAACCCGGAAGCTTACTCCCCCACTGTAAACTCTCAGCGGGGGACTCGGCATGGTTGTGCCGACATCTACACTAAAGCCGATTGTCTCATGCAATCGTAATAGAGCCGGCTGATTTGCTACGGTCGCACCAAGCCGACTGTCCCGTACAGTCGCACATAAGCCGACCGTTCCGCTGCAGTCGCACCAAAGCCGATCATCCTATCACGATCGCACAAAAGTCCACTCCGGTGGCCCGTTCCGGCGGAGACCGTTGGCCACGGTCGCCCAAGTCCACTCCGGTGGCCCGCTCCGGCGGAGACCACTCGCCATGGTCGCGCTAAAGTCCACTCCGGTGGCCTGCTCTGGCGGAAATCCGACTCCGTCATGGTGTCCTCGGCGAAAGGTAATCCCTTTCCCGTCGAGCAGGACCATTTTAACGCAACATTCGATCATCGATATGGCTAGGCTCGTGGTGCCACCATATGCGAAGGATCGCAGCGCCGCTACATGGGAGCTTCAAAGAGTTATACTTGCTACCTATGCCCTGGTTGTCGTGCTTGGTCCTGCACCCGTGACACCTGCTTGGCTTAAGGTCGCTCCGACTCCGCTGGCTCTCGTAATTTCACCCAAGAGCAAGATCATTTGGCGCGTGACGCCAGCGCACATGAGGGAAGCCTCGTGGGGTCGCAATGCGAGCTGTTTAAAAAGTTGGGGTTGCCATCTACGTACTGGTCGCCTAGCCTGTGGAAACCCGTATCGGCCTCGCCCAAGGTCACCCCTGTGGTCATCACCTAGGCCCCGATCGCCTAGCTTGGTCACACACACGTGGCGCCAGTTCGGCCGATTTTGCCCCGATTGTTGAAGCACTCGTATTTGCGCCCGCGGGTCATCACTCCAGAGCTAACAAGACTAAAGCAACAGGTTAGGCCCCATCGTCGGTCTCGTTTGGCCTCTACGTCCAACGGTGAGGCCGGGGGCTCCTGTCGGTGATATAAATACTAGGGTATGCAAGGACACGCATACTCAAGCCACAAAGATCCCAAAGAGGAGTACATGTGACAAGACAAGACACAATAAAGAGAGCATCTCTCCCTCTCTCTCTCTCTTGCATGCCTCCCGTGCATGTACCAAGGAGTCAAAGGGAAAAGTATGCATGCATGCGTGGGGCCCGCGGCCTTTTCCCTCACTCCCTCTCACTTGTCCTGTCGCAAGGACATATGGGAGAGCAGTGTGCATGCTTTGGCCTGGGCAAAGGGAGGACTTTGTCAGCAGCGCGTCCGGGTTCAAGGGCCAGGTAGCAGCGCGCAACACGGAGAAAAGGAGGTGTCCCATCTGCGGCTCAACCCATACCGTATTTATTTCTTCTGTACCACCCGATGTGGGATGCCCCTCTTGGCAGATAAAAGAGGAGGACCGGGGCAGGCAGGGGAGGACTTCTCCCTCAGACTCTTCTTCTTCCTCTGGCTGGAGGTTCTCTAGCTCAAGACATGAGCTCTTCTTCACTGTATGTTCTACCAAAAATACCCAAATAATCCAGACAAGCAGGACGTAGGGCTATTAGCTTCCGGAGGGCCCGAACCTGGGTAAAATGCTCCGTGTGTTATTTATTTTACACTAATCATTTACGAGATTGCATCGTGTTCATCCCCACGATCCTCAAAGGGACGGTTCTTGCTAACCCCCCATATGTTAGTTTCCATACACCGACACGCAGCTTCGCGAATGGTTATGGTAGTGTTTCTCTAGCTGGAGGACATCACATCCGGCCAATGCGTTGTTCTTCGAATCCCCTTTGCCCTTGGGTTCTTTGTGAAAGAGTCGCGCGATGACCGCCGGCAGCAGGAATCAGCAGAATGAAAAACCATAGGCTTGCCTTACCAGTATATGACTATTTTCTGGGACTTCACCGTGGCCTGAAGTAGAATTTATGAATTATGAACATATATGAAGCAGCAGGATGTACATTGTGTTCTGCGCGTTAGCTTTATATAGCATGTACAAAGATCATTTTGTGTGGACAATATATATGAAACAGGCAAATGGCAGCTTTGAACACGCTCCAACTACTCTACCCAGAATTTATGAATTATGAACATGTCCATATTCGTGACTGACTATTTCTAACACTCAATAATAAACCAATATAGTGGTTTCTGCTACTTTCTGTTCTTACTAGAACAACAAAGTTTCAGAAATCCATAATCCTATCTCACGCCGTATAGATTTTCCTCTCCAATAAAATTCTATGACTGACCCCATGAAAATTGCTGCTTCATCTAGCGAGCATTGTTACGGTACCCTTTCCACCTGTGACAAGAGGTACAAAAGTAGACACCCCCTCCCCCCCCCCCCCCCCCCCCCCCCCCCCCCCCCCCGTCCTCTCATTTGCTACCCCTACTTTGCTCCATGCATGCTGCTCCAGCCTGCTCCGGTTATTATTCAGTTGGTCGTTTCTGAGTTTTTTATGTCAGAAATTTGTACGATGACATGCTTCTGAGTACTCGTCTTTACGTCAAAAGAAAATTTAAAAAAAATGTTACTTTCCACATGAAGATGTGTCCAACATGTCTCTGGACGTTTTCTACATGAAAACTGAAAAGATAACAATGGAAACGGGAAACGAGCAGGTGGTCTCATGCTGATTAGCGAACCAAAACAGAAACAATAAACTTCACGTATCTAAAGAATTTTGGCTAACTGAAAAGATAAAATGGAAATGTGCATGAGGCCATCACGGCTGATTTTTTTTTTTTTTCATGTCAAAGGAGAGAAATCAACTCCACCAACTAATATGGATATTCAACTCCATCACAATATCCTAACTACCTTGGAATCAAATCTATACCAATAATCATGAACACCAGGACCTATTACCTCCTAAGAGGTAAAATGTCCCTGATCAAGTTAAAATGGGTGGTCTACATTTAATTCGAGATACCGTAAAACTGGCCTCATGTAAATATTGGCGCTTGTGAGTTCCTAGTACTCTAGGAATATCTGTGAAGTTACACAATCTGTGCGCTCACCACGTCACCCTCTCTGTAAAGTCATCGGCGTTCACAGTTGCATGCTCGAGCCTGCACTGAAATATTGTGTCGCTTGCTGGAGGGCACGACTTCTAACCAAACTGTGGTTCTTGGTGCACCCCCTCTGCCTGTCGTCGCTTTTATCCAGCATATGTTTTCATGGCAACAACTGTTCCTCCAGGTGTCGCAAGACGACAGCCTTGTGAGGCTCCAGAACTAGGTACTTGACAACTAGCTGGGACTTCACTGAAGGCACTAGCTGAACAGGCTGTTCCTGGTGCCTCCAAAGCCAAATGATTTATTATGAGAATTCCAGGGCAAGCTGTCCTACCTTTCTAAGAGCATATCTGAAGCAACTAGAATGTACATTACATGGGCTACATTAGCTTTATATAGCATGTTCTAAAACAATTCAGGTATGTGGCAGCACTTTCAGCACCGTCCAACTACCAGCTGTACCAAGAATTTACTAATTATGATGATATCAGAGTTAATGATTCCAATGTCGTCCCTGCTGAGCCGCACGTCACATGGTTTCCGTTAACGTCAAATGCTAGACATGGGTTCCATTAGAGATAAATGTGATAACTTCCCAAACTATGCAGTAAGTAGCATGGATTTGGTTATAACACTCATCGATATATTATTTTATTTTTACCTTCAGAAGATTGCGTTGGAAAAAGAATTGTGACGTACTTGTACACAGCAATTAGTTCCAATTGTACTAGTCAATATTTGGCCAAATTGTTTCAAAGAAGCCTTGATTGAGGTCTTCCGTGATATCTTGAGTTGAGAGCCCGTCTTGGTTGCCCGTAAGAGCACATGCACCTCACGGAGAGGCGACTCGAGGTGCCAGCAGCTCGTGGTTCTTGCAATGGCGCCATCTGTCCGCGTCGGCCTGCATGTTGTCGCGGACGCGAAATTTCTGTTTGACACGCGTTCGTGCGTACGCAAACGAGCATGTCGCGTGCTGCGCGAGCCTCGCGTGAGCGCGTCGCTTGCTTGCCCACATGCTGGTAGGGCCCGTGGGCTGGCGTGAGCCAACCGCGTGACTGAAGTGCATGCTGCATTTGCGGGAATGCGTAGGTGTTTTACTACGCAGTCTTTAGAAACAATTCTCTTAAGAAAAACTTGGTCAACAGTTTGCTCACATTGTTGTAGAGAGAAGTTTGTTGCATAGAAAAAGTTTGGCCAACAGTTTGCTCATAACTTGCAGAAAAAGTTGTAGCAGAAGTTCGTTTTCTATAAGTTTCAGATAAGTGTGGGTAGAAGTTTGTTCATAAGTGTGATAAAAGTTTGTTTTACAAGTTTCTGAGTGAAATACACCGACGGTCCCTAAACTTGTCTTGGGGTGTCACTTAGGTCCCTGAACTCTCAAAATAGGTATACTGGTCTCTAAACTTGCTAAAGCGAGTCATCTAGGTTCAAAATACCGAAAATACCCCTATGTTGATGATGTGGCTCTTTGTATGACACCGATCTACATCAAATTTATCTGTGATCAGGTCATGATGACGTATCATAATGTTCTCTAGCATAAATTGTGCTGATTATACGGATTTGATAAGAAAACTATGACAAATCATGCTCCACTAGCAGCCACATCGGCATCTGTTGGGATATTTTCGGAACTTTGGACCTAGATGTCACACTAAAACAAGTTTAGGGACCTGAATACCTATTTTCAAAGTTTAGGGACCTAGATGACACACCAAGACAAGTTTAAGGACCGCTGGTGCACTTTACTCTAAGGTTCTGTAGAAGTTTACTGCATATAAGTTCATGCGAAGCTTTTTTCTCATGCTTTGCCCACGTTCTTTCACCGGGCGTCACCCACCAGACCCCAACGCGCGCGCGAGAATCCAGGTGGGACCAAGGGATAGAGAGGCAGGGTAGTTACTGTCAGTTTCTTGTCAGAATTGAATGTGCGCGATGGGCTGTGCGTGCACGCGCGCGCATTAGCCACGCGCGCCTTGGCGGATGGTTAAATTCCAAACAGGTATTTGGATCCGGACTTCCTTAGGCCTAGGGCTTAACAAAGTAACTAATTTAGCAAAAACACAGCCCCGCTTTATATTGAAAGCAGTACTATTTTTACACCGGTGCAGTACTATTTTTTTCAGTTGGACCCACATGGCGGCAAAACGGCACGCTCCCCAAACGATTTAAAGATGCTATCAATCTAAGTCCATCTAACAATCTAACCAAAGTAACAGCTGTTTTCCGACAAAAGGATTAACCGTTTTACAGCCCTAGAGCACTTTCATACAGGGTTAAGCGTATTCTGGACAGAAATATTATTGCTTTAGCAGTTCCAGCTGTTGTAGTTTGATATTTTCTGCCATTCCTTCGACTGATCAGCGCGCCCATCCTCCAACAGAGTAACTAACTAACATGGTTAACATTGTTGTTAACGGAAATGCTTCAGGATGAGTTCATGCATGTTTCTTTCCGGAAAGCATAACATGAACCTCCAGGCAATGCTAGTTGGTTGGCAGGCGTGAGTATCCAACAGCGGGGCAATTGCCCCGTCCCGCAGCTTCGCCGTAGCCTCATGTTGGAGCCCTTAATAGCACACGCACACGAACGTGAATTTAGGGATCGAGCACTCTCAACTATGGTGCACGAACGCACTGGTGACGTACGAAAGCCGCGGCGCACACACGGCTGTTTCGCTGTTATCGCTGAGCTCTGCACAACCAAACACATCGCTAGAGAATGGTTTTATACACCGAGGCGACGCAGGGCTCACGCACCCATCTCATGCACCTGACGACTCGGAGCTGCTTCCTCTTCCGCGAGACCCGGGCGTCCACGCTGAACACGTCCTCTTCTGTCGATGCAGCCAACCGCGAGCGACTTGACTTCGACTCGATCCTATCGAAATCGAGCCGGAACGCACCCACACTACACGCATACCTATCGCACGCCCAGGACAAACCGAGACGTGGTTTATTCCATCACACCCGGCAAATGCGTGGTTCCTGGACACCACATTACTCTGGTTTTCTTGGTCCAATTTGTTGAACGGTCTGTCCTGGTTTGGCACGACGACAACCGGCAGCACAACTCAGCAGAACGAAAACTCAAAGGCTCACGTCACCAAGATCACAAGTATTATCTGGGACCTCCCTGCGGGCTGGAGTAGCATTGGCAATTCCTGGTGCCTCCAAATCCCATTGATTTTTATCATTCAGAGCATATGCTACCTTGGCTCTCTAAGCACATTTCTGAAGCAAGCAGAATGTACATTGCGGGCTGCGCGTTAGCTTTATATGGCTTTTACAAACATCGCTCATTTTAATTTTGTGAACAGTATGAAATAGGAAAGTGGCAGCGCTTTCAATACGCTCCAACCACCAGCTCTAAGAATTTATGAATTATGACCATGTCCATGTTGGTGATTGATTTTTTTGAAAAAACTTAATAATAAAGCCAACTTGGTTGTTTCTGGCACTCTCTCTGTTTTTGCTAGAACTGCATCGTTTCAAAATTCAATGTCATCCCATCTAACCCTGTACAGATTTTCCTTTCTGATAAAACTTGGCTCCAAGAAAAATGCTGATGCCTCTAGCGAGCATCAAGTAAATATTGGCGCTTGTGAGCCTGGTGCTCTAGGACTATACGTGAAGTAATAAAAAACACAATGTGTGTGCTCACACGCTCTCCTTACAGTTGCCGCCGTTCACAGCTGCGTGGCTTGAGCTAGTGGTGGAGCTCTCGGTATGGCGAGGTATGGTGCTTGGCATACCTTGACTTTTCCGCCAGTAGCCTCTGCCCTTCATTCATACTTGTTTGATATAATCCCCTTCCCTTCCTGTTCCATTGCTTGCAACATGATTGCAATCCCTATGATTAAAGAAGAGAAGCTAGTCCTCTTGATTCCCAAACAAAAACAAAACCATGCACTTGTTCCAGCCGACATACCCATGATGCTTTGTTTCCAACTTGAGAAACTGTTCTTATGAAATTGTATATCAATTCCTATCGGAGGTTCTCATTCTTGTTCTGGTTTATTTCATCTTTAGGGCCTGTTTGGAAGCATCGTATTTTTTTGTCACCTGTAAGAGCTTTCCGCTTGTAATTTGTTGTGAACAAGAATACCTAGATTTTATTTGCCCCCGGGAAAGTCTGCTGCGGTAAAAAAATTCCGGCCTTTGGGAGCATGAAGATCGACTGCCGTGAGGAGCGGATCGAAAAGCGTCTGCATGGATCAGAGCTCAGTGGCTGTACAAGCAGGAATCAGTGGGGATCTTGCCGCCACAGCCGATTTACTCTATCCGCTCGCTCCACCACCGATGGATCACCGGCAGCAACTCTTGTGTAGTATATAAGCGTACACTTTCACCTCTAGTAAGATGGTACAAGCAGGTTAGCAGGATTAATTAAGACGCAAATGCCATCGTCAAACACGCATGCCACGTCAATGTATGTGTCAAAGCATGACGTCCCTAAAGTTGCCACAATCCGAAAGAAAATGGATGTGCTTAGGCCTAATTCATTTCATAGCTCCCTACAAAATTGTCTCATCACAATGCCTTGCCTTCTTTTATTCTATAATGCCTCCAATCCCCACCAGCACAATATCGAATACGCAACTATTTTTGCAGGCGCTTCACAGGCCATCATCTTATGTTTTCAAGTCCGAACTTGTGTCAACTCACTTATGGTATTAAAAACTGAACATTCTAAGTTCTACTTACACTTATTGTGTTTCTTTTGTCTAAGATTTATAGTCTAGGATATGCATGGGTGATACTTTTCTGCATGTTGAAGTAGTTACTAAAGCTTCTGAATTAAAGTGGTTGGTGCCGCCTGGTACTCAATGCATCATTATACTCTTACCCTACTGTCTCTGGTTGTCGATGGTTATTGTTAGAAGATTTGGGCCGTGGACCAAATAATAATTCAAATACTCCCTCAATTCCACATTATAGGACGTTTTAGCCTCATCAGTTTTTACAAAATTATAAGAGCAAGGCCAATGAGCGCCGGTCTCACCTCAGATTCAGACAAGCTGCAGACTGACACGCCCAACGCTTTGGCTCCTCATCGTGCTCCAAAATCCTTTTTTTATTCAATGTCCACAGCTTGACGCGGGCAGCAGAGAGAGTGAGAGGAGAGAGGTGTCAGAAATCGATCGGCTGAGCTGCGAGCGACAACGGTGGTGTTTCTCTCTCGTCCAGACGTATATTATATAATTTAGCTTGTCGGTAAGACGATTATTGGCCCTGCTCTAAGATGCTCTCGGTTTCCTATGCAAAATTCACACGCTTTCAACAGAGCAGTTATTCAATGCCAACCAAGCCTCTGAAAAAAAATCACCACTGGATCCTCTCTCTCTCTCTGTCTGATGATGGGCCTAGTGTGGACTCCTAGATGGAGTACAGAGCTTCTGGCCTGAGTTTGCCCTGGGGAGAGTGCAACTGGGTGTGCGATGTGATTTGCCTTGGTTTTGGTGACCGGTGCTAGAGCGTTCTATAATAATGATAGAGGGAGTAACTCAATCCCAAAAGCCAACTCACGCATACTCCCTCCATTCCAAAATATAGGTCAGTCTAAGCTTAACAACTTGTCTCGAATTTTTTTTTTTTTTGCGAGGGTACTTGTCTCAAATTACATGCACGTCACTTTCACTTCCGATCCCAATGAATCTTTCTTTCTTCGCAATACATCATCTCTCTCTCTCCTCCTAGTTTCCGAGGGTGGAGCAAGTTTTAGGTCAACCAAGGTTTCGGCCCCTTGCTTTTGTGTGATTCTTTTAAGAAATTAGCAATGGCAAGGTAGTTGAAGAGAAAATCATGAGTAATCACGATTTATATCAGCTCTAGTCTTTGATCTCCCCCCCCCCCCCCCCCCCCCCCCCCCCCCCCCCCCCCCCCGCCACGAGCGCAACCTTTTTCACGTCTCATTAATTCTCGCTTGTTCAAAGCTAGAATGGCATCTAGTTTGGAACGGAGGTACTACATGGTATCAAGGAGATTGTTGTTCCGCGTTGCTACTCTAGGTGGAAGGGAAACAACTTTAATAATGGAGTTGTTTCCACGTAGCTGGAGCCTGATGCGTCTGAGGAGCTCGACTGTTGTGCTGCAAATTCTCTCCTGACTGCAATGAGTTTGCAGCTTCAGGACAGCTGACAGTCAGTCCTTTGCGCCTTGGTCCGCCGCATTGCGTCAATCCCCACTTATTTTGTGCAATACAACTTTAGAAATTTTTATCTTTTTGGTTATCCTGTAAGAATAGTATGCAACACTATAATACTACTAATCATAACGTAATGTGTTTGTTAATCATCCTTTCCTCTTGATGGCATGCCCTAAAATCATCCATTGTTTTTGGCAATATGTGTGGTGCTTTAATTTCATATATTGACCATATTACTAATTAAGCACTGATCTATGTGTCCTCTTTTTTATATGACATCAGTATGAGGCCAATAATATATATAGTATTGCTGGTGTTTATGGGCTTAGTAAACCTACGTAGCCTGTGTCGCCCTAGTGTGCGGTGGAAGCTTGCTAGCTCTTTCTATCATGGTACTTGGGAGAGACGGGATCCCTCTCGAACGGGCGTACGTTTGGGACAGGGACTGTGTCGGGACGACTTTTTTCGGGAGGAGTTGGATCCGGCCTAGCTCTAAGGTGTACTGGTGAAAGGTTGCCATATGTGGTCTGTTCGCGAGCGCATATGTCGAGTGGTCTGGTTTCTCTTGCAGGATGTACATTGATGCTGCCACTCTCGGATACGAGCACCTACTTGTTCACTACGTCACATCCTAGTGTGATTATGGATGTTGATGATGATGATATATATCTTACTGTTGTATCTACTTATTGTACTTCTTATCGTTTAATTATTTGCTTGTTGTAGGTTAGCTGCAGAACCTATACATGGTTAAAACAAAAATTGAGCAAAAGCCTGAAAGTAAGAACTGAGTAATTAATGCTGCTTTTGCAAATGTGAGTCAGCCTACCTCTTGTAGCGTATGCGTGCTAGGAGTCGGCTGTAGATGGCTATGTTGACGGGTAAGTCTTGCTTGCTGAGTATTAGTTGCTCAGGGTTTGACTCCTTATGTTTTTTTTCTAGGTACTGAGTATGCTCATGCTGACTCGTCTAGTGGAGGCTACCAGTGAGAAGGACAACCACCTGTGGGTTGGACCGTCCTCTGGGAGCCTGAGGAGTGATCTTCTGCTGAGTTCGTCATCGGGCTTGTGATGCGGATTCATGTATCATGAGCGTGTAGCTCGCTTCGTGTATCGTGTATCTAGACTTGGTACTTGTATCGTTGTTGAACTTCCGGTGTGCGACTCGCAGTGTTAAATTTAGACTAATATTCATCAGCACTTCTGACTCGATCCTATGAAAAGTGGTAACGCTTAAATAACTTCAAGCAAAACAACATTTTAACCAACTTCATTGATTGAGCTATTAAGAATCAAATTGTGAAGTTACACCAAACGAGACCCGAAATCACACATGGATAACATAAAGTGGTAAATCGAACGGCTGGCAAGGCAGCCAGGAGCCAGCAGTACAGCTGCGCATCACACGAACGGCGCCTCTTCGCCCATTGCGAAGTACACGCCGGTTGGTCCTCCGGCGGGCAGCAGCGCCACCTTCGTCACATTGCTCGCGCCTTCCTCCGGCGACTGGAGCCCTGAAAACATGGTCATGTCCGTCTTGACGTAACCGGGGTGCGCGCAGTTGACGCGCAGTTCAGGGTGCCTCCTCGCCAGGATCCTCGAGTAGGCGTTCATGGCCGCCTTGGCCACCTTGTATGCCGATAACCCGATTGGCCATCCCTGCGACTCCACGGCACCAGCCTCGAAGTCTTTCAAGAACTTGGCCAGCACCTCGTCCAGCCTCTCCTCGGTGAGATTCTCGACATCGTTCAGCTCATGCTGAAGCTTCTCGTTGCCGAATAGCTGGAACGGAATTAAATAACGTAACTCTTCAGGATTAATAACATACTCTGATGATACTAGGTCGGCCACGAGGAGCTGAACCACATTGGATGGTACTAGGTCGGCATAATGTGCTCTGAATAATTAACTTACCCGTAGCAGCCCCCCCACAGAGGATACATAAACGATTCTCCCATCAGAGGAGGTTTGCAACAGAGGCAACATGGCTTCGGTTACATGCTTTGTGCCATAGTAGTTTGTCTGCAGGCATTCCTTCGCAGCCTCGTATGTCTCTCGAGAACTTTTCATCACCCATTCGAATCTCTGGGCCGCATCCATGCCAGTGAACTGGTGTACGAACCAACAAATAACTAATTGTTCAGTGTGGCCTAAGGTTAATTTTCTGCAGCCTTCGTGATGCTTTTAATTTGCATTGGATTATAAGTGGAGAAGATGCAGTGAAGGGCGACCTTACACCCCTATCTCTAATACTAGTTTCGTAAACTGAAGATGTAATTAATCTCACCGTTTCCTCTGAAACATCAACAGGATCTTGGAGGTACTCAGCCCCACCAACTGCAGCATTGTTTACCTATGCCAGTATTTCACTGAATGCATCAATCGTCCGAGATACTAAGACATCAAGAAAACTTGAAAGGAGATCACCTACCAGGATGTCTAGCTTCCCAAAACGGGCCTTCAAGAAATCAGCCAACCGAGCGATGCTCGTTGCATCGGTGACCTCCAGCTGATGGAAAATGACATTGGAAAGCCCTGCTTTTTTTAGCTTCTCGACGGCTGTTGTGCCTCTGTTCTCGTCCCTTGCCGTCAGAACAACAGTGATGCCGTTGCTGGCCAGTTGGCGGCACACCTCGAGCCCGATTCCCTTGTTGCTACCAGTGACCACAGCAATCCTATCGACCAAGGGAAGCATATGACATGTTACTAACGACCATGCCTCTTTTTATGGACTCAAAAAGAAAAACAAAACGATAGGTAGCTATGAACACTTGAACGGTTAGTCGGAAAAAAAACACTTGAACAGTTCCTCTTAAAAAACAAATGAACAAATGAACAAGATTGTGAGATAACTTATTTTGAGTAAGACCGCACGCAAGAACGCATCATGGAGCATGCATGGCAGGTGTACCTCAAGTCCAGGGGACTGGAAATGTCACCCTCCATGAGCAATCCTGACAAGCTTTGCCTGAGACAGGGAAGTGTGGAGATGGCTGGCTGTGGCTGGCTGGCTCAGATGCTAGTCGATGCTCGTTACACTTCGGTAAAAGGAGACTGCCAACCATATAAATAGCTGACGATTTACTCTCCTAGGACCTAGATCGGTGGCTGGTGGTGAATTTGTGGTTGCTCAGTGCACCACTAGATGGATATTATGGCATGCCAGCAGATCCCACCTTTGTGCGGCCTTTGATTAGTCTTCTGTCCGCAGTCATTGATATTTCAATGGCGATTTGTCGACTTGGATTAGTCTTTTGTGGTGAATTTGTGGCTGCTCAGTTCGCCACTTGATGGATATTATGGCATGTCAGCAGATCCACACCTTTGTGAGGTCTTCGATTAGTCTTCTGTCAGCAGTCATTGATATTTCAACGGCGATTTGTTTCTCTCTGCGAAATTGAATGGCGAATATTTCAATCTATGGTGACAAAAGTTACGGTTACTTCAGGTCTTGTGCTAACAGCGGCGTCAAGACTTTCTGGTTACGCCAGGAATAATGAAGCCGGTTGCTTCTTTTACTGCAAAACATTTGCTGACTTTAAATACCCTGTTGCCAAGGATCGGAGTACATATGCGTGCAACCACAGTTTTGTTTTACAGGTGCAGCCACAATTTTTAGGGACGAACGCGAATAGTTGTTGTTAAACATAAAATATTTCTATTTTATCTAACCATTAGTACTTGTCAATCTGATAACCCTGTGTATCACCATAGTCTTTCACCGTTTTTGGACGAGCTTTTTTTTACTGTCCTTGAACTGTATCAAGTGGTCCAAAAATTATAATTGCGATTATAATAAATTTAGGTAATTGTGCCACTTGGTACCTACAAGGATGGTAAAAAAAAGCTCGTTTTGACTTCACAAAAGTGCTCTTTTTAACTTTTTTTTATGTTCTTGGATAAAGTTTTTCTTCCTGCAGGGTGGAAATGGGTTAAGGGCAGAGTATGAGTAGAGACTTAAAATAGAACAAACACACAAAGCGCGACTAAACTAGGCCTCTGGTGGCTCTATGTCAAGCCTAATTCTGACATGTTTGTCCACTTGTAGCACCTACATAAAGTGGAAATATAGCATCAAAAACTTTGTCAACATATGAACTAGTCCAAAAAAAAACGATTTCGCCTCCTATGCCTTGAATTGTTCTCTCCATAGATTTGTCCATTGTTGAATTTCGTATAGATTTGGTCATTAGGAAGGGTGACCAGCGGTGCCACATGCCTTCAATCCCACTCATTGATTTAGGCTATCTTTAACATTTCTCTACTGATATTTGTCAGTGGGTATGGATGGTTTTTACTCACTCTTTAGTAATTTGTTCAAGTGACCAAGTGTATTATAGTCTAATTTGAACATCTCCCATAATTAAATTACTAAACTGTCGACCGTAAAAATAGATTGAAAACAAAGTACCCATAAAAAATCATCAACCAACATATTCAGATTTTTTGTCTTTAAAGGTATATAGCTTTTGGAGTGAACTAAACTGTCGGCCATGCACGTAATATTGAAATACTAAGGTAATCGCACCTATGGAGTGTGTGTGACACCCCGTGTCACTGGTACAGCAAACACTCCAAAACTAAACTGAACCCAAGTCAAATCAGTTCAAATTCGAAATCCTTTGTTCACATAAGTATCAAACAATGCCTGTGAAGAAAGTCAAAAATTTCGATAAAAACTTGTCCAACTAATAATTTCTGCGTCAGTCACAACTGAAATGAGAATTTTGGAGAATTTTCCACGAATTTTGAAATTCTGGAAGTGTCTCTAAAAATTCAGAGAAGTTGATGCAAATCCTGCTGTTCCTCGATTTTTAATTCAGATTCTGTTGCTAAAACCTACCTGGACCCAACAGAGAAGTCGGAGCTGGATGTTTATCCCACGCTCACAGAATTTCTCGTAATTTTTGAATGTCTGGAAGTTCCCCTTTTTAATTCAACAAATCTGACAGCAGGAAAAATCCAATTTCTCCAAATTTGGTTCAGATTTGATCTTTGTGAAGCAACTCAAAGTTTTTTCAATATAACTGCCCCCTTTTGAAAACTCCTGAGCAAACTAGAGATCAATTAGTGATTTTTAAGATTTGTTTCAGTATTTTTGGGCACTGTTTAGGTATTTTAATAAATGCCCAAACTTTCAAAAGTGTCCAACTTTGACCAACTGCAGTTTGAATTCTATCCAGAATCCAGATGTGCATGATACACCATCGTGTTCAGCATATCTTGGTATTTCACCTGGCCAATTTTCGTGAATTTAGGAGCTTGTTTACTAATTTAGAATCCAGATGTGCATGATACACCATTTAGTGTGCACAAGTTGAGGAAGATTCACAGTTTGAATAAATCCGGGAAATTGAAAAGATGCCGCCGGGCCCACTTGTCAGCGTCGTCTCTCTCACTGAGCCCGCCCGACGCCTTTGCGCCACGTCATCGTCGACGTACGGCTCGTCGTGCCGCCCAGGCCCCGCTCCCGACCGGCCAACTCCTCCTTAAACGCGACCCCGCTCCCTCCCCGCTCGTCCTCGCCGCCATTTTCTTCCCCAAACCCTAGTTCTTCCCTCTCTTTCATCCCCGCTCCGCCATTCTGTGCCGCAGCTCGCCGTGCCGTCGTCGAGCCTCTGCGCCGCTGCGCCCCACGGCCAGGAGCTGCGCAAAGGAGTGCTTGAGCTCGCCCAACTGCTCTTCTCCCTCCTCTGATGAGGACATCGCTCCTTCGGATATACATGTCACACCTCCGCTGGATATACAAGGTTCAATCACTCATTTATATGAACTTGAGGATAGATTGCTACCTAATGATTATATTGTGATTAGGAACCATGGAGAGGACCAGGAGATGATTGGAGAGGAGCTTCGAGGCGGGACCTCCTATACGCAGGGCGTCCTATGGTTAACATACGATAGATTGGCCCAATAGCCCACTAAATCTAAACAGCCTAGCCCAAGTCAGAGCGTCAACATTTTGAAACAGAAGAGTCAATATTTTTGTAGTTCTATTTCAACATTTTTGAAATAAAATCAACATTTTTTATAAAAATGTTGACCACAAACAAAAAAATGTTGACATAGTATAAACAAAATGTTGACATAGTATATTTAAAATGTTGACAAAATTTTTAATTTTAAAAAATTTAAAAAATATTTATATTGGATCTTATTTTGTAGAATTAATTGTAACAAACACGTAGGTTCAAACGAATTCGAAAACGGACTTACGGTTTAGGAGAAAAATACGTTTAAAATTTGAAATTCGTTTCTTTTTCTCTCACCTCCCACCCGCCTCAATCAGAGACGACATGTGGCAGCTTCTCAGTCATCCTCTTCTCCACCTGCGCGAATCTGAGCCGTTGCACGAATCTCAAACACTGTTCTATCAAAGCTTAACCATAGTCCGCCCAACATATAGGATCCACCCTTCGAGGCGTGGCGGGACAGCAAGGGCGTCCAAACCAAGTTGGAGGCCCAATTGAAGTCGACTTCGGATCGGTTTCGGAGTCCAGGAGCAGTCTGCACTAAAACGGTCGCTCAGGTCGCATACGGGCTCGGTTTTGGACGTTCTTCATATGCATGGAAAGATAGTTTGATAACTTTTCCAATGGCGCCGGTCTCATGTCAAAATCGTCCGGAGTCATCGGGAATCGTCGAAACAAGTTGACATCCAAAATCTGTCCCGGTGCTGCGCCACCGTAATCTGGCCTTTGGGGGTCTTGCACGCCCTAAGTTCTGTATCTACAGTAGCCGCCGCCCGAGTTAGGGTTGGGTTTTGCTTAGATTATTATGTCGAGAACAGTTTCGCCGTTCATCGGTTTGTGAGACCACAACTCGTGAGCTTAATTCAGTTTTCAGCAATTCTGGTTGCAATCTACTGTGTTCTTGCTTGTGTTCTTCGATTCGTAGGCAAGGATAAGCCTTCTTGGCGAGGTCGACCGTGCACCGCCGGTCGATAACCTGAGGAGACGTGATGCTGCGATTGCGGGGTTTAGAACGTGTTGTTCTGAAGCCGGATCGATGTGTGTCAAGTCTCCACCACATCGAGAGTTATCAGGACCTTTCGGAAGATCGGGAACCCTAGTTCAAACATCAAGTGGTAATCAGAGACTCAGGATACCGTCAGGTTCGCCTTTCCTTTAGATTAATTTGTGTTCGTCGCCGTTATCCTAGAGTCCACAAAAAGCCAAAAACAAAAAATATGTTTTAGATTTTCCTTATTCCCAGAACCACGTTTTAGCCTTTCTGCATAATTTGATTTCAGAGTCCGTAGTGTTGAGTCTGTGTCCTAGTCGTGTTTTGTTGCTGGTTTTAGTTCGTGTTTGATTGCGGTTTGTGATTTCCCCATCCGCTGCACTCCATCGTTGAAACCCTAACCGCCGCGCCGCTTTCCGCTAGTCATATACATCCCACCCGAAACACCCTGATTTTGGTTCTCTGTTTCTACGATATATCAGTGTTTTCTTTCATCAGCATCCTACCCACCACACCCAAAACACCGCTGCAACCATCCGATTTTGTTTCGCACTCACCGATTTCAGTTTGCCTTTTCGGAACCCTGATTCGAGACACCTTCAGTAAAACAGTCATAACTTTTCGCTCGGTGCTTCATTTTGGCTCAAATTTTTACAGCAGTTTCCTGACTTCAGAAGGGCCAAAACAAAAAAAAATCAGGAAGAAAAAGAAAAAAATCATTCAAGTTGATTTCAGGGTTTTCGGAGAACCTGTCTGATTTTCTGTAGGCCACACCGAAACTCCGTTTGAGCTGATACTTTGTGGTGTTCCTATTCTTGTGCCCCTGGTTGAGAAAAAATATCAAAAAAATAAAAGAAAAAAGAAAAATCAAAAGCATTGTGATTCCTACTAGTGCTAAAAGACAAAACAGGAGGCACATAGGAGCACCCGGGTTGCCTGAAACTTTCTTCTTCTTTCCGTGAATACTTGCTGTGACCTTTGCTGATTCTTGTTCCCTGCTGCTCCTTGTTGTTCACTTCTGGAATTGGATACGAGTATACCAGCAACTAGGACCAGTGCTTTGGACATTTATTCAGCATTACTATCTGTTTTTGAATTGTGTACCACTCACATATTTGGCCTTCCTAGCTCCACATATCACTTCTGGACAGCACAGGTTTTTGACCCTTGCAATCGCGGAGCACGCCTTCCAGGTATCCTTTGCTTTGCTACTAAGAACCTTGCAAGAGCTTAGAGGCTTCCTTTTTGCTGTGTTGAGAGGCACCACTGCAGTAGTATTTGATAGGGATAACCTTCACTGTTTGTTCCTGTTTTGTGTCTGTCATGGCAGGAGACGACGATGCAGTTGATGATACTCCCAAAGATTTCAATGAATGTGCCAGCCAGAAGCAGCTGCAGGCTGCTCTTGACAAGCTTGTTTCGGACATGAAGACGACGATGCAGAAGGCGGTTGTTGAGTGTGTCGGCAACCAAACAGAGCGGCTGGACAGGAGGATATCCACACTCCTAGACACGGTTCAAACCAATCAAGACACGGTTACCGCTGTAACCTCCTTGGTTACCACGTTAACCGGCAAAGTTTCTGAGATGGAAATCGACATGGGCATACAAGACGAGACCGTGTATGATGACGGGAGACGTTGATGCAGCAAAGACCCGAGAGAACAAGGATCGACGTCGCCTAGAAAATAACACTCGCGGTATGGGTCATCAACACCGACAACATGGTAATTGACCTCCTGACGATCCTTATGCTAAAATTAAGTTTACTATTCCATCGTTTTCGGGTGCATATGATGCTGAGGGATATCTTGATTGGGAGATGACAGTAGAACAAAAATTTAGCGCCCACCTTGTTCCTGAGCAGCATAGAGTTCGGCAAGCTACTAGTGAGTTCAAGGACTTTGCTATTGTTTGGTGGAATTCCCTAATTGGTGATGAAGTTCCTAGGACTTGGGATAAACTTAAGGAAACTAGGCGTGATCGTTTTGTCCCTCCTTCTTATTATAAAGATTTGCGTAAAAACTTGCAACGTTTAGAACAAGGGGATAAATCTGTACAGGATTATTATGGGGAGCTTCAAAAGGGTTTACAACGTTGCATGATTGTAGAGGAAAATGAGAACGCTATTGTTCGTTTCTATGCTGGTTTGAGGCGTGAAATTCAGGATATTGTTGATTATAAAGAATTTAACACTGTCAACAAGTTGTTCCAGTTTGCTATGCTTGCAGAGAAGGAATTGCAGGGACGTGAACAGTAGAACAAGAACAAGACCACCTCATACACGCCACGCAGGTTGCCGCCTTCGGGGCTGTCCAAGTCCAACACCTTCCGGACGCCTCCGGCAGCCTCCAGCGCTGCTGCTGCGACAACACAGCCTCCTGCACGCCCTTCAGATGCAGGAAAGAGTGTGGTGCCGGCACCTGCTAAGAGTGCTCCCTCCGCCTCGACGGGACGCATTCAGTGCCATCGCTGCCATGGGATTGGTCACGTACAAAGGGATCGCCCAAGTCAGCGGGCATATAATGCTACAGATGATGGAGGATACATTAGCACCTCTGACATTGAAGATGATGATGACGTGGAGGAAGATGGTAAAATATTTGGCAAGGAAGACACGATGTCCTACGGCGTCCACATTGTGCAGCGGGTGCTCAGTACACAAGTACAACAACCGGACAAGTTACAACGACATAACTTGTTCCAGATTTTCTTCGTCATCAAGAACGGTCGCGCACGTGTCATTATTGATGGAGGTAGTTGCAATAATTTGGTGAGTTCTAATTTCGTCAAGAAGCTTGGCTTGGCGACTCGCCCACACCCACACCCATACAACATGCAGTGGTTGAATGATTCTGGAAAAGCTAAGGTAACACACACTTGCAGAGTTTCATTTTCTATTGGTACTTATGTTGATTCTGTGGAATGTGATGTGGTACCTATGCAAGCTTGCCATCTTTTGTTGGGTAGACCTTGGGAACATGATAAAGATGCTACGCACCATGGTAGAAGTAATAGATATTCCTTTGTGCATAAGGGGGAGAAAATTACTTTGGTTCCTTTGACCCCTGCTGAAATTGTAGAGGCTGATAGAGAGCGAGCTGCTAGTTTGGATAATGCTAAATCTGAAAATCAGCAAGTTGCTAATTCTCTTTTTCCACCTAAAAGTGATAAGTCTACATCTAGTTCTCAGGATGAGGGAATGAAATTGAAGGGTGCTGTTATGCTTGCTACAAAAAGTGACATTGCTGAAATTTCTGATGATGATGTTTGCTATGTCTTGATATGTAAACGAGCTTTGTTTTCACTCGATGATATTCTTAGCTCGTTACCCCCTGCTGTTACTAACCTTTTGCAGGAGTATGAGGACATTTTTACCGCTGAGATACCTCCGGGGCTGCCACCTATGAGAGGGATAGAGCATCAAATTGATTTGATTCCAGGAGCAACATTGCCAAACCGTGCTGCATACAGGACTAATCCGGAGGAGACTAAGGAAATTCAGCGACAAGTCCAAGAACTTTTGGACCATGGGTACGTACGTGAAAGCCTTAGTCCTTGTGCTGTTCCTGTACTTTTGGTTCCTAAGAAAGATGGTACTTGGCGTATGTGTGTTGATTGTAGAGCCATCAATAACATTACTATTCGATATCGTCATCCTATTCCTAGGCTAGACGACATGCTTGATGGGTTGTGTGGTTCTGTAATTTTCACAAAGATTGACTTTCGTAGTGGCTACCATCAAATTAGAATGAAACTTGGAGATGAATGGAAAACAGCTTTCAAAACTAAATTCGGCTTGTATGAGTGGTTAGTAATGCCTTTTGGTTTGACTAATGCACCTAGCACTTTCATGCGTTTAATGAATGAGGTTTTAAGAGCTTTTATTGGTCGATTTGTGGTGGTTTATTTTAATGACATCTTGATTTACAGCAAGTCTTTGGATGAACATATGGATCATTTACGTGCTGTTTTTAATGCTTTACGAGATGCACGTTTGTTTGGTAACCTTGAAAAGTGCACCTTTTGCACGGATCGAGTCTCTTTTCTTGGCTATGTTGTTACTCCACAGGGTATTGAGGTGGATGAGTCAAAGATTGACGCCATAAAGAGCTGGCCGGTTCCACAGTCTCTCACACAGGTGAGGAGTTTTCTTGGTCTTGCAGGTTTCTACCGCCGCTTCGTCAAGGATTTTAGCACCATTGCTGCACCGCTGCATGAGTTGACGAAGAAGGGTGTTGTGTTCCATTGGGGAAGGGCACAAGAGGAGTCCTTTGACACTTTGAAGGACAAGCTTACACACGCGCCATTGCTGCAACTTCCAAATTTTGGTAAGACTTTCGAACTAGAATGTGATGCTAGTGGAGTTGGCATTGGTGGTGTTTTGATGCAAGATGGTAAACCCGTTGCGTACTTTAGTGAGAAAATGAATGGTCCAGTTCTGAATTACTCCACGTATGATAAAGAATTGTATGCTCTTGTGCGTTCTTTGCAAACGTGGCGTCATTATTTGTGGCCTAAAGAATTTATTATTCATTCTGATCATGAATCGCTTAAGTACCTTCGTTCTCAAAATAATCTGAACCGTAGACATGCTAAATGGGTTGAATTTATTGAGTCTTTTCCTTATATCATCAAACATAAGAAAGGGAAGGATAATGTGATTGCTGATGCTTTGTCTAGGCGACATACTTTGCTGTCTCAACTTGATTGTCGAATTTTTGGGTTTGAATCAATTAAAGAACAATATGTGCTTGATCCTGAATTTAAGGATGTGATGTTGAACTGTGCAGAGGGACGTACATGGAACAAATTTGTGTTAAATGAGGGATATTTGTTTAGAGCTAACCGTCTATGCATTCCAGTTGGTTCCGTTCGTCTCTTGTTGTTGCAGGAAGCGCATGGAGGAGGATTGATGGGGCATTTTGGTGCCAAGAAGACGGTAGATGTTTTGGCCACACACTTCTTTTGGCCAAAGATGAAGAGAGATGTCGAGCGTTTTGTTGCTCGCTGCACGACATGTCAAAAGGCTAAGTCTCGTTTGAATCCCCATGGTTTATATATGCCACTTCCTGTTCCTTCTATTCCTTGGGCAGATATTTCTATGGACTTTGTTTTGGGATTGCCTAGGACTAAGAGGGGGAGGGATAGCATTTTTGTTGTGGTGGATCGTTTTTCCAAGATGGCGCATTTTATACCATGTCATAAGACTGATGATGCTATTCATATTGCTGACCTCTTTTTCAAAGAGATTGTTCGTTTGCATGGTATGCCTTCTACTATTGTTTCAGATCGTGATGCTAAGTTCTTGAGTCACTTTTGGCGTACTTTGTGGAACAAGTTGGGTACAAAATTGTTATTTTCTACCACTTGTCATCCACAAACTGATGGACAAACAAAGGTGGTGAACCGCACTTTGGGGACCATGCTGCGAGCTGTTTTGAAGAAAAATTTGAAGATGTGGGAAGAATGTTTGCCTCATATGGAGTTTGCATATAATCGGGCAACACATTCTACCACCAAGGTAAGTCCTTTTCAGGTAGTGTTGTTGACACCGAATTTTGGCCTAGGGCCCATTTTCAGTAAATAGCAGGATTGCGCCGGGTTGAAAAGTTTGTGTACGAAGATGGTAGCCTACAGGTTATCATGAAGCCAAAGAAATCCCGGAGACGCGCACGCATGTGGGACTGTGTCCTTTTTTAATTCTTTTTTCTAGATTAAGAAAGAATTGACCGAGTTGTGGTCAAGCAGGAGACGTGTTTGTCTCTGAGTCGGTTGCCCAGGGTGTATAAATATAAACCCAGGTGCTTGTAAAAAAAATATACAATCAATACAATCAACTTTTCGGCGCATCACCACAATTTCTCGACGAGATCTCCGTCGACATCGGCGTCCATCGGGGCTCCGGTTTCGACCTGGATTTTGTCAGGTAAGCGCATCGATCTAGTTATGTCGACTTGTCCATGATTAAGATTGATGTGGCTGCTAGTTATCCGGTAATTTAGATCAATCTAGGGTTTACATTACGCATCGACTGCATGGAATTGTTTAAGACCTGGTCCAGTTCTTTGTTACGGTTAGTCGACTTGTCCTAGCCGCGACCTTGTTTGCCGATTGCTGATGTCGATTTCTGTTTGATCTAGTTACTCGAGTCACGGTTAAGGTATTTGGTCGGCTAGATCTGTCCTTGGTGATTGGGTAGGCAGTTTGACTTGTCCTGTCTGCTTCGCTTAGTTGACGTGTCCTCGGCGAAACAGTTGCTAAGGGTTAGATCTAGTTTACTGAGTACCTGGGACTGGTAGTTGCCGATTATACTTGTATCTGCCGATCGTGTAGAGCAGTTTGACGTGTCCTGTTCTACTTCACTTAGTTGACGTGTCCTCGGTGAAGCGATTGTCAGATTATGGGTATAATTAGTGGTTACTGGTTTAATCGTTCTTTCGGGGTGTTTAGCCGATTGTTTACCACGTTCAGATCTATGCTTGCATGCCTTTAATTTTCTTTTGTTCTTGTTCAAGTATAAGTCTGAACCTTCTTTCGTCGATGTCGATTTACGCTATTGTAGTGTTTGCCGATAGATGTTGCCGATTGCATGCTTTGCCGATTGTCGATTCTGATGCATGCCTTGCTTTATTTATCGTGCGAGTATTTATTGTTGCGACATGTCGATTCGTTTCTAGCTGTCAGCCGAACGCTTGTTTTATTATCTTTTATTCACTAACATCGGCTGCGGTTACGCATCGGCCTGTCCGGGGCCGATAGTCCGGGAATTTTACACGCTTTTTCTTGTCTTTGTCGATTTGCAGGGAAAATCGACTGGCACGCTCCGGAATTCACCGCGTTCCAAGTTTTGGTCCTGAACAGAGTTAAGCAAATCTCTCAGGCCACGTGTGCGAGCGGTAGAACACACATTTTACCGTCAACACACTTTTTGGCACGCCCAGTGGGACAGATCAAGTTCTTAGAAGCAGATGGCGTTCGTTCAAGCTGTTGCTGATGATGGTACTTTGCTCGTTGATGCAAAGGGCCATAAGATTATGATTCCTGCACCATTTGTTCGAGATGATAAAGATTCCTCTGAAGTTACTTCCAACAATGAGTTGAATGTATGGGAGAAGATGTCTTTGGACCAGAAAAAGGCATATCAGAGTTATCTGTACGATTGTCAAGTGAAATACTTGAAACCATCAAAATGACGCGTGGCAAGATGCCAGAAGAGTTGGCTACAATAAAAGCTGCGAAGATGCCAGATCGAGCTCTGTTGGATGAAGTTGTGAATACTGCGGTTCACAATGCTTTCATTAACCAATCAGGGGTGCTTGTTAACACTTTGTACAACATGCTCAAGGCATTTGCTGATGGGACCCTGCAGTTTGAGTCTGGATTTATGGGGCCATCATTTACTATACCAACTACTACGCCAGCACGTCCTGCACATCCTGATGGTCAACCCGCAGGTCAAGAAGAGACAAGTGCTGCTGGTCAGCAAAGGCAACCATATGGCATGCCACCAGAGCTATGGTCTCCAAGTGCTCAAGCTCTAGCTGCGGGAACGGCTCGGGTATCGGCGCCAAATCTTATTGATGCGCCGATGTCCACACAGAAGGAAGTTGGTGGTACACCTAATGAACCAAGAGCAAGTCAAACCCCTCAGACAAGATATCATCTGGCTCCCAATGTCAATCCGGCACTGTTCAACCAGGAGATACCGCAAGGCTATCATAGGGTGGCAGATTACAGTGAACACTACAACAGAGAGCGGCCTGTTCAGATACAATCACAATCACAGCAACCTGCTCAAGTGCAAACACAGCAGCCAGCCCAAATGACTGGGGGGCAAGGACAGAACACATCAGAAGATATAGTCGCCAGGTTGGCTGAAGTCATGAAGGAGCAGTTCGATCTCAAGCCCAAGGAGCAGAGCTTTATGTATCGACGTCCATATCCAGAGTGGATGGAACAAGTTGCCTTGCCTCATCGATACAAGCTGCCAGAATTTTGCAAGTTTTCTGGGCAAGATAATGTCTCAACAGTGGAGCACAGCCGATATTTGGCACAGTTGGGAGAGGCATCGGCACAAGATGCGTTGAAGGTCCGTCTTTTTCCTCTGTCGTTATCTGGATCGGCATTCTCATGGTTCACCTCCCTCCCTGCGGGATCCGTGCGGAATTGGGCCAATTTGAAAAAGAAATTCCACTCTTATTTCTTCACTGGCATGGCAGAGTTGAGTATATCAGGTTTAACGGCTGTTCGTCAGAAGGCTGGGGAGTCAGTTGCCGATTTTGTCCAACGATTCAGAGTCATCCGTGGCAGGTGCTATAACCTGAATCTGACGGATCGGCAAATGGCTGAGATTGCTTATCAGGGTTTACTGCCACAGATAAGAGACAAGTTTGCACCTCAAGAAGTCGATGGTTTAGCACAGCTCTTTCAGAAGGCATCGATTCATGAAGGGCGAGTCCAGAATACACGTGGCAGACAGTTTCAGGCGGCTTATGCCGATTACTCTTCTGATTCTGATGATGAAGCTGAAGTTGCTCTTGCTGAGTGGACCAGGAATAAGAAGACTGTTCTTTGTCCGTGGGTCAAGCAGAAAGCAGAAGAAAAGAAATATAATTTTGATATCAATAAAGCTGACAAGATATTCGATCTGCTGCTACAAGAAAAGCTTATTCAACTCCCACCTAATCACACGTTGCCTCCAGCTGAAGAGTGGAAGAAAATCAAGTGTTGCAAGTGGCATAATACTCCCTCTCATCACACCAATGAGTGCAAGGTGTTTAGGCAACAGATCCAATCGGCAATTGAGAGTGATCGTATTAAATTTTCTGGTCAGAAGCCGATGAAGATTGATGGGCATCTTTTTCCAGTTAACATGATTGGGGATCTGCTGCTTTAATCGGCAAGTACTCAAGGAAGAGAGAGAGGGAAGACAGAAGGACGAGTGATGATAACTTTGATCCACATTGGAACTGTGCGTTCTTCCAGTACTGTTGGGAGCAAGGTATGAAGCTGCCACCAATTGAAGGCTGCCCAGGTTGTAGCAGACGATCTGGTGATTTGTACAGAGAAGTTGGTACTTCAAGCCGAGTTCCTATGAGGAGACAGCATGATCGCTTTGAAGGGAGGTTGACTTCAAGGGTTTCTGTGCAAGAAAGACTTGGACCTGTTAATCAAGTTGAAGATGATGAGGAAGATTGTCAGGGTGAGTTCACAGAAGAAGGCCAATGGTGTCCAAGTGGTATTTTTACCAAGACGCAGAAGAGAAGAGTTCAGAGGACACGTTGCCGGGAGCTGAACAAGGAAGTGAATCAGAAGGATGACCATGACAAGGAGCCCAAGTCCAAGAAGGTGTGGAGACCAAAAGTCAAATCTCAGGTACATGAAGTTGAAGCTCCTGTCAATATGGTATTTATGCTGCCACGAGAATTTAGCTCTTTGGATATTAATGAGTCGGAAGAAGAAGCTTCTGCCGAGTTGTTATTGGGTCCACAGCAAGCAGTGTTCGAGAAGCCGTCTGGTGTCGATCATCTCCATCTGAGGGCCTTGTACCTTAATGGTTTCATCAATGGCAAGCCGATGAGCAAGATGATGGTCGATGGTGGTGCTGCTGTCAATGTTTTGCCGATGGCAACATACAAGAAGATCGGCAAATTACCCGAAGAGTTGACCAAGACCAACATGACATTGAGGGATTATGGCGGTAGGAGCTCTGAAGTCAAACGAGTCACCAATGTCGTGGTCACTATCGGAAGCAAGACTTTACCATGACGTTTTTCGTAATTGAAGGCAAAGGATCGTACGCCGTACTGCTGGGTAGGGATTGGATTCATGCTAATTGCTGTATCCCTTCTACAATGCATCAGCTCCTTATCCAGTGGATCGGCGACGAGGTGGAAACTATTCAAGCTGATAGATCGGTGAGTGTGGCAACTACAGACTTCTTGCCGACGATGGTTGAAAGCTTGCCGTGCATATCAGGAACTTATTGGGAAGGTGAAGCTATGGATGTTACCGATGAAGGTGTCTGCATCACGGAGGGATCGGCAACCCCGCGGTTGTTATAGCAATTACCGGACCTGGACATCGATCGGCCGATGGAAGCTGAGAAAGAAACAATCGGCAATCAATTAATTGATGAAAGAGAAGAAGGAAAGCTTGGTCATGGTTTCGTATCGGCCGATGAGTTAGAGGAAGTCGACGTTGGAGATGGTGACAAACCTCGGCCGACGTTTATTAGCAAGAAGATTTGTAAAGAGTTTAGAGAGAAGTTGATAGCATTATTGAAGGAATATAAAGATTGTTTTGCTTGGGATTATTCCGAGATGCCTGGTCTCAGTCGAGATATTGTTGAACACCGATTGCCTATTAAGCCTGGGTATCGGCCGTTTAAGCAACATAATCGGAGGATTGATCCAAAGATTTATGATGCTGTCAAGGAGGAAATTACGAAGTTATATGATGCCAAGTTTATCCGACCATGCCGATATGCAGAATGGGTGTCTAGTATTGTTCCAGTGATCAAGAAAAACGGGAAGATGCGAGTATGCATTGATTTCAGAGATTTGAATAAGGCTACACCCAAAGATGAGTATCCGATGCCGATAGCAGATGTACTGATTGATGCTGCTGCTGGACACAAGATTTTGAGCTTCATGGATGGAAATGCAGGATATAATCAGATTTTTATGGCTGAGGAAGATATTATGAAGACTGCATTCAGGTGTCCAGGAGCCTTGGGATTGTTTGAATGGGTTGTGATGACCTTTGGGTTGAAAATGCTGGTGCTAGATATCAAAGAGCAATGAATTTCATCAATCATGATCTGATTGGCCGATTAGTGGAGATTTATATTGATGATGTGATGGTAAAATCCAAAACAGTTGAAGATCATATTGCCGATTTGCGGCAGGTGCTAGAGAGGACCAGAAAATATGGCTTGAAGATGAATCCGCATAAGTGTGCTTTTGGTGTTTCGGCAGGACAGTTTCTGGGCTTTATTGTTCATGAAAGAGGAATTGAAATTGGTCCCAAGAGCATGGAGTCGATTAAGAAAATTCAACCTCCCACCAGTAAAAAGGAATTGCAGTCTCTGATTGGCAAAATCAATTTTGTGAGAAGATTTATTTCTAATCTTTCTGGGAAGATTGATGCTTTTACTCCATTGTTGAAGTTAAAAGCAGATCAAGAATTTCGATGGGAAGCCCGACATCAGAAGGCGCTTGATGATGTCAAGGAATATTTAATATCACCACCTGTATTGATGCCACCTAAACCAGGTATTCCTTTCAATTTATATTTGTCTGCCGATGACAAGTGCATTGGTTCGGCATTGACACAAGCGCAAGATGGCGATGAGAGGATTATCTTTTATCTCAGTCGAAGATTGGTGGATGCAGAGACAGATATTCTGAGATCGAAAGGTTATGTTTATGCCTTTATTTCTCTTGCACTAAATTAAGACATTATTTGTTGTCTGAAGAATGCACTATTGTTTGCCGATCCGACGTCGTCAAATACATCTTATCCGCTCCGGTATTGAAGGGTAGGCTTGGGAAGTGGATGTTAGCAATTGCAGAATTTGATCTTAAATATGAATCTGCTAAAGCTGTGAAGGTCCAAGTGTTCGCTGATTTAATAGTTCAGCATGGGGTCATGATGAAGTTGTGGTGGAGCCAGTTCCATGGCGTTTACTGTTTGATGGATCGATCTGCAAACATGGGTGTGGTATCGGCATTGTTATTGTTACTCCAAAAGGGTCCAGGTTTGAGTTTTCATTCACAGTTGAAGCTCATACTAATAATCAAGTTGAATATGAAGCTGTGTTGAAAGGGCTGCAACTGTTGAAGGAAGCCAATGCCGATTTTGTTGAAGTTGTTGGGGATTCTTTGCTGATTGTGGGACAATTGAATGGTGAATATGATTGCAAAGACGAAGTGCTTCGGGATTATTATCAGAAGTGTCAAGATCTGATGAAGAATTTCAAGCATATCGCATTCATTCATATTCCTCGACAAATCAATTCTGAAGCTAATGACTTGGTTCAGCATGCATCTGGGTATCGGCTTATTATAAGTTCTGTCGATAATGAAGCCGATGTCGATTTACAGGATTGGAGGGTGGAGATAGTAAATTATTTGAAGGATCCAACCCAGAAAACATCCAGAGAGCTGCGGTACAAGGCAATAAAATATGTGTTAGTTGATGATCAGCTTTATTATAGGACCTTGGAAGGGATTCTGTTGAAATGTTTGAATGCCGATGAAGCTAAGAGGATGCTGATGGAGGTTCATGATGGGTTTCGTGGGACTCATCAGTCGGCGTACAAGATGAAGTGGTTGATCAGAAGAGGTGGATATTTTTGGCCTACCATGCTCGAGGATTGTTTTGAATATTATAAGGGCTGTCAGGATTGTCAGAAGTATGGATCGATTCAAAGAGCTCCAGCATCGGCAATGAATCCTATTGTCAAGCCGTGGCCGTTCAGAGGATGGGGAATCGACATGATTGGTGAGATTAATCCTTCTTCCAGTAAGGGGCATAAATATATATTGGCGGCTACGGATTATTTCACCAAGTGGGTTGAAGCAGTACCTTACAGAAGTGTGGCTTCAAGGGATGTGATTGCTTTTGTTAAAGAGCACATAATTTACAGATTTGGTATCCCTCAGACTATCACTACAGATCAAGGTTCTATTTTTATTTCTGAAGAATTCAGAGATTTTGCCGATGATATGGGTATTAAATTATTAAATTCATCACCATATTATGCCCAAGCAAATGGTCAGGCTGAGGCTTCAAATAAATCCTTGATCAAGCTGATTAAGCGCAAGATTAGTGATCAACCGAGAAGGTGGCATACTTCATTGGCTGATTCATTATGGGCATATCGGATGTCTCGTCATGGGTCAGTACAAGTAACACCATATCAGTTGGTGTATGGGCATGAAGCTGTTTTGCCATGGGAAGTTACTGCCGGATCAAGAAGGGTCGATTTACAAAATCAATTGACAGCAGAGCAGTACCATGATCTCATGATGGATGAGTTAGAAGATGTCAATCAACAGCGGTTGATTGCGTTGAAGAAATTCAAGATAATAGAGCACGGGTGGCTCGGCATTATAATAAGAAGGTGGTGACCAAACAATTTGATGAGGGAGATCTTGTGTGGAAAGTCAAGTTGCCGATTGGTGTACGAGATAATCGTTTCGGCAAGTGGTCACCTAATTGGGAAGGTCCTTATATAATTAGCCGATGCGTGCCCGGTAATGCTTATATTTTAAAGGAGCTAGATGGAGAAGAATTTGGCCGAGCGCTTAATGGAAAATATTTGAAGAAATATTACCCCAGCGTTTGGGTAGGTTCTTAAAAGTGTTCGGTTGAATTTCAAGCCGACGTTAAGAGCGTCGCCTTCAAGATGGCCGATGTCAATGGTATCGCCCTTAGGAAAAATATATTCAAGAAGAACAGAAGAAGGTAATGAAGTGCTTATTGTTTACAAGTTATTACATTATGCATGGGAATACAAAATTCTTGCACCAAGAATACACACTGCGGCTGCTGTCAAGTGTCAACCAAGCGCTGGCGCAAGGTAGTGTTGGCGGTCGTTAAACCGTGTTTTGACCGCCACCCTACCGGTAAATAAAAGCATAACACCAAGATTTTGTGCATAGTAGATAGGAATAATGCTACTCCACAAGTTTTGGTGAATATTTGGATGCAGGAGGAAATCCATTGAAAATGGGAGCAAAAGCCTACCGGCCGGCCCCATCATAGGCCGGCCGGCTTATGTTGGATCTCAACATGGTCCAGCAGCCCCAGGCATCTCCCAATGGGCTCAAACATCAAGGATTAAATGGCCAACAAATATTTCCCAGCCCGGAGTATCGACCACTGCGCAAGGCCCAACAAACAAGCCCATCAACCACTCAAAAAGGCGTCAAATCACCGGGCAAGACCGTGGATCTTAATGAGCACATCATGAGAGGCCAGCCCACAAAAACTCGAGGCATTTGGAGAAAAAAGCCCGCCGGCCGGTCTAGGCCCTAGGCCGGCCGCCAACTATTTTCTCCGAATCGGCCCATCTTTTTCCAGTCGGTTCCAGAGGCGGTGGGGAGCTAACTTGGCGCGCCGGTTAAGCCAGGAGAGGTCGGCAAGAAGGGAATATTCCACGAAATGCTCAAGACCTTCTCCACTCTCCCAAGGCACCTCACTCTATAAATAGAGGACCTCCCCCTCACTTCCAAAGGGCACCTCCACACACTCCTTGAGAGGAGAAGACCCAATGTAGGGTCACGCTCCGCTCATGGAAGATCACTCCACTTGTGTAGTTTAGAGTAGGCTAGTTGGTCATGGGAGTTAGAGTAGAAGTGAGAGCTTCGCTCGGAGCTCCGGAGTTCTCTTCGGAGTTTGGGTAAAGTTCTCGTGTATCTTTTCTTTTAGATATTCTTTAATATAATTATTTCTTATTTATTTTCTTATTTATTTAATTTAGTTTTCCTTTTAGTTTATATTTATTTAAGTAATTGTTATAGAGAAATTCCTGTGTTGGTTCCACGTCTGTGTATGGTAGGTCTATCTGCATGGGTTGTTTGCACCGCAAATGCTTACACAATCCACATAGATTTATTATGCATGGTTGGCTTGCTCTTAACGTGAGAGTAAGTTATTTAGGATGGTTGCTTGTATGGTTCAAGGAATTATTCTAGACGTGAGTTTGCTCTACACCCCACGGAGGATGGTAGCCGCGAGTACGTGTGACAGGCGTACCGGTCTCTGTAATCCACCACGTCCGGGTGATGGTTTTAGTAGGGAGGTCAATAGCACGTAGTTCCCCAAGATAGTTGAACCTAATTCTCGGGTTGCTGCCTTGGCATGCGTGTGCCCCGATATGCAGGAACGTATCTGTAATGAAAGCTTAAGCAAGTAATTGTAGACTATCAGGAAATACTAAATGCTAACCCTTAGGCTGATACCCTTCTTCTCGTTGTCCTCCCAGTTGACTAGTTCTATCTCTTTATCTTCATATAGAATGTTTGCGTGTGTTTGGTTGCCACCCATCATATATGTATCCCTGCTCTGGTCTAGTTTGCAAGTTATAAATAGTAGATGTTTCCTTGTTAATTCATGATATTCTTAGCCCTGCTTCCCTGTGGAAATATAAATACGATACCCTTGGAATACTCCTGGGTGAAATGCTACAACGGTGTTCCGTGCGCTTGCGGAGTTGATATTTATCTCTGTACGTAAGAAACGCCAACAAGCATTTCTGGCGCCGTTGCCGGGGAAGCAATGGTTTTAAGATATCTTTGATTGACATCGAATATCTGTTATGTTAATTTGCTGCTAGCCTAAGCATCCACCTGCATTTTGTTTGAGCATACCACCATCGCATTTGCATTGGTTTCTTTTCAATCCATCTGCATATTAATTACCCTCCATCCCCCCCCGCTGCAAAAAAAAAAAAAAAAAAAAAAAAAAAAAAAAAAAAAAAAAAAAAAAAAAAAAAGACCCGAGCGCCCAATCATAGGCGTGGGGATTTTGAAAAAAAAAATAATAATAATAAAATAAATAAATAAATAAACTCCGAGTGCCCAATCATAGGCCCGGAATTTGTTTAAAAAAAAAAAAAAAAAGGGGAGAAAGGTTGGATTTTTATGACAGGAAGAAGGAAACATACATGGCGGAACCAAGACTTCAATGAAGAGATCTATAGCTTAGCCTTGCATTCGACTGCAAAGGCTAAGCTTGGGGAGGAACCGCCAGGTAAGCATCGCATTTATTCCATATTTTCCTTGTCATATATCCACTCCTTTCGGAAAAAAAAAATAAATAAATAAAATAAAAAAAATGCTGCCTGGATCATCCATGGTTTGTGAATGCAAAGATTCTTTGAGTTGCTCTCTGATGAAAATAAACTGCAACTATGACCATACCCGTGCTCTCAAATTTCTTTTGATGATGTGGGTTGCGGTTAGATTGTTAGTCATAAATCAATCGCCTGCGTCTCTTTCTGTTGGTCGGGTGAAGATCACTTCTGTGCCTCTGTTCTCCATTGAGATTATGCCCGGTGGCCGTTCAACCAACAGAAAAACACATACCTCTATGATGCTTTCATGACAGAAGGAGAGTATAGCTAGCTCTGCTCTCCTCACATAATTGATCGAATTAGACGTGGTGTCTAGGTTGATCAATGGAACTATAGAGATGTGTCGATTGTAGACGAATAGATTTGTACTAACCATTGCAGGGATCCTTTTGAGAGCAAACCAAGTACATCAGGCACATGAAAGGCACATAATTCAAGAAGGAGAAACCAATCAGGCGGACCTAGTACCTTCAAATGAAGATTTAATCGCTTAGCTTTGCACATGGTTGCAAGAGCTAAGCTTGGGGAGGGACCGCCAGGTAAGTACTTCTGTACAATAATATACTCTTCTTGAATTGTGCCCTTTTCTTAAAAAAAAAAAAAAAAAAAAAAAAAAATATTAGGTTCTCGGCAAAGCCCAATAGGGGCTAGCCACCTGTATCACCCTCATTCTTTTTGCAGACACAAGAAGAATGGAGGAAGCGGCCTATTCAAGCTTAAGTCTTGCAAAGACTCAAGCTTGGGGAGGACCCAGGTAAGTATTTCTAAACTTTCCTTGAATAAATAAACTCCCTGTTTCGAATAAATGCTAGAATCTTGGTGTTATGCTACGCATAAGGGAAATGATGATCGAGTTACAAATTAGCTTCCATGTGTCGCATAGATGCAACCTCTACTCCTGACATATGTGTTATTTTTATTTAAGCATGATCACATCATGAGTCTTGCTTATTTCCGTGGGTTGCATTTGTTACACCAAGTCTGAGCATTGTAGATTGTGTTATGGCATGATTAGGACTTGTTGCAATGTCTTAGTTTGGTTTCATCCAGAGATGTTTTTCTTGAATTGCTGCAAGTACCTAAAACCCTTCTGTTTTGGCACACTTCTCTTAGTGTGAGGATTTATTTACCTACCAGAGCCATATCAGAATATTCGAAACAGCCCCACTCATAGCCATTTGTTTATGCATTGAGTTTTGTTAAGGTTTGATGTACTCTTGAAACTAAGCACTCCTAATTTTGGTCATAATTCCTTCGCGTGTGTCTTCGAAAATTTCTCTCCACCAAATAAAAGGGGAATGTTTGGATAAATCAACCAAATATTTTTCAGAGTTTGCAAAACTTTTGGTCCATCCAAAATGCTCAAGAATATTTCAAAATGTTTCCTTGAACCATTCAAATTTATGGCCCTTGCACCATGGAGTAGTAAAAAAAAAAAAAAAAAAAAAAAAACAAAACTCCATGGTTGCATGACAAAATTCAATGGCTATATGGTTCTTATCATAACATCTTGAGCAAAATAAAGGACCAATGTTTTCAAAACCCCTTCCACAAGTGTGTGTCCATTTTCCCCCCCTCCATCACATCATTTCTTATGACCAAAATAAATGGAGTTGCTATGTTGATTGAGACTCATTCTTTAGCTTTACAATATATGCATGGCATTTGCGCATTCCTTACCAAGCTCCACATACAAAGCCTCAATTTGGTAGAAGGTAGGATGAGTGAAGCTTGTAGGAATAGGACTCGCATTAGTAGGTAAGAGAAGTGCCTACCAAAACGAAGGAGAATTTTTGCACCTTATCTTGCAGCACATAAAAACTCTGGATGCATACCTGCTAGAATTGTGTACTTGTCCGAAAATGCCGTTCTAGTCTTCAATGCTGCATGACAAGGTGTGACATATAAGCCCCACGATTTTTGCAACACTCATGAATATTTTGTGCTCTCGTAAACTTACCACTGTTTAGGGAGTATGTTGTTGCATCTTTATTACCCATGGGGCGCTTCTTTGTAACTCCTGATCCGCCGGTACCCTGAGTTGAGTTTGCTCGGGACGAGCAAAGTTTAAGCTTGGGGAGGTTGTTGGCGGTCGTTAAACCGTGTTTTGACCGCCACCCTACCGGTAAATAAAAGCATAACACCAAGATTTTGTGCATAGTAGATAGGAATAATGCTACTCCACAAGTTTTGGTGAATATTTGGATGCAGGAGGAAATCCATTGAAAATGGGAGCAAAAGCCTACCGGCCGGCCCCATCATAGGCCGGCCGGCTTATGTTGGATCTCAACATGGTCCAGCAGCCCAGGCATCTCCCAATGGGCTCAAACATCAAGGATCAAATGGCCAACAAATATTTCCCAGCCCGGAGTATCGACCACTGCGCAAGGCCCAACAAACAAGCCCATCAACCACTCAAAAAGGCGTCAAATCATCGGGCAAGACCGTGGATCTTAATGAGCACATCATGAGAGGCCAGCCCACAAAAACTCGAGGCATTTGGAGAAAAAAGCCCGCCGGCCGGCCTAGGCCCTAGGCCGGCCGGCCCACTATTTTCTCCGAATCGGCCCATCTTTTTCCAGTCGGTTCCAGAGGCGGTGGGGAGCTAACTTGGCGCGCCGGTTAAGCCAGGAGAGGTCGGCAAGAAGGGAATATTCCACGAAATGCTCAAGACCTTCTCCACTCTCCCAAGGCACCTCACTCTATAAATAGAGGACCTCCCCCTCACTTCCAACCTGCACCATCACACTTGAGAGGAGAAGACCCAATGTAGGGTCACGCTCCGCTCATGGAATATCATTCCACTTGTGTAGTTTAGAGTAGGCTAGTTGGTCATGGGAGTTAGAGTAGAAGTGAGAGCTTCGCTCGGAGCTCCGGAGTTCTCTTCGGAGTTTGGGTAAAGTTCTCGTGTATCTTTTCTTTTAGATATTCTTTAATATAATTATTTCTTATTTATTTTCTTATTTATTTAATTTAGTTTTCCTTTTAGTTTATATTTATTTAAGTAATTGTTATAGAGAAATTCCTGTGTTGGTTCCACGTCTGTGTATGGTAGGTCTATCTGCATGGGTTGTTTGCACCGCAAATGCTTACACAATCCACATAGATTTATTATGCATGGTTGGCTTGCTCTTAACGTGAGAGTAAGTTATTTAGGATGGTTGCTTGTATGGTTCAAGGAATTATTCTAGACGTGAGTTTGCTCTACACCCCACGGAGGATGGTAGCCGCGAGTACGTGTGACAAGCCGTACCGGTCTCTGTAATCCACCACGTCCGGGTGATGGTTTTAGTAGGGAGGTCAATAGCACGTAGTTCCCCAAGATAGTTGAACCTAATTCTCGGGTGCTGCCTTGGCATGCGTGTGCCCCGATATGCAGGAACGTATCTGTAATGAAAGCTTAAGCAAGTAACTGTAGACTATCAGGAAATACTAAATGCTAACCCTTAGGCTGATACCCTTCTTCTCGTTGTCCTCCCAGTTGACTAGTTCTATCTCTTTATCTTCATATAGAATGTTTGCGTGTGTTTGGTTGCCACCCATCATATATGCATCCCTGCTTTGGTCTAGTTTGCAAGTTATAAATAGTAGATGTTTCCTTGTTAATTCATGATATTCTTAGCCCTGCTTCCCTGTGGAAATATAAATACGATACCCTTGGAATACTCCTGGGTGAAATGCTACAACGGTGTTCCGTGCGCTTGCGGAGTTGATATTTATCTCTGTACGTAAGAAACGCCAACAGGTAGGATGGGTCATTGCTCCGGTGTACGAGGAGAGGAGCAAATTCATGGACCTCATCACGTAGAATAAGATGTTATCCCTGAGAAGGAACCTTTTCTGACGTAGAACATGAGTTCTCCCTCGAAGTCTGAAGAGGAGCCGCCGTCTTCAGGGATTAGCTCAAGAGGGATAGCGTCGGGATAAAAGGGATTGGAGAGAAGCAGAAGGAAGACAAGAGGCCAGAGCGTAAGTATATAGAGGGAAGAGGAGCTCATGGTTGCTATCTTGCTGTTTGGGACATATTGAGGCTCTGTGAAAGGGATTTTTCTTGCTGGCCATTGTGTTGATGATTCTGGTGAAGGGAGCCTGTCCTTTATAGACCGAGATGCGGAAGGAGATAAGGCCGAGATGCGGAAGGAGATAAGATCGTGGAATAGTGAAAGACCTATTGCGAATTAAAGTGATTGGTACGAATTGTCTGCCGAAGAGGTGCACGCCATGTGAAGACAAAGGTACAGTTCATTATGTCAGGTGCACAGTTTTCACGTGAAGTATCATCTAGAAGTTTGCAGGCGTGAGTAATGAAAGCAATCCGGCGCATGGAAATTCCATACCCCGGCTTGGGGGGCTTGTGTTGACACCGAATTTTGGCCTAGGGCCCATTTTCAGTGAATAGCAGGATTTGCGCCGGTTGAAAAGTTTGTGTACGAAGATGGTAGCCTACAGGTTATCATGAAGCCAAAGAAATCCCGGAGATGCGCACGCATGTGGGACTGTGTCCTTTTTTAATTCTTTTTTCTAGATTAAGAAAGAATTGACTGAGTTGTGGTCAAGCAGGAGACGTGTTTGTCCCTGAGTCGGTTGCCCAGGGTGTATAAATATAAACCCAGGTGCTTGTAAAAAAAATATACAATCAATACAATCAACTTTTCGGCGCATCGCCACAATTTCTCGACGAGATCTCCGTCGACATCGGCGTCCATCGGGGCTCCGGTTTCGACCTGGATTTTGTCAGGTAAGCGCATCGATCTAGTTATGTCGACTTGTCCATGATTAAGATTGATGTGGCTGCTAGTTATCCGGTAATTTAGATCAATCTAGGGTTTACATTACGCATCGACTACATGGAATTGTTTAAGACCTGGTCCAGTTCTTTGTTACGGTTAGTCGACTTGTCCTAGCCGCGACCTTGTTTGCCGATTGCTGATGTCGATTTCTGTTTGATCTAGTTACTCGAGTCACGGTTAAGGTATTTGGTCGGCTAGATCTGTCCTTGGTGATTGGGTAGGCAGTTTGACTTGTCCTGTCTGCTTCGCTTAGTTGACGTGTCCTCGGCGAAACAGTTGCTAAGGGTTAGATCTAGTTTACTGAGTACCTGGGACTGGTAGTTGCCGATTATACTTGTACCTGCTGATCGTGTAGAGCAGTTTGACGTGTCCTGTTCTACTTCACTTAGTTGACGTGTCCTCGGTGAAGCGATTGTCAGATTATGGGTATAATTAGTGGTTACTGGTTTAATCGTTCTTTCGGGGTGTTTAGCCGATTGTTTACCACGTTCAGATCTATGCTTACATGCCTTTAATTTTCTTTTGTTCTTGTTCAAGTATAAGTCTGAACCTTCTTTCGTCGATGTCGATTTACGCTATTGTAGTGCTTGCCGATAGATGTTGCCGATTGCATGCTTTGCCGATTGTCGATTCTGATGCATGCCTTGCTTTATTTATCGCGCGAGTATTTATTGTTGCGACATGTCGATTCGTTTCTAGCCGTCAGCCGAACGCTTGTTTTATTATCTTTTATTCACTAACATCGGCTGCGGTTACGCATCGGCCTGTCCGGGGCCGATAGTCCGGGAATTTTACACGCTTTTCTTGTCTTTGTCGATTTGCAGGGAAAATCGACTGGCACGCTCCGGAATTCACCGCGTTCCAAGTTTTGGTCCTGAACAGAGTTAAGCAAATCTCTCAGGCCACGTGTGCGAGCGGTAGAACACACATTTTACCGTCAACAAGTCAAACGTATGGTTTCAATCCCCGTGCTCCAATTGATATTCTACCTTTGCCTACTAGTGAGAGGATACATAATGATGCTAAAGAGCGTGCTGATTTTATCTTGAAAATGCATGAGACAACTAAGTATAACATTGAAAAGATGACTGAAAAATATAGAATTGCTGGTAGTAAAGGTAGGCGAGCAGTTAAACTTGAACCGGGTGATTTAGTATGGTTGCACTTGAGAAAGGATAGATTTCCAGATTTGAGAAAGTCTAAGTTAATGCCTAGAGCTGATGGTCCTTTCAAAATACTTGAAAAGATTAATGATAATGCATATAAACTTGAGTTGCCTCCCGAGTTCGGGGTTAGTCCTACTTTCAATATTTCAGATTTGACACCTTACTTGGGAGAAGAAGATGAGCTTGAGTCGAGGACGACTCCAATTCAAGAGGGGGAGGATGATGAGGACATCGCTCCTTCGGATACACATGTCACACCTCCGCTGGATATACAAGGTCCAATCACTAGAGCTCGCGCACGACAGATGAATCTAGAGGTGAGCTCGTTCCTAAGCACTCATTTATATGAACTTGAGGATAGATTGCTACCTAATGATTATATTGTGATTAGGAACCATGGAGAGGACCAGGAGATGATTGGAGAGGAGCTTCGAGGCGTGGAGGGACAGCAAGGGCGTCCAAACCAAGTTGGAGGCCCAATTGAAGTCGACTTCGGATCGGTTTCGGAGTCCAGGAGCAGTCTGCACTAAAACGGTCGCCCAGGCCGCATACGGGCTCGGTTTTGGACGTTCTCATGTCAAAATTCGTCCGGAGTCATTGGGAATCGTCGAAACAAGTTGACGTCCAGAATCTGTCCCGGTGCTGCGCCACCGTAATCTGGCCTTTGGGCTTGTATCTTGTTGGAGCCCATTAGGGGCGCGTCCAGGGGGTCTTGCACGCCCTAAGGTCTATATCTACAGTAGCCGCCGCCCAAGTTAGGGTTGGGTTTTGCTTAGATTATTCTGTCAAGAACAGTTTCGCCGTTCATCGGTTTGTGAGACCCCAACTCGTGAGGTTAATTCAGTTTTCAATAATTCTGGTTGCAATCTACTGTGTTCTTGCTTGTGTTCTCGATTCGCAGGCAAGGATAAGCCTTCTTGGCGAGGTTGACCGTGCGCCGCCGGTCGATAACCTGAGGAGAGTGGTGCTGCGATTGCGGGGTTTAGAACGTGTTGTTCTGAAGCCGGATCGACGTGTTGTTCTCCACCAAATCGAGAGTTATCAGAACCTTCCGGAAGATCGGGAACCTTAGTTCACATCATCTCCCTCCTCTGCTCCAGGAGCGCGCGGATTGAGCGGCATTGCCGCCATGGCCGGAGGATGAGCTTCTTCTACCTCGCCGCGAAATCCGCCGGACACGGTGAGCTCCCGTTCGATTCCTCTCGTGCGAAGGTGTTAAACTTGCTCGCGCACCTCTCTAACCCCTTGTTCCTCGCTCCCATCGCCAAGGGCCGCCGGTCTTGGACTTTTCCCTGGCGCCGGTCAACCTTGCTCCGCCACCCCGCCGGTGAACTTCGCCCTCCGAGCCTCCCCGTTGACGAGATCTACCGCGCGGAGGTCCGCACCATCACGCAGAAGCCCGTGCTCGCCTTAGTTCGTACCCGCGGTGACCTGTCTCGCCGGAACGACGCCGTGCCGCCATTGCCGAGCCGCCTCCCCGTCGCCGACCGCCGCCCGAACCTCCCCGTCGTCGCCCTCTCCTCCGCCTAGGCCCGTGCGAATCTAGTGAGCACGAAGCCCCCACTTGTTTGCCCCCTCTCCCCCTCCAGCCGCCAGAACGGCCGGCTTGCCGCCGCCACCGCGCCCCGATCTTTGGCGCCCCGATCCTTGTGGCCTGTCGCGTGGCCTGGATCTGGTTGGTCGCGGCAAGAAAAATCCTTTTTCGAATTTGTTTAATCTCTAGGAAATCTCAGGAAATTCTAAAATTCATAATAAATCAAATATAACTCAGAAAAACCCAAGTCCAATTTTTTTGGACTCCTCTTGCTCAGTTCTATCCAACAAAGTTGTCAATCTGCACAAAATCGCTTGTCTGTTTTCTGTAAAATTCCTTAAGCAATATATATTGTTTAAATCATAATAAATTCTCTGTAAAGCAATAAATCACAAACTCTTGCACGCATGTTAAGTATCTTATAACACACATACAGAGCATTTTTTCACTGTCATATCCTGTGTAATCATTTCCTTATGATTTATTTAATCCGCTGTCTTGTTTAAATTGCTAAAAATAATCCTTAATTCAATAAATCGTGAAACTTCACAGTAATTTACTTCCAGTGGTGCTATTCACCAGAAAAATGCCACTGGACATAAACTAAATTTCTAAATCATGTTAATTTAATTAATCAAATTTAAGTTAATTGCATCATGTTATTGCATCTAACATGCATTATTTTCTTGTCATGACGTATAGTGCCGAGGAGACTCCGGAGCCTCTCGACTTCCAGCTGCCGGAGGAGACCCAGGAGAAGCCGCAGACTGACTCTGCTACTGACTTTGCTAATGTACCTCCTGAGCTAAGCAAGCCCCGGTGCATTTCGACCTATGTTTCGTCTTACCTTTATCACTATGATTGAGGTCTAGGTATGCTTGTGCATTACGTTTATAGGAGTTGATTGGAACCGTAGACTTGCACTAGGTTTACCCTTCTTGATTATCCTTGTTAATCCCTGATTAGAGGTAGCTGGGTCTTTTGTTAGTCGTTAGTGATGCTAGGCGTAGTTGATAGCTATCGGTAGAAGTCGAGTGGTAGGTCCCACTAGCATGGTAGGACCATGACACCCTGGATTGTACTAGAAGAATTATAGGTTGTTGGAGACTGAACGGGAATTGTTTGTGTAGATGGTTTCAGAAGGCTGGGCCTTCACGGTGGTAGCCCTGTCTGTGTCGGTTAAGGACCGTTCGTTGTTGGCCCTATTGAGCAAGCTTGAACGTACTGATTCACATGGGCCCAGTAAACCTACGTAGTCTGTGTCATCCTAGTGTGCGGTGGAAGCCTGCTCTTTCTATCATGGTACTTGGGAGAGAAGGGATGCCTCCCGAACGGGGCGTACTTCTGGGACGGGGACCGTGGCGGGAGGTACCTTTCTTGGGAGGAGTTGGATCCAGCCTAGCTCTAGGGTGTAGAGATGAAAGGTTGCCATATGTGGTCTGTTCGCGGGCGCATATGTTGTGTGGTCAGGTCTCTCTTGCAGGATGTACATCAATGCCGTCGCTCTCGGAAATGAGCACCCACTTGTTTAGCGGGCCACATCGTAGTGCGGTTATGTATGATGTTGATGATTACCTGTTGTACTTACTTGTTTACTTATAGTACTACTTGCTTGTTTATCTGTATGTTCTAGCTGTTAGCTGCAAAACAAGATACTTGGCTAATTACTTAATTTGAGCTAAAACTTAAAAGTAAGGACCAAGTAATTAGTGCGGGTTTCGCAAGTTTGAGTCAGCCTGCCCTTTGTAGCCTTTGCATGCTAGGAGTCGGCTGTAGTTGGCCATGTTGACGGGTAAGTCTTGCTAAGTATTAGTTGCTCAGGGTTTGGCTCTTTAATGTTTTGTGCAGGTAGCATCTTCGTCCCTGACTCTGCTGGTGGAGGCGGCCAGTGGGATGGACAGCCTCCTGTGGGCTGGACCATCCACTGGGAGCCCGAGGAGTGATATTCTGTGGAGTTCGCATCATCGGGCTTGTGATGCGGATTCGTGTATCATGAGCGCGTAGTCGCTTCGTGTATCGTATCTGGACCTTGTATTTGTATCGTTGTTAGACTTTCGCTGTGCGACTCGATGTTTTAATTCGGACCTAATGTAATAACTTAAAGACTTAATTGTGCTATTTAGATGTACTATCTATGTCTGTATGTACTATCTGTGTCTGTTCATCAGCACTTTCGATTCGATCCTGTGAAAAGCGGTAAAGCTTCATTGTGCAGCCGTGTTCTCTCTATATTGATAGTTGAATGCTAGCTCTGGAATAGGGCATATATGAGACCGTGCTTGAATACAAGCGGAACTAAATGAACTTAAGGCTTCACAAACATCGCTGCAACTTAAATCTATCGTAGTTATGTTCTTTTATTAATATGTTGCTCTCATTGTACCTCTGGACTCGTAATTAAAGCACCTCCGGATTATGTATGTAGCTCTGCTCTCTGTACATTGATAGTTGAATGATAGCGCTGAGACAAGGCACGGCACATATATCAATGTGTGAAGGTGGGGTGGCTCACCCATCCACAATGTATTGCTACTTCCACAGAAACGTCATATAGTTGTAACGTAGGATTGGGAGGAACTAGGAATCAAATAAAGAGTGCCATCAATAGAATGAGTTCCAAAAGAAAATCAAAAAGAAAATCTGAGCCTGGCCATGGTGCTGAGTGATGGTGAAACGTCTGCACCTGATGCTGGCCGGGTGGCACATATCGGAGTCCCTTATGGATCAGGAGGACGGACAGGAGAAGATGCATGAACAACATGTCGCATAGTTTGCCCGTGTGCTGGCGTCCACTGTTCCGACGCTGGCGGTGGCCACTCCTACAGGTCTGGACGGTGAGCCCACTGATCAGCGGAAAATGGCATTCTGGATCATGGCATGAAGGATAGACAAACTAAAAAGGCTCGCCCCTCACTAACTAGACCGGTAATTTGTTCAGGGCTAATTAGCTTTAGACACCAGTCCCATCTAGTAATTAAATCAACTAACAATTTCATAGAAGGTAAATCTGTTACCAATTGCTCCCTTTGTCTGCGAATCTAGTGTCTAGTTTTGTGGAAAAAATTCTCTGCAGCCCGTCCGCAAACTGCAGGTTTGCACCTGATCTAGATTTCTACCGCGTGTACTCATACAGCTATCGGACGCACGACCGTTTCTGGCTCCCGCACGTCTCCTACCCAGCTACTCCGCCTCCCTCGGCTCAGCTAAAGGCTCAACACAATCCTCCGGCTAGCCATCGAGCTTCAAGCCGAAAGAAAAACGAGTTGTAAGATCTCATCTCCGGCCGCCTGCGGGGACACGTTCGCCTTCTGCGTCCGTGACGAGTCCTCGTCGTCGTCGGAGAAGAGGTTCGGGTGCAAGTTCCAGACTTCGGTTTACCAATCGTAGCGGCGGCCGATGGTGGCGCGACCTCGCTATTTAAAACACTGCCGTGCATTGATCAGATCCGCTGAGGTCTTCCCACTGCAAGCGTGACAGCGTGGACTTGATCTGCAATCTTGATTCTTTACTTCGATTTGTGGCAAATTGACGGGTTTTGCATTGCGGGATTGTGATAATTTTACAATGTTTGATCATCGAATTTCTTGGTAGCTGTACCAGCTACCAGTAACAAAAGTGTAGTGCTTCGGTTCCTTCTTTCTGGCCAACTCGTCAAGTATTCTAGGCTCAGAAAATTGTTTTTATCAGTTTCTTTTGCACAATTGCAACTATACCAATTTACAGACTTTGACATTTTCAATTGCAATGGCGGACAAGGCCCCTCACCATTAGCCTCCGCCCTCCACCGGTGCACACGCTGTCCTTGAAATGTTGCAGCGGCTTGTTGTCCCTGAGACTCGATCTCCCGGCCGGTGACCTTGGCAATGAGCCGTCCCAGCAGATGCGCAGGTCCGTCAAGACCTGGAGCGATGTCCTCGACGGCGTGCTCACTAGCCCGAATGCAATGCCCAGGCGCTCGCTGTGGTAGATATGCGTCCGGGCCTTGGAGGCCCTCGTCCACGTCGTGCTGGCGCGCTCACCTTCTGTGCCCCCCATGTTTCCTCGCAGACGTCGCGTCTCCACCTTTGCATGGACAGACGAGGAGGCGGCCCCGACTACACACTACACCACAACGCAGAATTAACGACCTACATGAGTCGCTAAAAATGAACTATTCCCAACCCACTATGGGTCGTCGAAACTTACCAACTCTCAATGGGTCAGTAATTCTTGTTTCAGTAACGAACCATGAGTCGGTAAAAAAATTTACATATAGTATCGCAAGGTGCGTGAGTAATTCCTGACTATTAAGTCGAACTGAGGGTCGGCAAAGTCTTTCCCAATCCCCCGCACGTGAAACGCTAGCCCAAGCCCAAAGGCCCAGCAATGATAACCCTAGCCGGCCAACCAGTCCGTTGCGTCCTCTTCTGTCCATCTCCCTGGCGCGCAGATCGGGTCGACCCTGTCAGTTCTCCCTCCCGCCGTGGACCAGATCTGCAGGCCGTCACGACAGAGGGCGCACAGCAGGGAGGAGATGAAGGAGGAGCACGACGAGGTTCAAGCCCAAGAACCTGGATGCAAGCGTCGGCGGTGTTCTGCAGAGCTACGTCTTCTGCAGCTGGTCCCCTCAACGATAGGTCTAATCCCCAATCTGGTATGGATTTTCTTAACTCATGGTCACTTTCCTTAGTTGGCTCTTGCTCACTCCAGCCAGCAGTCTGCAGATACTGGAATCGAACTACTAGAGACCTACTCAGATCTGACGACTTGCTTTTCTCTCGGTTTGATTTGCTCGATGGCTAGGTCGCAGGATTGCGTTGAGCCTTTGTCGAGGGAAGCCGAGATGTGCGGGAGCCAGAAACAAGCGTGCGTCGGATGGCTGTAGGAGTCTATGTGGCGGGAATCTAGATCGGGGCTGCAAATCTGCTATTTGCGGACACTGTGTAGAGAATTTTTTTTCCAGTTTTGTACTAAGTCAAATTTTTTGATCTTTGACCAACAATATCTATAAATATAGTTCGTTTGTGTTATGAGGAGTCCATTTTCACGATGAATCTAGTAAAATCATTTTCATGTTGACAATCATTATAGTTCTTTTGTGTTATGTAGAGTCAAAATTTAAAAAGTCTGACTTAGGATAAAACTAAACAACACTATATTTGTGGACAGAGGGAGTACCTAACTAACTGAGCAGCCAAATTATTCCGCCTCTGCACATCCATGCGTCTCGCGTCCATTGCTCGACTCAGTGTCGCTTGTTGCGTGAGATCGTCATTATACCCTTCAGCAATAGCACGACAAGCATCCTCCTCCTCAATTGCTGACGTACTCTTGCTAGGGAGGTGTACCAATACTAGGAGAGGGCATGGAAGATTGGCAAGTCCAATTGCCAATCTTTCCGTGCTCTTTAGCTTGCAGGGTTCCATGGCTAGCCAATGGTACCAATTTCGGTACTGTTTTTTCAAGTTGTCTTCATTTCAATCGAAACGGCTATGCTACATAGCATATGATTAAGGGGAAAATATTTTCCCTATGATTAAGCACTTTATAGACAATATTCTGTATGATACTTGTATTTACAAGCGTGCGTTTAGAACCTTTTTCTGTTTTGACGCATCACCTAGCTTCAACGGCGATACAACATATTCCAGGATCAAGTTCCTATCCATGTCAAGTTCTCTGCTAATTCTACTACCATATTATGGACACTCTTCTCGCAAAAAAATATTCTTGCTCCATGAAGTAGGTGGTATTCACTGGAATAGATACAGGCCATGGGAAAATCTGTGAGCCGCGAATTCATCAGGTTCTGATGTGGCAGAAACAAAACGTTCCGCTGGACGATCGCACGCGATGCGCGATGGCGGGAAGTCAGACCATTGCATCCTATCCTCTCTAGTTTATCTAATTCCAGATAAAAAATCAAAGACAATTTTGATTAAAATAAGACGTGAAGTCTTGATCCTCTTCGATATGTCACAACAAATTTACAAATACAAATAACTCAGATGTGATTCATCTCTTCTGGAAGGCTGAAGCAAACAATCTATTGATCTAAACTTCAAATGTTGATCTACTTGATCAAGAAAATAGAAAACATAAAATCGATCAATACAGAGGCTGGAATATTAATGCATATTCCCTTTTCTAAAAAAAAGGCCGCGCAAGCACGGCAGATGTAGGGCGGCAACATCATGTACCAGAATCGAGTTGGGGGGCGGCAGGATCGTGCACAACTCCGTAGCCACACAAGGTTGCCGACAAGCAATTGTCGATGGAGGAGAGGCAGCGCTTGAACGTGAGGAAGGCTAAGCATGGCGGCGGCAGTAGAAGCGATTAGGGCACTGCAATACAAGTTAATTACTAAAGTCCCCAAATAAACGGATGGCTGGATTTGATTATATACTACTCCAACCTAAGAGGTGGCATAAGGCACCGTAAAGGTGCTCTAAAAGTTATTTGATTGATTGTTTGTGACGTAAGATTGAATACTATATCTAAAATTTGTAATTCCAGATTGAAGGCATGGGATTTTCTCCAAATCAAAATGGGCCTGCTACTTCTGAGCTCGACTCTGTTCCAAAGCTCTGTTCTGCTACTTCATTTCTGACTACAGCAATGTCATCAATGATTAGGCCTCCTTTGGAACGTAGGAATAGGAAAAAACACAGGAATAGGATAGGAATGCATATGCAAAACAGAGGATTGGAAAACATATAGTGTTTGTTGTTTGGATGGGCACAGGAAAAACCATAGGAATATACTTTATGTTACTCATAGAAATCGAGCTGTCCCACATAATCTCTTTACTTTATTAATATTGTCTGCTTGTTTTTCTGTCACTGACACCACGGGTTTAGGCATGAGTTCAGGCATCAGATTAGTCTCTTATCGCTTCATCCTATGAGGCGAATGACCAGCAGCTGTGATGCTTCGTAGCAGCGGCAAGGTGTCTGCTTGCTACACCCACAGCTCTGACGGGTTGGATTTAGTTACGGCTTGCCCTGTTCCTAATGACAAGGAGAAGTGATGAATTGCCTCGGTCTTCAGCAAAGGGAAAGAAAAAAAGAGGTTGGAGTGGAGGGAAAGTTTCCTATGTTTTTCCTATGGAATGGACAGCATAGGAAAGTTTTCTTTGTTATTCCTATGAGCAATTCCTATGTTCCAAACGAATGAACAGTACTCAAATCCATAGGAATCTGATTCCTACATTTTTCCTCCAAAAATCCTTCAATCCAAAAGGAGCCCTTAATGATAACAGGCCTTCAGTTGTCTTCGCAATAGCTAGCAGCGTAACTCTCGGCCTTCAAAATATGGTTGCAGTACGCATGGTTTTATGTACTCCCTCCAGGGTCCAAAAGAAAGTCGTTTTGAGATTATCTTAAGTCAAACTTTGTAAATTTTGACTGTAAATTTTTTTTATATTGTAGGTTTAGAAATATGAAAATAATATGAGTAGATTCGTGTTGAAATATAGTTTCATAAAAAGACATTTTAATTATATTTTATAAATATTTGATAGCAAAAAATATTAGTTAAAGTTATATTTTGAATACCGTGTCAATGTCCAAAACGACTTCCTTTTAGACAATGGAGGGAGTATGAACAGAGCCCTGTCATTCTCTGATGTCCACCCTAGCACAACTTTAAAAAGGCTACGTTAAGAAAATAGGCAATTAATTTGAAAAAGGATGATCTCCGTAACATGAGTGTGATGAAACATAAAGTCTATATCAGAACAAAACCAGAGTCCAACCAAAAGATATATTAGTTTTATCTAAGTCCAATAAAGGCTATAATAATTTCTACAGTATCCTTGCGAACTATAGTACATATTTAGTTCTTGGGATAGTAGTTGTACCCTCTTCTCGAGGAACCTCAGAATTTAATTTACCTTAACAGTGTTAATTGTTAGATGGCCTTACTGATTACAGATCATCCATCATAAAGAGTCAGCTACGCATCGTCGAAGGGAATAACATGTAGGGATACTGTTTGCCACAGCTCAGGGAAATGGAATAGCTAATCATAATGGTATTTTGAATTATCTCGAAATTCAGGCGAATTTAGCAAAAGCTAGCAACTCAATCGGACGTCCATATGAATCCAGAGAAACCTAATGGGAAAACACGAATCTTCTTAGGACCGCATACCGAGAAATGAATTAGAGTATAGCCACACCACTGACCCCTGGTTGGAGCACCGCAATATGCCTTCAGGTTGATGTGCCTGTGGTTTCATCGGAACGAAAATCGTAGGAGGAGGGAAGAAGATTTGGGAAGGGACTTCACATGGCATATGTGATAAAAGGATGAAGAGTATGATCCATAAAATTAAAGCATATCGCGATGACGTGCTTTCTCAGTCACCGGGGCTTTTGACATTGACCATCATTAGCCTTCATTATTCTCAGAAGGTCATCAATATCGTTGATATGCTGAATTCAAGTTTTGGTCGTCTCGAAGACCACATATTAGTGACCCTACGTAGGGCAAAGATACATGAAAGTGTATATTTCTTGGTTACCATATTCTCGATGCCTCCTAAGCCCATTCAATTTCTTGGGAATTAACCTATGGTAGTAAGACCATGGTGCCCTCATTGTTCAACATAAATATCAGCCCAGCCATGCACCCTCCCTGTTCACTTCTTCACTCATGGGCTGCCTCATAAAAAGAAGAGTTTGTGTGTTTTGCTGGAATTAATACTAGTGCAATTTAATCTGTGCAATTATTTGTACATATACAAGCAATAGTATAGAAAAAACATTGATTCTACTAAGTTTTGCATATACCAAATATGTTTGTCAAAGAAAGTGTCACCTGAAATTAAAGAATCGTGAAGTATTTGTACTATTTCAACTATTTGTTTAATGAGGAGACAGGTGTGTTATCTACCAATAACTGAGGCAGGTGTTGCTCTGTCCTTGTTTCAAGCCTATTTATTTTTATTTTTGTGGACACGAGGGCAGAGCCTTTTAGTTGAAATATATTATGAAGCATTTATAGTCAGCCAAGTTACAATAAAAAGACAAAAGACAGAAGAAAAACTAATAAACGAAAGAATACAATGGAACGTAGACATCATGTAATCTCTCTGGAATACCCATATAATATTCGTGACAAAAATTGAGAAAATAGAAAAATCTGTAATAAACCTAGTTGCAAGCCCAATATTTCAATTGTGTTACTTTTCAATTGCGGCCTACATGCTGCGAGGTGACAAAGGTTAGCTACGATGGATCTATTATCTAGCAAAAGGCATGAGGCTGGTATTGCCCTGTACTATTATATTTGAAGCCTAGTTTTCTTCGATATATTACTATTCAATTGAGGACTACAAGCTAGAGACTCAGGGCGCGTGCACCGTGATGCTGATGCTGGTTCCACTCTTCTACTCATGTAATCGCACGCTAAAGTTCAAAACTCATGTAACTTTCGCGAAAACCAGAAAAACCGGTCTGAAAACCGGACAAAATTCAAAACACAAAATTGGAATACGAAATTTGCAAACCGATCGGTAAACCGGACCAATTCGTCGGTAAACTGGACCAAATTTCCGGAAACCGATAAGGTCTGCTTTTTGCTCGGTTCGCCGGTTTTTATTTTAAAAATAGTAGAAAAATGAACATTTGAAAAAAACTGAACAAAAAATTTGAAATAAAAACTAGATGCAATTTGCAGCGCAATGGTGCAACAACAACACGAAAATTCGATTGTTTGGTTGGTTCAAAAAATCAAAGAAGTTTGCTGGTTTAAAAAAAAGTTTTTTCTTTTTTCCCTTTCTTTTTCAACCCAGAAATCTTGCTTGATTTTTTTGACCCATCAAACGATGAAATTTTCGTGTTCTTGTTCCACCATTATGCTACAAATTTCATCTAGTTTTTTTTCATATTTTAGTATCAAATTTTTTCAAATCTTCAAAAAAATTTAAATTTTATATTCGAAAATCGGACTACCGGATAAACCAGACCGGAACGGTATTTCCGGTTTCGCGAAAACCGGTCCGGTTTACCGCGGTTTTGTAAACCTTGGTCGGTGCATTTGGGCCGCGTGGGCTGGTGGGGCGGCGCCGCCGAGTGCTAAATAGCTTATTTAGCACCCTAGATGCTAAATCGCACCTATATATAACACACACACACGTACTATTGTTGGCCTATTCTTGGTGCCAAAAGATGCCACGGACCATGTTCATGCATGTGCTGAAAAAAAGAAAAGCTGTCCACAACTAGCACTCAGATGGATCAGATCAGGAGATTCCTTCAAGACAATTTGATAATGTCATGATGTAATAGAATATTGGTTCGCTATTAATTGCAGTCAACCTCTTTGAGCAAGTGCCACTAAAAATTCGACTCATATTCTGCGAGACGATGAAGTCCTAGCGGTGCTTTTGTAACTGTATAAATGTGATGATGTGTGAAAATATCAATGTCAAACAAGCGTCCAATGTGTGCAAACTAAACTATATGTAAATACAGTGCTAGAATATTCATTCTGAACAAGCAACACTATGAACCTAACCATGTATATTTTTCGTGATGGTTTGTACGATCAATTTTTTGTATAATATAAGTCATAACTTCTATCCAATCAATGAAAAACTAGGATATATCAAGCTAGTTTATGTACTATCTCCGTTCTTAAAATAGTGTCGTCATTGACTTTTCAAGTTACGTTTGACCGCTCGTCTTATTCAAAGAAGTTTGAAAATTATCAAATATTTTTATTGTGATTTGTTTTATCACTAGAGAAATTTGAAAATAACTTACTATTTATCATATTTCATCTAATACTTTGAATAAGACGAACGGTCAAACGTAACTCAAAAAGTCAACGGCGACATCAACTTAAGAATGGAGTGAGTAATGATCAACCATGGCTTGTGTCCTGGTCTTGTACAATGCATTGATAACAAACTTTTTCTCAAAAACGCTAGAGAGCTGCACTTCATTAGATTATGTAGGAAAAGGGCAAAGAGGCCCAGTACAACATACCCCAAACCCAACCAAATAAGATAAGTTACAGTCCCTCCTGTGATGATAGAGAAGACTATTGTGAAAAACGCAACAAAATAAAACAAACAATCAAATCTCCTGGATGGGGGGCCATCAAGTAAGATAGCACTCTTCGCCAGACAATATTAAATTCTCCACCATATTAGGAGTAACCCCCATCAAATATGGAGCGGATGCCGTAATTCCACAATATAGGATGCAACCATGAAGAAGCACCGACACTTTGTGCGTTAAAAATAAGAATTTTTCATAAAAATGGTTGTCAAAGAATTTCCTCTCTCTTAGAAACAATAATGATAAAAGAAATTCTGCCAAAGGCTTGAACCCTTCTGGCAGATGCAGCATTACACAAAAAAAAAAAAAAGTATCAGACCAAAGTGCCACCAACCCAACCTAACTGCGAGGGAAATAAAGTACTACGCTATTAATTAACTATTACCCTCTCAAACTGCCTCACACCTAACTTGTCCTTCTACAGTGGTATCACCCCCTGAAACTGCTATAAATAAGCCCTCACAGCTCCCCCCATTTTCTTCAACCACTAGCACAGCTATCCACTCGCCTCCCATCTCCCTCATACTCGCCAAGCACAATCTCAGTGGCCCTCCATCCTCCCCAATGGCTCCACCTTATCGTCTGTTCCCTCACGTATATCCATGCAACAATACCCATGCACGAATGACAGTGTGCGCGAGGCGCGAAGGAGGAGTAATGGCCTCGACATCCCTCACTGTTTAGCTCAATGCTACTTATGAAATAATGTGTGTGGTCTGGAGATTTGAATCCCACCTGAATTCAATGAGTCACTGTAGTGTGTCAAAGGTTGTAATCCATGCATGCATGTGTCAGGCGGTCATTTGTGAGTTGCTTTGTATGAGCATTATCCCGTAATCAGTAAAGCTCTCCAGTTCAAAAAAGTCATATTTTCATTTCATTTCATTTGTGATATTTGTCATGATTTCTCTCCATGTTTAGCTAATTTGATGTCCCACAATAAAAAGTGGGCGGCGGAGATTTCAATTCCACCAAAGCGTCCGTACATTCGTGGAGCCAAGTTAATGTCCGATGTTAGTGTATGCAATCTCTTGTAAGTCATGGATCGTGTGTCGAGTCACTTCATACAAATTCTACTCCATGCATAACCGATGCAGGTGCCGTGCTTTTTTCATTGACATAGTCGTCAAATCTTGCAGTGGCGTGCAGCTTGAGAAGCCATCGTTGTGGATTATTCCCTCATTCGTATCGGAATTCATGCACACCTTTCTGCTCGCAGGAGTCTGTTGTTGGTTACTCCCACGGTTCTTAAATAGTTGTCGTTAGGACATCAAATCTACTTCATTTTTAACTGAAATTAGTGTCCTAATTTAAATATGGTTGAATCTTTGATGGATGGTTTGAGACTGACGTTGTGCTAGTTGAAACAACACAAGCAGTTTCATGAGAGAATACTATGGGTTGTTACAAAATGACTCCGGTGTTGTTACTTCGTCTTACAATGTAAACATTCCAAGAATCCGAAGGCAAAAATAGTACAGTGGGCAAAAGTCAGATATACAGCTCCTTTTACTGCAACCAGAAAACTCCTACCCCACCCACCAACCCACCATATTTTATCTTCAAAAAAAGGAAATTGAATGATGTGAATGTTGGTATAATGGACTGGTTGGAGTATGCGGTAATCTGTGACTAGCATTCTGCAAGTTGAAGCAATAAAATCGGTGCCAAGAAAGCGTGACAATAAAATAATTCGCATATCAAGCGGCCTGCGTACTCTAGTTTACGCTCCTGCCAAGAGCGCATTGTACGCATACGTTTTGTTTGCACTAAATACGGTTGAGCACCTAAGAGTACTAATGTTAGCACTAGATGTTGATGTCTCTCCATATTCCTTGCCTTGTTAGATATAAGATAAACACGCAAATGGAATGAGCAATGGAGTTAATAGCATACGAATGCAGCAATACTCCATGTACCCATAGTGGAACCTTTTCTTCCTCTATGTATTTGCGTGTATATATCTATTCATCAATTACCCCCACTGTGGATGATGGATCATCATGAATCTATGGTTCAGCTTAATTTTTGCTTTTGTGGATACATTATTCCATTCAGCTGGCAATCATACACAAACAGAGCGAAGTTCAGCTGGTTAGGTTCGTTGTGGTGGAATTAACCTACCCACGTTAAATTCCCAGATTTGGCACGAGCATTGCGTTTATGGCTAATTTTTAATTAAGTCGGAGGCCACATCCCCATCGACAGCGAGGAGCCCATGGTGACTTCGTGAATCTCAATATCGAGCTGGCCCGGTCTTTGGAGGCGCTCATCAAGATCAATTGGCCAAGATAGTACACTTGTGCCTCTAGTGTTCGGAATTGCAACTGGATATGCTGTTAGACAAGGAACATTCAGGAAGATGTCAGCTCTAGAGCCAAAGCAAACCTTGCAGGTTGAGGGCCCGGATAGCCGCAGGGTGCCACCTCGCTGGTGATACTTGTTGCAAAACACGCTGATGAAAATAGCAGTACTCTTGTTACGGATGGCTCACCTTTCTCTATGTGCTCGACCAGCCGACAGATGTTGCCTCCGGCCGTCGGTGCACCTCGCGAGCGTATTCACCGGGGCATGTAAACTTGGCTACCGTAATCAAGTGTGGTGTGTATATATGGGATAAATCATAAATGGAACAAGGTGATATGTACAGCATGTCAGTAGCTATTGACTATTTACTTTGCGGATGAATCAACAAACCAATGCGCACCAAGGAAATTACGAAACTCTGACTGAATTGTGCTGAACCTGCGGTTATTCTGAAGTTCCTTCATGTTTCATTATATTTAATATAGTTCCCTTTTCTGAAAGTTTCTTCATTCTTCCACACTAGGAAAACACGAAGCCTGCTAGAAATATCATAGGTCAAATCAAACATGATATTATCAACACACACACACACACACACACACACACACACACACACACACACACACACACACACACACACACACACACACACACTATTGTTCAAATTAAGTTAATGGCCTACTCTGCATGTCAAAAGATGCACAGACCATGTGCATGCATGTGCTGAAAAAAAAACAGTTGTCCACAACTAACATTTAGATGGATAAGATCAAGAGATTCCTGCTAGATAATTTGATAATGTCTTGATGTAATACAACATTGGTTCGCTATTAATTACGGTCAACCTCTTTGAGCTGGTGCCAATATAAATTTCATCTTGTGTTCCGCGAGATGATGAAGTCCTAATGGTGCTTTCGTAATGGTATGATGATGTGTGAAATTATTTATGTCGAACAATGTCCATTGTGTGAAAACTAAACTGCATGTAAATACAGTGCTAGAATAATAATTCTGACCAAGAATCACTAAGAACCTAAACATGTATACTTTTCGTGATGGCACTACAAGATAATTACTTTTTGCCGACAGTTTTCAATGAATGGCCTAGAAGTTTTATACTCTTAGTCTTTTTTTCTTATGAGTGGGTGACAGTTTTCTCATACAAATTGGTGTCTTTCCCCACAATTTACAAACAAAGTAATCTCCCACAAGCATATTTGCTGCAGTTATGTTTATGCTCAATCAAATGTACCAGACACAACTACTACAGAAAAGGCCATTAGCGACGGGGTTTTAGGGCTTTTAGTGACGGGACATGCATCACTAAAGCGTTTAGCGATGCATTTTCCAAAAACCCGTCGTTGAAAGCACTATAGATGTGTATTAAATCCCTGTCGCTAATGGTGAATACAGAAATAAAAAATAATTAATTCCATCAGTAATGTCTCTTTCTCCATAATCCCACATATTCCAAACCCCACATTCCACCACTCAGAATTTATAGGTTTACATAAAAGAGTATTCCTCCACACATACAAATTCTAAGATTCTACAATTTACAACTGGCACACAGTTATCAATTAGTCGCTTGTACAAAATAAACAAAGTACATTCTCATGCCATGGAGCTATATTTTGGGAGGAAGGAGCTGGAGAGATATGTCAGTAGTTGTACAAGTATAATGAAAAAAATGGTGGACCATCTGCAAGATTAGAGGAACAGATTACTCAAAATAGAAGATATGAGGTACTAAATGAACTAAATAACAGAATCTTGATTCAATGTTCAGTATAATTTCAGATTACAAAATATCAATGTGTGAGCACCAAGACAACAGATAAGTTCATTAGTGGAATAATGAGAGGTCAAATTGCTCAAAGCTTTTCATGATTTCAAAAACTGCTGAAATTTGAGCTTCAAATTCCATTTGTAGGCCGAGAAACAAAAAAGACAAACCTCAATAAGATTTATTATGCACCAGATGGAATTGTTTAGGGGAGTAAAGGAAACCGTCATTTTGTTTAGAGTGTGAAATGGACAAACTGAATTGCTCGAGGAAGTAAAATGGACTTTTTTCTTCAGAAAATAGGGCATACACATCATCACAAAAAGTATACATCTTTACCTTGATAGTGTTGCCTGTTCAAAACTAATATTCTCACATTGTATTTACATACAGGAAGGATAGTTCCACATGGCGGACATTAGTTGACATTAATATTTATTTCGACACATTGCAATGGTCAGAGTAATTTGTAGCAACACAACGACCAGCATCTCACAAAACACGAGTCGAATTTTATATTGGCCCCAGCTCAAAGAGGTTGGCTACAAATAATAGAGAATCAAACTTGTATTACATCGTCACTTTATTTTATCAAATTGTCAAGCAGGAATCTGAGTGTTAGTTGCAGGTTACCTTTTTGTTAGCAAATGCATTCATGTGAGGCGTAGCATCTTTTCACATGTACAGTAGGCCTGAAGTTTAATTTGAATAATATATATGCATTGATAATATTGTGTTTGATATCCCTTGGATCTTCTACTGAGGTCATTGCACTAGTCATCCACTTTGTTTTAACAGAAGAAATTTCAAACAGACTTTGAGTGCTCCTAGAACGGAAGAATGATGAAATTTTAACTAAAGATTTATAATTAATTTTACCAAACACGAGGGAGCTTCAGAATATAAGGCAGGTCCAAACTTGATGACAAGTGCAATGACCTCACTAGAAGATCCGAGGTATGTCAAGCAAAATATGACTAATTCATGTATAATATTTAGATTAAATTAGAGGCCTACTCTGTATGCCCGCAAAAAGATGTCACCGCCCACATGCATTAATGTCCCAAAAAGTAAGTAATCGCAACTAACAATATCATCAAAACAAGAGAATCCTGCATGATAATTTGATAACACTAGTACAGATCGGCTGATTTATGACGAAAGCACTGTAGATCTATCACTATTTTGGCGGTTTTTCCCGTTTCTGGCCAACTTTATGACGATTCTCGTGGTGCGTCACTAACAAGCCATATTAGTGACGAAAAACCGTCTAAATCGGTGCACAGGATCGTCCGATGCGGTCGGTTGACTGTTTTGGGCGGCCGATTCGTCATTTAAATCCCGTTCCTAGTACGGCGACCAACGGGATCCCATGATTTTCGTCATAAACCCCACCCCACGGGCGTTTCTTGCCTATGTGGCATCCTAGTCAGCAAGACGGTCCCCATATGTCAGGCTTCCTGGGCCCACGGTCAAACCATTTTCGTCACAAATTTCGTTTCACCACGTACAATGCCACGCGGCGCACTACAGATCCACATAGGACCTACGGTTGCACCACGAACAACAAAAGTGGGCCCACGTGTCATGCACGTTGGGCCCACTGCCAGGAAATTTTTGTCACTGATTTCTTCATTCGCCCGTGTGTGGTGCCACGCGGCGCACCTTGAAGCCTCTATGGGCCCACATGTCATACACCGTGGGACCACGGTCAAGTAATTTTCGACACTGCTTCCGTTCGCCCCCATGTAGTGCCACGTGGCGCACCATGAAGTGCTCGTCGGGGCCCACATATCGGATACTATGGGGCCCATGGTCAAGTAATTTTCGTCGCTGCTTTTGCTGGCCCACATGTCAGGCACCGACGGTGATTGTCAACCCTCCTGTCTACCTTTGTGTGGCCCACCTATCTGTGATAGAAGCTTTTGAATTTCGGTACTACTTGGCGCGAATATTCGTATCGGGAAACTCGATTTGGATGCTGCGCGGCTCGGTCCCTCGGAATGAAAACTCGTTTTGGCGGCAGTATTGCCCTGGCCGGCGGCAAAATTACTTCAGAGTTCAGACCGCAAGGTAACCCCCATCCAGGAGGACACCGGTGTCGGCGATGAGTCCATCTCGGCGGAGGCTTAACGCCGGTGAAGAATTACCGCTGGCTACAGCTGCTGATCCCACGAAGGTACGGATGTCCTCCACACTCCAAAAAATTATGCGCTTCGATGACCTGTCAATTTTTCGCTTATCGGGTTCAAATTTTGTATAGATGGACAGAAGTTGGATTCGTAAATCTAGACGATTTAGCCACGAACATCTTCTGGGGGTCAACGATTTCATGGGATTTGTTCGGGCCACAAAAGGGAGTGATTCAGTCATACTTTGCCCATGCGCTCGGTGCCTAAATCATGAAGAGCTAGATCTTGTTCGAGTGAGAGATCACTTACTAATGTACGGGATGCAAAGCTCGTATGGTCGATGGATCTATCTTGGGGAACCTTCGGATGGTCCCGAAAGTGAACAGAGTCATGAGGATGATGGATTTCCCGAAAGTGCAGACCATGAGAATGCTAATGGCAATGAAGACTTCGATGATGATGATGAGCTTCCAGATATTTTTCGTGACCTATTTCAAGCTGATCTTACAGGTGATGGTGGTGGACCAAGGTTTGAGAGTGTGTTAGATGAGTTACACAAGGAGTTGCACGAGGGATCTCGTTATACAAGATTTTCATTTGTGGTGAAGTTACTTCATATCAAGTCATTCTATCGTGTAGCGTTTCCGCTTTTCGCAGGATCGAGTCGGAAGTGCTAATGAACAGACACAACAGTACATCACATAAAGAGCACAAATTTAAGTCTTAAAGTTATTACATTAGTCCAATTAAAACATCGAGTAGCAGAGCGGAAGTCCAACAACAAGGCAAAGTCTAAGTCTGAAGGAAACTACGATACACCAAGGAGCACGCGCTCACGATACACGAATCCGCATCACAAGCCCGATGATGCGAACTCAACTGGAGATCACTCCTCCAGCTCCCAGTGAACCGTCCAGCCCACAGGAGGCTGTCCGTCCCACTGGCCACATCCACCAGACGAGTCAGGAACAAAGACGCTACCTGCATAAAACATTAAAGAGCCAAACCCTGAGCAACTAATACTCAGCAAGACTTACCCGTCAATGTGGCTAACTACAGCCGACTCCTAGAATGCAAAGGCTACAAGGGGTAGGCTGACTCACTTGCATAAAAGCACACTAAATACTTGGTCCTTACTTTCAAATTTTACTCCAAGTTAGCCAATAATACAGTGCACTTATCTCTAAAACAGGTATAAAGTAACAATACATCAAGTAATAGCAGTATACAGCAAAATATATGAAGATAACTATAATAAACTAGCATCATCATCATCATCATCATCAATAACATCACACTACGAGGTGACTCAGTGAACAAGTGGGTGCTCATTTCCGAGAGCAGCGGCATCGATGTACATCCTGCAGGAGAAACCTGACCACACGACGCACACGCGCAAAGTCGCATGTGGCAACCTTTCGCAAAGGCCCCCCTAGAGCTAGGCCGGATCCAACTCCTCTCGAGAAAGGCCTTCCCGTACGGTCCCCGTCCCAGACGTGCGCCCCGATTGGAAAGCATCCTTTCTCTCCCAAATACCATGATAGAAAGAGCAGGCTTCCACCACGCACTACGGCAACGTAAGCTACTAAGTTTACTAGGCCCATAAAACACTAGCATGTGATCAGTACGTTCAAGCTTGCTCAGCGGGGCCAACAACGAACGGTCCTTAATCGACACAGACGGGGCTACCACCGTGAAGGCCCAGCCTTCTCCAACCATCCTATACAAACAATCCCCGTCCGGTCTGCAACAAACCTAAATTCTGCTAGTACAATCCAGAGTAATTCCTATCATGTGAGTGGGACCTACCACTCGTCTTCTATCGCGCGCTAGCCACTAAGCCTAGCAGATTCTAACGACAACCTAAAACTAGCTACTACAAAAATAGAGCACGAGGTAGGATAGGAAGGTAATCCTAATGCAGTTCTATGGTTTCACATCAATTCCTAATAAACCTAATGCACAAACAATTACTAGCCCCAATCAAGTGAGAAAATAAAAATCTAACAGGGTAGGCATGCATCGGGGCTTGCCTGGCTCAGGAGCTAAGCTAGCGGGGTCAGCGGTGGTGTCAGTCTGCTGCTCCTCCTCCTGCTATGCCTCCTCCTCCGGCAGCTGGAAGTCCAGTGGCTCCGGAGTCGCCTCTGTCACTACACGTCATGGCAAGGAGTGAATGCAAGTTAGATGCAAGTAATATGTTGCAATTAAGGAATTAATAATGGACAGTCATTTACACTGTAAGTGCAAACGATTAACTAATTATCTTCGTCTGAAGTATTTCCTTCATTGACTCTTGATTAAGTTAATTACTTAAATTAACTTGAGTGGATTAATTAATTAAATTAATTAATTTTGAAAATTATTTTGTGTCCAGTGGCATTTTTCTGATGAAGAGTACCACTGAAAGTGAATTATTGTGAAGTTTGAAGATTTATTGAATTGGGGATTATTTATAATAATTTAAACAATGCAGAGCACGATTTAAATCATAATAAAATAATTAAACAGGATATGACAGTAGCAAAAATGTTGTGTAAGTGTGTTATCAGTTTAGTTATCAGCATGCAAGAGTTAATGATTTAAAGATTAACAGAGAAATAATTAAGATTATACAAGATTTAACACTTAAGGAATTTTACAGAAAACAGAGAAATGCTTTTGTTCAGTTTGACAATTTCGTTGGGTAGATCTGATCACAAGGAACCCAACAAAATTGGATTTGCACTTTTCTGATTTTATTTCGATTTATTACGAATTATTGAAGCTTTTCTGGGATTTTTGGGATTAAAACAATTTCGGAAAGATTAAACCACAGGTGGGCCGAACTGGATTGGGCTTGGGCTCACTGAGCTGGGCTGGATCGGGCCGAGGGTACTTGGGCCGGTTTGGGCCTAGGTGGGCCGGCGGCGACTGGCTCGCCGGCGAAGGCCGGCGCGCGGCGGTGCTCTCGCCGGAAGGCGTTTTCCGGCGGCCAAATGAAGAATGGTGGGCACGGGAGGGATCAGCACGGGACGGCGAGCTCACCTAGGGTCACGGTCTCGCGCGGGGGTGGCCAGAGCTTGGTCGGCGACGAGCGGCAGCGGTGGCGGAGCTTCGGCACGGCAGCGAGGTCGACAGAGGGCATCAGAACGCTGCGGATCTGGCCGAGGAGCTTCACGGAGACGCGGCGGAGCTTGTCACGGGCACGGTTGACGACGCGGATGCTGGGAAGATGGTCGGAGAGGGCGAGCTCCTTGCGGCGGTGAAGTCCGGCGATGGGAAATACTTCAAATCCGGCGGCTCTGCTGCGGAAAAGAGGAATGGTGAGGTCCGGAGTGTGCGCGACAAGGATGGATACCTATTGGTGCGAGCAATCGACGAGACACTCACCGGGAGGGGCGGAATCGACGACGGCGTGGGGTTGACTCGGGTGGCCGGGCTCGAAAGGGATGAGTTCGATCCACTGGCTCATGGAGGAAGGTGGTGAATGGCGGCCATGGTGGAGTTGGAGGGCGTCGAGGCGAAGCTTGGGTGGGGGTGGCTCGGCCGGGGTTCGTGCTACGGCAGCGGACGGCGAGCTCGAGCTCTGGCTCGGCAATGGCGGTGGTGGCGGCGCGGCTTGGCTAGGGTTTGGCGATGGGGAAAGGGGAAAATGAGCGCGAGGGAGCGAGAGAGTGAGGCCAAGAGAGGAGATGGCGTCCGTTTTGGAGCTCGACGCGCCCGGGAGCGGGGCCAGAGCGGCGCGGCGTCGCCGTACTTCGTCGGCCACGCGGCAGGCGGCCTCCGACGGCTTCAGTGAGAGGCGAGAGGCTGACGAGCGGACCCCACGGCATCTTCGCATTTTCCAGGATTTATTCAAACTGCGATTTCCCCAAAATTGTGCACATCATTTGAAGTAGCAAACGAGCTCCAAAATTTGCAAATTTGGTACCATTGGAAAGATCTTCAAAAGATCTATCAACTGGCCAACATGCACATCTGGAATCCAAAGGAATTTCAAATGGCAGCTGGTCAAAGTTGGGTACTTTTTCAGCTTTGGGGATTTATTTGGGCATCCAAAAGAATTTCTAAAATCACCAAAAATTCTCCAAAATTCTCATTTGAGATGAGCTATCCATAGGTATTTTTTGTTGGGGTAGGTTGTTATGAAAAACTTGGAGTTCCTTCACAAAGATCAAATTTGCCCCAAATTTGAAGAAACTTGAATTTCATGCTGTCAGATTTGTCGAATTAAAAGGAATCATTCCAGACATCCAAAAATTATGAGAAATTCTGAGAACATAGGATACATATACAGCTCCAACTTATCTCTTGGGTCCAGGTAGGTTTGAGCAACAGAATTTGAATTAAAATTCGAGGAACAGCAGGATTTGCATGAATTTCTCTGAATTTTTAGAGACTCTTCCCGAATTTCAAAAATCATGGAAAAATCTCCCAAAATTCTCATTTGAGATGTGCTTGCTGCAGAAATTATTAGCTGGGAAAGTTTTTATTGAAATTTTTAACTTGCTGCACAAGCATTGGTTTGACATTTATTTGAATTTTGAATTTCAAATTTGACTTGATTTGTTTTTGGGTTCTGTTCACTTTTGCGATGTTTGCTATATGATTTTCAGGGACACGGGGTGTCACATGTCGGATCGCCAATGTTGCATTTACTGCAACGATGAAGTTGTTGTCCTTAGCATTCCCTCATTGCTCTCTTCCAGCATCTTACAATGAAGCAAAGAACTTCCTTAGTTCCCTGGGACTTGGATACACCACAATTCATGTGTGTCCGAATAATTCTATTCTCTTTCGCGGGCAGCATGAGAAACTTGAACAGTGTCCAGTCTGTGTCGCATCAAGATGGAAAGATAAAAATGGAAACAAGCGTATTCCTGAGAAGGTTTTGAGGCATTCCAATTATTCCAAGGCTCCAGAGGATGTTTAGTAAGAAGGAATTAGCAGAGGATACACAATGGCACCTCAGTAAGCGGCAGCCTATCCATGGTGAAATGAACCATCCAGCTGATGGTGAGGCATGGAAAGACTTCGATAGGAATTTTCCCGAGTTTGCAAATGATCCTTAGAACTTGAGACTCGGCCTTGCCACTGATGGTTTCAATCCATTCAGCCAACTGAGCAGCTCACACAGCATGTGGCCGGTATTTCTTGTGCCGTACAACCTCCCACCACGGGAATGTGTGGAACAGAGCAACTTAATGATGGCCTTGCTCATTCCTGATCCGAGTTCTCCAGCAAAGGATTTTGATGTGTTCTTGGAGCCTCTCATTGAAGAGTTGATTCAGCTTTGGGAAGGGGTCCTTAATTTTGATGCATCTAGTGGTGCAGAATTTAAACTGCATGCTGCAGTTTTATGGTGCATCCATGATTATCCAGCACTGGCCACGTTGTCTGGGCGAGTGACAAAAGGTTATTATGCTTGTGCGCGCTGTGATAAAAATCCTTGCTCAAAACGGATAAAGAACAAGATATGTTATATCGGGCACCATCGTTTCCTTGGTAACGATGATCCTTTGAGGGTTAATGCCCAATTTTGTGCGCAAGTACCCAGTGAAAAGCCAGGGCAATTTACTAGAGGAGCTGCTGCAGCAACTGGACAATGCCAAAGATGTTAGACCAGGCATCTCTCGACCACGAAAAAGGAAGAGGGTAGAAGGCCAATGTTGGAAACTCAGGTCTTCTCTATTTGACTTGCCGTACTGGACAAGTTTAAAGATACCGCATAATCTTGATGTCATGCAGATCGAAAAGAATATATGTGAAGCCCTTCTTGCAACGCTTCTAAACATTTCTGGGAAGACCGAGGACACGTTGAATGCTCGGATTGACTTGGAAAATTTGGACATAATGCCACAATTACAGTTGCAGCTTGAGGGTGATCAATACGTCATGCCAAAAGCTTCGTATGCATTGAGTATAATATATGTTCTTTAAGCTACATTCGAACTGGATGTGTGCCAAACGTGGCCTATTTCCGACCTATCGAGGAGGCAACCAGCCTGGCATTTTCATTAGATTAACTGTATCTGTACCTTTCTCATTCGAATGCTGGAACCGTGATGATTATGCTTCTGAATGTATTCATCAAAGTGCACTGCGACCCGAAATAATCTGTATGAACTTGAGTATTATTTAAAGCTTATTGCACACATGAGTACAGCTACATACTTTGATAATTACATTCATTTGACTTCGCTTCTATATGCATGTGGAAGGAACAACAATTAAAGGCGACCTACCAGCGGGACATCGGTCAACCCCGTTCCAAAAGGTATCACAACGTCAAATTGCATCAATTTTATATTTTATGAACCTTCAAAATCTTATTTGGCTTCTTTTCTTTCTATATAAAGCATACTGTATAAGATAACCTCATCTTACCATAATGCAACATGTGCAGGAAAAGCGTGTGACAATACAACAGGAGAGTGAGGAGGTAGAGTCCACAGGGTCTTAGTGCTACATCTCTGTCGTAAGAAGAAGGAACGATGCCTCAGATAACCAATCACGAAAGTTTCATTTCGTTTGTTGTTGCAAGCTTACCCTTTACTTTTTGTCCACATCTTTCCAGAAGAAAGAGATGCATCGGGCTGCGGAGGTGACCGGTTCTGACATTTTTTAAGATAGCCAGGCACCTTTTGTAAAGTCCTTGTCCCATTTTATCTCATGACCTTTTTTTAAAATTTGTTGTTGTGGAATGATACTACATGACAATGTTTATCAAGTAACAATTAGTACAACAACATGAGTTCCTTTTGAGGCAATTTTTTTTCTTTGGGAAATGGTTGATCGAGGATCATTCTGGATTCCCACTGTCATGAGTGGTGTTGGTTGAATTAAAATTGGCGGTCTCCCGGCAAAAGTTTCCGCAAAGCTGTATGGTTATTGACGGTCTTTCCGGCAAAAGTTTCCGCAAAGCTGTATAGTTGTAGGGGTTGTTGGTTTGTTTATATTTGTTGTTTTGGGCATACAGTAGGTAGCACTCTTGACTATTTTCTGCATTTGAAGCAAACAATCTCACAATATTTGTTACTCACTACAAGGTTTTAGGGCTAATGCCACCAATTTTTTTGCAACAATGTGATATTGGTTGCAATACATAGAGCCTATTGCGACAGTTGTCAATTTTAGTTGCAATAGAAGGACATGTTGCCACTGATTGTGTAGTGTTGCGATTTAAATTTTGATAGTTGCAATAGCTACTATATATCGCAACGAATAAATTTGTGTTGCATTTACGACATAGTTATTGCCATGTTTTTTCTAATGGTTGCAATAGTTGAGAATGTCGCAACGAATATAGAACGTTGCTATTAGTGCTATTGTGTGTTGCCAAAAGTTTATGTTATGGCAACATAAATCTGAATTGTTGCAAAAAGAGTCTTAGATATAGCATCGCAAACCTGGATCGTTGCAATAACTCTTAGATATAGCAACGAAAACCAAAATCGTTGCCACTGATTGTGTAGTGTTGCAATTTAGTTTGAAAGAGTTCAAATTTGAAATTCAAAACTTTCAAACGACCTCGGATGGACAAACGACCAAAATGAAAGTTGTAGATCTCGAAAAGTTATGAAACTTCGTGTTTGACAACTTTTCTATTTGAATTCATTTAGGGCCTCAAACAAGCACTTGACACTTGGTTTAATCTAATATATTTGGATTCAAAACAGAACATGGGCACATGTGATGCTGTGGTGTAGTGGTAGAGGGGCTCCATGTGCAAGCTGGAGGTTGTGGGTTCGAATCCTGCCGGCCGTGTAGTGTGTGAAAAATGCCACACTTGCGACTTGATGATGGTAACAGATGGGCTGGCTGATGGGCCCTCCCCCCATTAAAAAAATATTTTTGCTATTTTTAAAACGTGTTTTTCAATTCAAAATTTCTACCATATGTTGTTGCAATAACCACTATAGCAACAATGATTGTGGCGTTGCGTGTGCAAGCTATCGCCACACACCACACGTCGTTGCAACACACCAAAGTTATGGCAATGTCTCAAAAAGGTGTTGCGATACCCTATTGCATCGGCCGCACTTGCAACACCTCCCAACGCCTATATTTAGTTGCAATTGCTTAATATTGCATCAAAAATACCCATATTGCAACACTTTTGAGCCGTGGTGCCAGGGTAATTTTCTTGTAGTGTTACAAATTGTGTACAGCTTGTGCTTCGTCATGAAGAGGAAGAGCTTTACCATGAAGAGGAAGAGCCTATCTCAGCTGAAATTTCTCTGCATTCGCAAGTTTCTGCAGTCAATGTTAAAGTGTTACTTATCAGTACCGTAGACAATGCAATTTATTCTACTTGGACCTAATTCTTCTTCCTTTTTGCCTGTCCAGGTCTCACAAGTTCCAAAGGGGAGAGGGCGAAAGCCGGAGATGGCAGGTGTACTGTTTCCCTCTCTAGCAAAAGTTTCCACAAAGTAGTTGTATATCTACATTGTAAGGGATCTTGGTTTGTTTACATCTGTCGTTTTGGTCTTACAACAGACAAGGATGAAGACTCAGTTGAGGAAGGTCGGGTGTATCCTTCACTGTGTAATTGGTACAAGGATGAAGACTCAGTTGAGAAACGCCGGATGCATCCTTCATTGTGTAACTGGTACAAGGATGAAGACTCAGTTGAGGAAGGCTAGATGTATTCTTCACTATGTAATTGGTACAAGGATGAAGACTCAGTTGAGAAAGGCCGGATGCATCCTTCACTGTGTAATTGGTACAAGAATGAAGACTCAGTTGAGGAAGGTCGAGTGTTTAATTGGTACAAGGATGAGCCTACAAGCAAATAAGCAGAAGGTTTAGATGACGAATGCCAGGTGCATCCTTCTGCTGAGCTGTGTATTGTGTTCGAGGGGGCACTATTTTGTAATGTGGCATTATTTTGGGATCTGGCTGGAATGTGAGGACTTGTGGCCTAGTTTCTGAGTGCCCTTGCTGAACTTTGGCATGTCTGCATGAGAATACATTTAGTTTATGTCATGTATAGTTGATTAATATATATATAATTATGATTGGATTATTTGAAAAACTATTAATTATGATTTGTGCGTAAGGGTCAGGCCCAGCCTGAAAAGGGCCCGAGAACGGCCATTTATAAGAATCAAACATAGACTAAAAACGGGCCGGTTCTATTAAGCAGTAGGCCCACTATTGGCCTTTAGTGACGATTTTATGACGAAAATATATGGGCTCGGCCCATCAAAAACTAGCCGGACCATAATTTATGACGAAAATAATACAGATCTAAAATGGTGAGACCCACGCTGATGTGGGTCCGAAGAGCCGGACAGCCCAAATTGGGTGGGACCCACAACAGGCCCAAAGTGTGGTGAGCCTACTAAGATTTGAGCCCCGGCCCATTAAAGGTGGGCCTCCCATTCCGTACAGCCCAGCTAAAGCTGGACCCATAACAGGCCGAAGGCTGCCACGTCAGATGCCACGTTGGATTCCACGTCGGATGCCACGTTGTATGCCACGCGGATCACGGATACAGTACTGTTCAGCCGGAAACGGGTAGGCTGCCCGCTCGGGCAGGCGGAACGCAAAAAGATCATAAATCACGACTGGCCACGCTCGACTGCTGACGGACCCTAAAAGGTCATAAATCGCGATTTATGACGAAATTTTCGTCACGAGCAGCAGTCGGTGACACATTAATTTCGTCATAAATCAGCACATCTGTTCTAGTGTAAAGTGATGATGTAATACAAGTTTGTTTCCTGATTAATTAGCATATCCTTTTAGGTGGTGCCAATATAAATTTCGGTTGGTGTTCCATGAGATGATGAAGTTGCCGTGCTGCAAATAATTGCTCTGACCATCGTAAATATATAAATATAAAGATGTGTCAGAAAAATAATGTCGAACAATGACCACCAAGCAAAATGAAAGAAAAGAAGTATAGGAGAAATCCACGATGGGGAATTCTATTGATGAATGGGCACTGATATAGTGCATGTTACAATACAAAACCCTAGGGGTTTACTTGAGCTACAAGTAAAATACATGTACAACATATATACGTATTCCAACAGCCCCCTGCAGTATCAACCGGGAGTAGAACGGACGTTGAGACTGGACCGAAAGGATGTGAACACAGCACTAGGCAGTCCCTTTGTAAAGATGTCCGCATATTGAAGAGTCGTTGGAACGTGAAGTACCCGAACTTCACCAAGAGCAACACGATCACGCACAAAATGTAAATCAATCTCCACATGTTTGGTGCGTTGGTGCTGAATTGGATTTGTGGACAGATAAACGGCGCTAATGTTATCACAATAGACGACCGTAGCCTTGGAAAGAGGGCGGTGGAGTTCAGCGAGAAGTTGACGCAACCAACAAGCTTCAGCTACAGCATTGGCAACACCCTGTATTCCGCCTCAGCACTCGACCGAGAGACGGTTTGTTGACGCTTAGAAGACCAAGAAACCAAATTGTCACCAAGGAAGACACAAAACCCAGAAGTGGAACGTCGTGTATCGGGACAACCGGCCCAATCGGCATCACAATAGATGACCAAATCGCTGCAAGAGCCACGAGTAAGCTGCAAGCCATGTTTGATCGTTCCTTTAACATAGCGTAGGATGCGCTTGAGAAGAGAAAAATGATCTTCCCGAGGATCATGCATATGAAGACACACTTGTTGCACGGCATGAGCAATATCCGGGCGTGTTAGAGTGAGGTATTGAAGACCACCAGCTAGACTCCGATAAAGGGTAGCATCAGCAACGGGAGGACCAGCAGCTGTAGGAAGCTTAGAACGAGCTTCAATGGGAGTGGAGCAAGAATTACAATTATCCATATTAGCACGAGTGAGGAGCTCCATGGCATACTTGTCTTGGGAAAGGAACAGACCAGTAGAGGAGCGATGAGCAGCGACACCAAGAAAATAATGCAGATTGCCAAGATCGGTCATTGCAAATTCCTTCTGAAGAGATGAGATGATCCGGTGCAGAAGATGATCAGTAGAGGCTGTGAGTACAATGTCGTCGACATATAGAAGAAGGTAAGCAACATCAGAAGCATTCTTGTAGATGAACAAAGACGTGTCACTTTTGGAGCCACAAAAACCGATGGAGAGAATGAAGGACTGAAATCTGGTGTACCAGGCCCGAGGCGCCTGTTTGAGGCCATAAAGTGATTTGTTCAACTTACAAACATGCTGAGGATGAGTTGGATCAATGAAACCTGATGGTTGCCGACAATAAACTGTCTCCATAAGGGTGCCATTGAGAAAAGCATTTTTGACATCTAATTGATGCATAGGCCAATCATTACAAACTGCAATTGAGAGAACCGTGCGAATTGTAGCCGGTTTGACCACGGGACTAAAAGTTTCATCAAAGTCAACACCGGCTGCTGAGAAAATCCGCGAACCACCCATTGAGCTTTGTACCGTTCTAAAGAACCATCAGCCTTATATTTGTGACGAAAAATCCATTTACTGGAAACAATGTTGGCATTTGGAGGAGCCGGGACTAGATCCCATGTCTTGTTGGCTGTGAGAGCATTGAATTCTTCGATCATAGCACTCTTCCAATGAGGATCAGCAAGGGCACGCTGATACGACGAGGGCACTGGAGAGGGAGCAGACACATGAAGGTCAAAAATATCTTTGGGAGTCCAAATACCAATCTTACCACGAGTAGTCATAGTGTGCGGATTGTCAACTGGTGGAATATGCTCAATACGTGTCCGAGAAGGGCCAGTGTTGAACGGGACCTGTGGAGGCTGATGAACTACCACTGGGGGCGCAGCAGGTTGTGGTGGTTGATCAATGACCTGCGGCGCTGGGGCAACACTGCTCGAAGGAGGTCGACGAGTGTAAACCTGGGAGACAGGAGGTTTGTCGCTGTAGATGGTGCCCGGCGCGGCGGCGCCATGGCCGTCCGGGGCAGGCACGGTCGACGAGCCGAAGTCATGGCTGTCCGGGACAGGCACGGTTGACGAGCCGGCGCCATGGCCGTCCGAAGCAGGCACGGTCGACGAGCCGCGCGTGACATCATGCGATGAAGAAAGCCCTGGAGAGGAGCCGGGCGTGGCTGTGCGCGACGGAGACGGGCGGCGCGTGGCAGGGCGCGGTGAAGGGCCGCGCGTGGCAGTACGCGGTGGAGACGTGCCTCGCGTGGCAGGGCGCGGTGAAGGGCCACGCGTGGCAGTGCACGGCGGAGAAGTGCCGCGCGTGGTAGGGCGCGGGATGCTATAAGGCACAGCCGCACCAGCGTCCACATTGGAATCCTGATCATCTGCAATATTATCAAGAAAAGAGTACGACGAAAGAGGAACAGATGATCGAGAAGCATATCGAAAAGTTAGTTCGTCAAAAACAACATGGCGAGAGGTGATGACTTTATTTGTAGCTAGGTCTAGACATCGATAACCCTTATGATCTTGCAGATAACCAAGAAAGATACATTCTGTGGATCGGGGTGCTAGTTTATGAGGAACTGTGGCTGATAAATTTGGATAACATCGACAATCAAAGGATCGAAGATGCGAATAGGATGGTGGCGATCCAAAGAGTGCTTGGTGGGGTGTGAGATTATTGAGGGTTTTCGTTGGATGGAGATTAAAGAGGTGTGTAGCAGTGTGGAGAGCATCGACCCAATAGGGTGGAGGAAGGCCGGCCTGAATCAACAAGGTGCGGAGGATGTTATTGATGGAGCGAACAACACGTTCAGCTTTCCCGTTCTGCTGAGACGTGTGTGGGCAAGAGAGCCGGAATTTAATGCCTTGTGCTAAGAAGAAAGAACGAGCAGCATGATTATCGAACTCACGTCCATTATCACATTGAACAAACTGTATGCGACACTGAAAATGAGTATTAATATAGGCATGAAAATGGCGCAAAGTGGAGAAAGTGTCGGATTTCAGTTTCAGAGGGAACGTCCAAAGAAAATGGGTGAAATCATCGAGACACACCAAATAATATTTGCAACCCGTGATGCTATAAATAGGTGATGTCCAAAGATCACAGTGAATTATTTCAAAAGGTTTGCGTGCTCTTGACAAAGAAGTATCAAAAGGCAAACGAATATGCCGACCTAATTGACACTCATGACAGATGGTCATGGGAGACTTATTCTTTGAAACTGGAATTACATTGGAGGAACTCAAACTAGAGAGCACTTTGGCGCCGGGATGACCAAGACGCCGATGCCAAATTGCTTCAGATAAAGCAACGAGAGCACGATGATCTGTGTAGGATGCCGGGAAGAACGGGTAAAGGTGGCCCGAACTGTTACACCGATGGATTACCTCCCTTGTGCGAAGGTCCTTCACAGATAAGCCAAAGGGGTCAAATTCCACAGAAACGAGATTATCAATTGTAAATCGACGAACAGAGATAAGATTAGCAATAAGGTCTGGAGAAAATAAAACGTTTGATAAAGAAAGTTGCCGGGTAGGAGAGGGGAAAACAACACTACCACTTGCAGAGATAGGTAAATAAGAACCGTTGCCAACAAGAATGCGAGGTTGAGAAACAAAAGGGTGGATAGATGAGAGAGTACCCTGTTCGTTGGTGAGGTGGGAAGAAGCACCGGAGTCCATGAGCCACTCCGGCGGTTGCAGCGTCATGGTGTTGAGGGCGTTGACGAGGGCCGTCGCGTCCCAATGCGACGTCGCCGTCGAGGAGGAAGGTGCTGCAGAGCCATAGGCACCGTGACCGCTGGAGGCACCGTGTGACGGAGGCGCACCAGCGAACATAGCTTGAGGAGGGACGCCGGGGCGGGGACCGAGGAGGCCTTGGTTAGGCTGGATGGGCTAGAGCTGGAACATGCCAGTGCACGGATTGAAGAACTGGCGTGGCCCCCCATAGCCACCCTGATTGGGAGGGCCACCATTTGCCGGACGGCGCCAGTTCTTGTTCTTGTTCTTGTTGCAGAAGGTGCGGGATGGAGCAGTGGCCGGAGGAGCAGGAGCCGATGTCGTTGGCGCCAGGGAGGGCTTGGAGGAAGCCATAAGGGCGGTGGACTCCCTAGGCTGAGGTATCTTCAGATCAGCCTCCTCCAGCGCGAGCATGGAGCAAGCCTCGTCGAAGGATGGCAGGGGGTCGCGCGTCTTGATGATGGATCCCATGCCGCGAAGAGGGGCGCTCAGCCCGCGCAGCATGGTGAGCACCATGGTCGGCTCCGAGACCTCGTAACCGAGGTCAGCGAGGCCGTCGGCATAGGACTTGAGCTTCTCCATGTAGTTGTTGACGGTCCTTAGACCCAGTTTTTGACCGTCAATTAGCTCTATAAATAAGGAAGAACTAACACTTGTTGCTTGCATATGTTATCAAATGACCTATTTCCACGTGTACCTCTAGATTTGGATGTGCAGGTGGAAAACAAGGATTTCCATGTGTAAACAGGCCCCAAGGCGACGATTCCAACACGTCCATCAAACGACGCTCGCCGCGGGAATATAATTCAAGGATTAAAGGCCCAGAACCTACCAGAACATCAACTGAGGCCACGCACCTGGAAAAGAGGCTTAAAGGCCGAGGGGAAGGCACCTGCCAAAGCCCAACCCAGGAGGGGCCAGGGCCAGGTCGACCGACCTAGGTCGGCCGACCTGCCAGGTGGCCCCTCTGGGTCCATCTATTTATGGCGGTTCGCAACCGACTCCAGGAAGTCAGTTCCACCTACAATCAATGCCCACAATATCTGGAACCGCCTCAACTCCACCGCCTTTGGAGGGCTATAAATAAAGGGGTACCCCCCCCCCCTCCTTTGAAGACACACAACACAAGAGGCTCATTCCCTCCTCCACACATCCAGAGCTAGGGGCTCTCTAGTTAGGCTTAGGCTGAGTAGTGGGCTGCCCTTTTGGCTCCCAAGTCCCTTGGAGAGTTTGGGGTATATTCTCTTGTATCCTTTTACTCTCTTTGTAAGACTTATTTATTTATCAATGGAATATCATCGTTCTTGTAGTAGTTATGTGCTTATGCTAGTTCATCGTTCATCCTTGATCTTGGATGAACGTTCTTCGTTCGTTCATGTTCGTTCATCGTTCATCGATGTTCGTTCATGATCGTTCATCGTTCGTTCGTCGTTCGTTCATGATCGTTCATCGTTCGTTCGTCGTTCGTCCTTGAGCGACGAACGCCTATGCATAACGTAGTGCTAGCTTTGATCCTTTGTCTAAGTAATCGCTCGCTGGATCTAGTTGTTCCTTTTGCTTAGTCATCGGGTCCATTGTCTTGCAAGAGTGCTCTAGGTTTATCGCCTTGCGAGGTGCCTCGAGGGATCTAGAGTTGTGGTTAGTTACGCTAGCATGGTGCTAGGGCTTCCTTTCCACCCTTGGATGCGTGTTCGTGCCCCACGGTTTGTAGAGGTAGGCGGCAGGTGGTGACAGCCCTGTCCGTCCCTTGTAATCCTCCACGTTCGGGTATGGCGTAGGAGTATATATGAAATGTCCGGAGATTGGGGCAGACTCTGATCGCTGGATCTCCCGATGATGGCTTGGCGATAGAACAGCTTAGTCTTGGCTTGTGTGCAGCTTAGGCTATAGGTAGATGCTACGCACGCTACTTGACGATGTACATTAGGAGTCGCAGTTCTTCTTACTTAACCTTAGTCTAGCTTAGAGTCGCCTCTCGCCTTTTATCATCGCACTATCCTCTATCCATTTATTGCCTTACCCCTGCATTTGGATATTGGTTATGATCTATCATTTGTAACACCATGAGTATAAGTACACACTTGTCAACTACGTCTTCTTTTGGGAAAATATAAATAACGATACCCTGGAATACTCTCGGGTGAAATGCTACAACGGGTTATCCGTGCGCTTGCGGATTATCTTTTATGATTAAATACTAATAATACATTTCTGGCACTCGTTGCCAGTTGTGGATTATTATGTATCCTAAGCAAGTACTTAACCCCAGGTATTTCTGGCGCCGAACCGGGAATATTCACTCTAGGCCTAACCAGCCTAAGGTGGTGTTTTCTGTTTGGTGTAAGAAATACCAACAAGCATTTCTGGCGCCGTTGCCGGGGAAGACAATTGTTGACAAGTGTACAATGATTACTCATGATTACACTTGATGTGATTTAACCACTGCCCATTGCAGGCTAACCTTGATCTGTTTTCTCTCTTTGATGTGAAAACAGGATAGTGTATGCGTGGATTCAACTTGCCGGAAAACTTCGTTGATAATCCAGAGTCGCTTGTAAGGAAAGTCCGACCCCGCGTCGACTCTCCCTCACAAGCAATACTCCCGGACAGACGAACCACTTCATCCGCACCATCAACACTTATTGACATGGCTGATCAAAGGACCCTCCGTGAATACTCTGCTCCCTCTGTTGCCAATGTTCCCGTTGGGCCCAATGTCAACGCCGGTGACGCAGGGTTTGAAGTCAAATCAAGCCTATTCACTATGGTGCAGGCCATTCCCTTTTGTGGAAAGGCCACGGAGGACGCCAACACTCATCTCCAGCAATTCCTTGAGATATGCAACACATCGGCAACCGCCGGAGCCAACCAAGATGCTATCCGACTCCATCTGTTTCCCCTCTCCCTTCTTGGGAAGGCGAAATAATGGTTCTATGCCAATCGTGCCAGCATTGACACTTGGGACCGCTGTTCTATCGCGTTCCTCGCAAAGTTTTTCCCGTTGGGCAAAATCAATGCCCTTCGTAGAAGAATTTCAAGCTTCCAGCAAGCCAACAATGAAACCATCGCCGAGGCGGGGGATAGGCTCCAAGATTACATATCCACCTGCCCACACCACGGGATGGAAGAATGGCTCATCCTTCAACATTTCTACAACTCGTTGACACCGACAACCCATGGACATATGGATGCCGCTGCTGGAGGAGCCTTCTTCTCAATGACCGTTGCTCAAGCCAAAGAACTTATTGATAAGATGGTCTCCAATCGAGGGTGGAGCGATGAACATCTCCAACCACGCCCTAAAGGCGTACACCCTATCAAGGAGGTGGACTTATTGTCCGCCAAGCTCGACCTCGTCATGAAACGCTTGGACGACTTCAACACGCATGGTAGTGTTCGTTCACTTGACTCACGCATTACGTGTGAGGAATGTGGCAACACCGGCCATATGGGGAAGGATTGCCCCAACCATACCCATGAGGAAGTATTCTACATGAACAACAACAATGGGTATCGTCCAAGTGGAGGTCAAGGTTTTAACCAAAACCGCCAATCTAATCAAGGAGGTAATAATTTTTCTGGTTTTAATAATAATCAGCCTTCTTTGAAAGATTTGGTTTATGGCCAAGCTAAAATCAACGAATCAATCAACAAAAAGCTTGCTGCCAATGATCAAGGTTTAGAGAATTTAAATTCAAAAATAGAAGGTCTTTCCTCCGCTCTTAAAAGTCAGTTGAGTTTTAATAAAACGATAGAAACTCAAATAGCTCAGCTCGCTGCTCTTGTTCCTACTTGTGAAAATGTTAATGCGGTCACCACGAGGGGAGGAAAGTCCACTCGCGACCCGCCATATCCTAACCATGCAGGGAAGAACAGAAACGAACAAGAGGAAGAAGAAGGACCATCTAAAAATCAAGAAAAGGAAGAAAGTGAGCCTAAGGAAGATAATGGGAGGCAAGCACCATTGGACTTCGAAGATACAAACATCATGCCATTCCCACACCGCACCAAGAAGAGGAATGTGGATGAGCAATTCGCTCGATTTGTTGAGACGATTCAGAAGATTCATGTCAACGTGCCCTTAATGGATATGATACAAGTACCCACCTACGCACGTTATCTCAAGGACATCCTCAACAACAAGCGACCCTTGCCCACCACAGAAATGATCAAGCTCACTGAGGAGTGTAGTGCTGCTATACTCAACAAACTTCCTGAAAAGAAGAAAGATCCTGGATGTCCCACCATATCATGCTCCATTGGGACATACCACTTCAACAATGCTTTATGCGACCTTGGGGCAAGTGTTAGCGTGATGCCCAAGGAGGTCTTTGATCAATTGAGCTACACTGACTTAACTCCTACACCCATGCGGCTGCAACTAGCGGATTCATCCATCCGCTACCCGGCGGGCATAGCCGAAGATATTCCGGTGAAAATCCGGGGTAGCTTCATCCCCGTCGACTTTGTGGTGCTTGACATGGATATTGACAAGGAAACGCCCCTCATCTTGGGACGTCCCTTCCTTAGCACCACAAAGGCTCAGATTGATGTTGGAGTTGGAGAAATCCGCCTCTACATCAACGGGAATGAGGAGAAGTTCGAGTTTCAACCTCGGAAAGAACAATGCTCGATGATCAAGGTCAAGTATGGGCCGAACACCTCCAACATCCAAGAAGTTGAAGTGACAGCCAGGAACACGGACAGCCTCATTGCTCTATGGAAGAGCTTCACTACAAGGTTTTAGGGCTAATGCCACCAATTTTTTTGCAACAATGTGATATTGGTTGCAATACATAGAGCCTATTGCGACAGTTGTCAATTTTAGTTGCAATAGAAGGACATGTTGCCACTGATTGTGTAGTATTGCGATTTAAATTTTGATAGTTGCAATAGCTACTATATATCGCAACGAATAAATTTGTGTTGCATTTACGACATAGTTATTGCCATGTTTTCTCTAATGGTTGCAATAGTTGAGAATGTTGCAACGAATATAGAACGTTGCTATTAGTGCTATTGTGTGTTGCCACTTTATGTTATGGCAACATAAATCTAAATTGTTGCAAAAAGAGTCTTAGATATAGCATCGCAAACCTGGATCGTTGCAATAACTCTTAGATATAGCAACGAAAACCAAAATCGTTGCCACTGATTGTGTAGTGTTGCAATTTAGTTTGAAAGAGTTCAAATTTAAAATTCAAAACTTTCAAACGACCTCGGATGGACAAACGACCAAAATGAAAGTTGTAGATCTCGAAAAGTTATGAAACTTTGTAATTGACAACTTTTCTATTTGAATTCATTTAGGGCCTCAAACAAGCACTTGACACTTGGTTTAATCTAATATATTTGGATTCAAAACAGAACATAGGCACATGTGATGCTGTGGTGTAGTGGTAGAGGGGCTCCATGTGCAAGCTGGAGGTTGTGGGTTCGAATCCTGCCGGCCGCGTAGTGTGTGAAAAATGCCACACTTGCGACTTGATGATGGTAACGGATGGGCTGGCTGATGGGCCCTCCCCCATTAAAAAAATATTTTTGCTATTTTTAAAACGTATTTTTCAATTCAAAATTTCTACCATACGTTGTTGCAATAACCACTATAGCAACAACGATTGTGGCGTTGCGTGTGCAAGCTATCGCCACACACCACACGTCGTTGCAACACACTAAAGTTATGGCAATGTCTCAAAAAGGTGTTGCGATACCCTATTGCATCGGCCGCACTTGCAACACCTCCCAACGTCTATATTTAGTTGCAATTGCTTAATATTGCATCAAAAATACCCATATTGCAACACTTTTGAGCCGTGGTGCCAGGGTAATTTTCTTGTAGTGCTTGCCAAAGATTGAAAATCTAACGAAGTTTGAACCAAAGAAACCTGCGACCACGAGGCCGGGATTATGGGCCAAGAAACCCGTCCCAAAGTCCGAGAAGCCACCTACACCACCAAAGTTGAAACAAGTGTGGCAAGTCAAGGTGCAGCCCTCCACGTCCTCATCTCCAAGGACAGGGTCCGCGCCACCAAGCTAAACCCGTTGGAGAAGTCTTAGCCCGTCGGACTTTAAACGACACGGCCCTGGCCGTCAGGTTAACCGGCATTATCATTTGCTTTATTTCCTTTTCTTTTGAATTTTTCCACCACATTTGCATTTGGATTTTTTCCGAACCACCTTGCATATTTATTTCCTCCACCAAAAATTTATTTGAATTTTTCCGCCAGCATATTTGAATTTTCCCTCGCCATGCATTTAAAATTCAAAATTTCCAAAAAGAAACTTCTACGTCCAAATTTTCTCATCTTCCATAGAAAATTTTGGACGACCCTTGTATCCCTCTATAAAAACCAAAAACAATTTTGCATGTTGGAACTTTTCTCCGACATACCTTTTTTGAATTTTTTGAAAAAATTTTGAATTCGAGGCAAACCTTTTATTTAGAAATCTTTTTGAGCAAATAATTTTGAGGAATTTCTGGACGTAGCAACCGTGGTCATCACCAATATGGCCGTTGGGGGCTGTGGGCCAAAGAGGGAAGCAAGTGGGCCCCACAGAGGGTCGGCCGACCCCACATGGCAGGTCGGCCGACCCAAGGTGGCCCGGGCGCGCTCCCCTTTGCCCCAACGGTGACCTGTCCTCTCCTCTATTCAAATTTTGCCATTGTGGCTCATGTATACGAGGAGGTGGCCGGCCACAAGCCCTCTCCCTCTCACACTCTCATTTCCACTCCTCAACATACTTCACTCCATTGCTCTCAAGTTTTCCATTGTGCTCACTTGGTTCTTGCCTTAAAATTCTGCAAAAATATTTCTCTCTTGGTTTGCTTTGCAGTTTTGTTTGGGTTTGGTTTTCCGAGTTGCGTCGCTTGCAAGAACCCCGACGGTTCCATCGATTGGTTTTCACTCTCACAACCCGTTCGGAGTTTTTGTTCTTGCGTTCTTGCTCAACCTCGCTGCAGCATGCAGCGCGCCGGGAAGGCCGTCGCCTCGCTGTTCCGGTCCGGCAGCACAAGCTCGGGCTCATCTCGACCTCGCACTCGCGCCCGCACCGCCACCGAGCAAGTGTCAAGCCCTCAACATGAAGCCGCAGCGGATGATCAAGCCAACACTGAGCATCGTCTCCTCATCGACACCGACCTCGATTTGGTGGGCGACGACGAGATGAGCGCCTACGAAGCCCTCCGACTCCGTACATTTGCTCCTACGCGAGCATTTGATCCGGAACTGCTGCAAAAGATTGGTATGGATGCTTAATTTCCCAGAGTATTTAAAGCAATAGGGTGGGATAAGTTTGCATGTGTAGATGAGTAGGGTTCTCGCTTACTTACACTATAGTTTTTATGCACCCTACGCGTGGTAGATGACGGTATTACCTTTCGGTTTTTCCGGGAGGAATATCATTTGACACGGAAATCCTTAGTCAATGCCTCGGCTTTAATTCTCGCTGCACCATTGATGTTGATAGTTCGATCCCGGGTTACTCAAAGTTAGCTTTTTGGCAAAGAATTTCTGCATCTCCTACTTGTGAGAAACCCCGAACTAATCACATTCACCATCCTACCTTGCGTTTGTTGCACATGTGGCTTGGCATTACCTTGTTTCCTAGAAGTGATATTAGGATTGTGCGCGAGGATGATCTGAAAATTCTTTATGCTATGGTTGAGAAAATAAAGATTGCTCCTGTTGTTTTCAAGATTGCTCAGTGGTTAGAAAATTTTAGAATGACTGGACCAATTGAGTGCACCTCGTTGATTACACGTATTGCTGCGGGTGTTGGTGCTTTGCATGATGCTAATGTTGCTTATATTGATACACCCCGCTCTCTTATCACCGAGGATTATCTTATTCAAGGTCATACACTTAAGCATGGTCCAAATAATTCTCTCATATTTTATTATGTCGGTTATACAAATGAATTCCCGTTACCTAACCGGGGACTTCATTTGTATGACTGTCAAAACCTAACCACACCTCTCGAAAAAGAGGAAGCTGCACGCAGGAGTACTTCTTCTCGCAGGAGGACGCGCAGGCCGGAGCCACCCGCCGACACCGGGATGCCCGCACCGCAGCCCATGGCCTATGCATATGGGCCGGGCTACGGTCACGCCGGGTATGGTCCCGGTGGGTACACCACTCCACCACCATTTGAGGCCGGCGGCTCGTCGCAGCAGGGTGCGGGCCAAGCCCAATGGACGCACCCTCCCCGCGCACGATGGGAGGAAATCTCCTCCGATTCGACATCCTACTCACCGAGGGCCGGTGGGCGGCGTTCGTCTGCAGCTCGTGATCCATATCTCGGGCAGCAAATGGACGCGCTCACCGAACAAATGGGCAACCTCGAGACCAAGGTGGAGGATGTCCAATACACTCTCAACCAACACGTCCTGCAGACTCACCAGTGGCAAGAAAACACAAACGCCCAGCTCACCAACCTCACCAACATGATGCAGCAGGGCCAAGCCGATATGTTAGCTTAGTTTCGCCACACGGGGTTCGATCCTCAACGCCACCCATAAGCAAGAACAAGCTTGGGGGGGATGCCATACCCCCCGCTAAGGTATCATGTATCGCAACTTGTATCCTTTTGTTTCTTTTGTTTGCTTGTTCTTGCACCTCTCATGAAAAATACAAAAAAATGATAAATCTGAAAATAAAATAAAAATGACAAAATTAAAAAGAACAAAAATAGTCTTTAGTGTGGTTTCTAGTTTTTCGTAGTTTCTCTTTATATGCGAGTATGAGTGTTTAGCCTTCCTTATGTTGAGATGATGAATAGTTGCTCTGTTTTATCTCTCGTTTGTACCTAGTCACAACTTAGTGCTCTCCCAAGTTTTGAGATTTTTGGCTTATGCTTACCTAGGACTTGAAACTTGTGGGCTGCATAGTGCTTGATCTAAGTCTAAGTTGTTGTGAGATATGATATGGTACAGATAGGGCTGCTATGATCTTGTTCAAAGTACGACTTGACTTCCAGAGTTTTATTTTACAAAATACAAAAATGATAAAGTTCCTCAATGATCAAAAGAACTACCAAAGCCATATGTTGCTCTTACATTGCAAAACCTTACACATATGCTGCTTGTCATTGCATTGAGCTTTATCAAAATTGTGTGACCCTAGTGAGAAGCTTGTCATACTCTCATTGATCAAGATCACGTACACTCCACCTCGCATGCTAAACTTCTACACTGGAAGTTAAGCAATATCACCACACTATCCATCAAAATAAGTACTCCAAAAATTCATTGTTACCTCTCTCTCAAAATGTATCATTGGAGACATGGCTATGCAAAAGAAAGAAAAAGAATAACCCCCCTGCTCATACAAAAGTAGGGCATGATGAAAAAAATGGGGGAAGAAAAAAAAAAGAAAGAAAAATGTTGATAAAAAGAAAGAAAGAAAGGAAGATAGCCATGTCCTCCTCAAAAATTCAAAAAGAGAGAGAAGGAACAAATAAAAAGGAGTATAGTTCTTCCATCTCACCACCACCACATACACACATGCACATCTTGATCAAGGTCGTATGACTTGCATTCTCCATGGATCCACTCTTTTGGTTCGGCAATATGTGTGATGCAAGTATGCCTCATATCATCCCTACCTTGAGCTACACATACAAGCCTTAGAAGTAGGATGACAAGAGGCAACACAATAATGCCTTGGTGAGGAATATACACTTATTGAGCGATCTGAGAGCATCATTTGAGGAACTTTGCTTTTATTTCAAAAATTTTGAAAACCTCCGAAAAACAAAAGTCAAACAATGGACAAGTGAATGGTGCTCTGTTATAACCGTTCTATCTCTCAACCGCCCAAGACAAGGAAAAAGCCATACGCCCCATAAGGAGTAAGGTAAAGGGTGAGTTACCATGCCAACTTTTTCAACTCAAAGGAGAGTATTTTCATTGTGTGCATGGTACCTAGGAGATATGAAACATTGTAGCAACTCCTAATTAACATCCTAAGTCCTATTTCTTGCTCGGGACGAGCAAGGAGGACAGCTTGGGGGAGTTGTTGACGGTCCTTAGACCCAGTTTTTGACCGTCAATTAGCTCTATAAATAAGGAAGAACTAACACTTGTTGCTTGCATATTGTTATCAAATAACCTATTTCCACGTGTACCTCTAGATTTGGATGTGCAGGTCGAAAACAGGGATTTCCAGGTGTAAACAGGCCCCAAGCGACGATTCCAACATGTCCATCAAACGATGCTCGCTGCGGGAATATAATTCAAGGATTAAAGGCCCAGAACCTACCAGAACATCAACTGAGGCCACGCACCTGGAAAAGAGGCTTAAAGGCCGAGGGGAAGCCACCTGCCAAAGCCCAGCCCAGGAGGGGTCAGGGCCAGGTTGGCCGACCCCAATACCTAGGTCGGCCGACCTGCCAGGTGGCCCCCCTGGGTCCATCTTTTTATGGCGGTTCGCAACCGACTTCAGGAGGTCGGTTCCACCTGCAATCAATGCCCACAATATCTGGAACTGCCTCAACTCCACCGCCTTTGGAGGGCTATAAATAAAGGGGTACCTCCCCTCCTTTGAAGACACACAACACAAGAGGCTCATTCCCTCCTCCACACATCCAGAGCTAGGGGCTCTCTAGTTAGGCTTAGGCTGAGTAGTGGGCTGCCCTTTTGGCTCCCAAGTCCCTTGGAGAGTTTGGGGTATATTCCCTTGTATCCTTTTACTCTCTTTGTAAGACTTATTTATTTATCAATGGAATATCATCGTTCTTGTAGTAGTTATGTGCTTATGCTAGTTCATCGTTCATCCTTGATCTTGGATGAACGTTCTTCGTTCGTTCATGTTCGTTCATCGTTCGTTCATCGTTCATCGATGTTCGTTCATGATCGTTCATCGTTCGTTCGTCGTTCGTTCATGATCGTTCATCGTTCGTTCGTCGTTCGTCCTTGAGCGACGAACACCTATGCATAACGTAGTGCTAGCTTTGATCCTTTGTCTAAGTAATCGCTCGCTGGATCTAGTTGTTCCTTTTGCTTAGTCATCGGGTCCATTGTCTTGCAAGAGTGCTCTAGGTTTATCGCCTTGCGAGGTGCCTCGAGGGATCTAGAGTTGTGGTTAGTTACGCTAGCATGGTGCTAGGGCTTCCTTTCCACCCTTGGATGCGTGTTCGTGCCCCACGGTTTGTAGAGGTAGGCGGCAGGTGGTGACAGCCCTGTCCGTCCCTTGTAATCCTCCACGTTCGGGTATGGCGTAGGAGTATATATGAAATGTCCGGAGATTGAGACAGACTCTGATCGCTGGATCTCCCGATGATGGCTTGACGATAGAACAGCTTAGTCTTGGCTTGTGTGCAGCTTAGGCTATAGGTAGATGCTACGCACGCTACTTGACGATGTACATTAGGAGTCGCAGTTCTTCTTACTTAACCTTAGTCTAGCTTAGAGTCGCCTCTCGCCTTTTATCAGAGAGTGGAACTGCCTGCTGTGTGTGTCGCACTATCCTCTATCCATTTATTGCCTTACCCCTGCATTTGGATATTGGTTATGATCTATCATTTGTAACACCATGAGTATAAGTACACACTTGTCAACTACGTCTTCTTTTGGAAAAATATAAATAATGATACTCTGGAATACTCTCGGGTGAAATGCTACAACGGGTTATCCGTGCGCTTGCGGATTATCTTTTATGATTAAATACTAATAATACATTTTTGGCACTCGTTGCCAGTTGTGGATTATTATGTATCCTAAGCAAGTACTTAACCCCAGGTATTTCTGGCGCCGAACCGGGAATATTCACTCTAGGCCTAACCAGCCTAAGGTGGTGTTTTCTGTTTGGTGTAAGAAATACCAACAGTAGTCGAAGACGGTCATGGCGCCTTGAGCTAGGTTGCGGAAGTCAGCTTCAAGGGCAAGGGCTCGGGAAGGCTTTTATCCCGGAACAAGCCCTCGATCTTGCGCCAGATCGCGAGCGCCGTGGCGTCAGGAGTCAAAACCTTGCGCATGATCTGGAGGGAGAGTAGAGCAGGGACCGCACGGAGAAGTCGATCGCCTTCCACGCCGAGGTGATAGGATCTGGCGCCGGCGTGCCGTCGACATGAGCAGACACGCCGAACTTGCCGAGGAGGGTAAGGAAGAGCTCGCGCCATGCGCGATAGTTGGGCGGGTTGAGCTCAAGAACAATGGGAATGTGCGAGCGCACGTTGATCGTGGCGAGAGCGGCGGCAGGGTTGGGTGGCGGAGCCTGAGGAAGAGCAGCAGCAAGGGCGGCGGCAAGAGCCGCGGCGGGATCAGGATGAACGACAAGATTGCCTTTCGTCCATGGTGGCAGCGCGGTAGGGGAGTGGCGGCTAGGGTTTAGGTGCGGAAGCAAAAGATGAGATCGTAGTCTCTGGATACCATGTTACAATACAAATCCCTAGGGGTTTACTTGAGCTACAAGTAAAATACATGTACAACATATATACGTATTCCAACACAAAAACTAAACTGTTTGTAAATACAATGTTAGATTAAAATTTTTGAACACAAAATAATGAAATGTATACTTTTTGTGATGATATGTATTCCCTAATCTCTAGATAATATAAGTCCAAACTGCTATCTAGTCAATATTAAACTCGTATCATACTAGTTTGTGTCATGATCAGCCATAGCATGTGCCCTTGCTATGCACTATGCATTAATGACAATAAAAGGAACCTGTAGGCATATGATTCATGTAAATTTAGTTCCACAAATGTATATAAGGTTTCTTTTATAGAAGTTGACTTACGACAAAGCTAGAGTGCCATTTTTTGGGATGGAGGTAAAACAATTTAGAAAAGAAAAATTGTTGGCTAGAAAGGAAACTAAATGTCTAGTTGTAATGACATCATCAGAACGTTTTATAGAGAGCCAACTGCCACAACCCCAATCCTGATCCAAGGGAAAATGGGCCTCCAGGTTACCAATTTACTAATTCCCAATTGGTGCCATCCTGTAACTTGCTTTTCAGTAATTGTATTGTCCTCCGAAACACCTATAAATAAGCCATAACATATCCCCTTGTCTTCTACAAGAAACACCTCACTACCTCTCAGCTGCCCGCCTCTGGCTTCCCATTTCCCCTAGTGAGCCTCCACCTGCCCCATGGCTCCACCCAGATTCCATGCACTCCGTTATCCACGAAGCAAAAACGAGGCAGTAATGGCCGTAAGCGCGAGGCGCGAAAGCGGAGTAATGGTTGCGATGTCGCTCATTGTTTAGGTCAATGCTTCTTACAAAATAAAAAGTGTTTCGTGTGCAGATTCCAGTCCTAGGCAAGCATCATCATCTTCATAGAGTCCCGAGTATCAGGGTCTTCATGTCCTTCCGAGCATGGTCAGTGTATTCATGGAGTCCTAAGCAGCAGTGTCTTGAGTCAGTGTCCCTTGTTGAAGTTTGTAATAATACCGGGTTAGTGGCCCGGCATGTGTTGGTTCAGTTATCGTTGAGTCAGTTTGTGCGAATGCTTTTTTGTAATAATATAATAAAGTATCTATCGATCGCACAAAAGATGCATCCCATGTTGCCATTATTTTCCTGTATGTAATGCTTGATCCCGAAGGAATACAACTGCTGTGGATAAATAATCCCTTGAATGTTTCATTTAGAAGATCTTTAGTTGGAAACAACTTGATCGACTGGTACCATCTGGTTGCTAGAGTCTTGAGTGTCCACTTGACAGATCAAAAAGATTCATTCAAATGGTCTTTGGAGCAACATGGTACATTTACAGTTCGCTCTATGTATAGGGCGGTAGCTGCAACCAATGTTGTACCTCGCAACCACATTATCTGGAAATTAAAAATACCACTTAAGATCAAAATCTTCATGTGGTATTTGATTAAAGGAGTCACCTTAACCAAAGACAATTTAGCAAAGAGGTGATGGAAAGGAAGTGTGAAATGTTGTTTTTGCAATCTAGATGAATCGATACAACATCTCTTCTTTGATTGCCAAAATGCTAGGTTCATATGGAGATTGGTACAGTTTGCCTTTAATTTATCTCATCCATTAAATGTTGAACATTTATTCAATTGAATGGTTATGCGGGGTAGATAGGAAACAGAAGTACCAGGCTTTGGTAGGGCTTCGGCTATTTGTTGGGCTATTTGGCTTAATAGGAATGATCAAGTTTTTAACAAAACACAAGTTTCTACTTCTATGCAGGTGGTGTTCAGCGGGACACATTGGATCCGGTCTTGGGCAATCTTGCAAAAGGAGGAAGACAGACCCCGAATTACTTGGGTTGCCGTGTGCTTGAGACGATTGTCGTGGAGATCTTTGCATCAAAGGGCTGGCAATTTAGTAATAGACTTCCATTTGTTTGATCCACATCACTGGATGATGTGCAAACCATTTGTTTTATTCTTATCTCATTGCTTAATGATTGTTGCAGACTTTGTAATAATAGACAGCTATATGTATCGATCGATACAGAGGCTGGAATATTAATGCATATTCTCTTTTCTAAAAAAATAAAAGGGAAGGGACTCAACATGTAGGCTATCCTAAAAACAAAACACAGTGGAGGTCAGCCACACCGATCTTGCTATACATGAATGTGACGCCTCATGGAATAAATAGTTCATGCTAACAAAATTCCCGAATAACCACTTTGTTCTTAGAATTAACGGTCTGAGGAAAAGTGGGGGAAATTCAAAGATGGTTCCCGAACAAACTTGCTACTTTGCCACTTTACACAATAGGCAACGCACACATACATTCTAAATTGGAATTCAAAAACACCGAAGTTGAATCAGGGATGCTCAACAGCTCGCCGTCGCCGTAGAGAGCAGCTCGCCGTGGCCGCCGCATGCAGGCTCCTCGAGACAGCTCGCCGTGGCCTCCGTCCGTTGGGGGAGGCCCACTGTGTCCCCTCCCCCTGGCCCAAAGGTCTGCCTGCCATGAAGCCCATTAAGGCGCAAGACGGTGTATAGTATAGGTTAGGCCCATGTATATCGGCCTCTGGCCCACTAGGGTTAGGGAATCCCACTTTGTAATAAGGAAATAACCATAGTGCCCTGGAGGAAGGGCAATATGGTACTTGTAATTCTAGGGTTGTAGGGGTGTATCAGCCTATAAACACCCCCCTACCACCCTCAGGACAAGGCATTGAATACTAGCTCTTAATTACATACTCCTCTCGGTTCTTGTTTGGTCCTGTCGATGATATGAGACCCGGGTAAACTCAAGATACAACAAGGCCGAGTGATCCAGTAATAGGGATTCGTTTTGGCCCAATAAGGCCCGGGTGGCCCGATGGACCTAAAGTCAGTCGGCCCACTTGGTCAGGAGATAAACATCAATCAACTTGTACTACAAGGCTGTTTACCATGTAACCGACTAGGTTTAGATCCATGTAACCCTGCACTCCCAATTATATAAGGCGGGCAGGAGACCTACAGAAAACTCTCTCGCAATACATCACACCAGCACAGGACGTAGGGTATTACGCCTCCGGCGGCCTGAACCTGTATAAACCCTCGTCTCCTGTGTTACCATCGTGTTCTTGATTCTCGTACACCAGTAAAATAACTACCGAGGCCCTAAAACCTCGACAGTGGCGCGCCAGGTAGGGGAAATACGAGAGTCCACCACGTCGAGCTCGATGGCTGTCAACTCCATCAACGACTTCATCGCCGGCGACCGGATCTCTTTCGGAAGCCTGCACATCATCGCCGACCGCCGTGGTGAGCTCCATCCCGCCAAGTCGGCGGAACCGGAGATCACTCGGCGGCCAACTCCGTCGACTCGGCAAGATCCAGATCCAGCTAGTCTGGACCCCAGATCAAGCCGCAGCACCCTCCCTGCAAGGAATTACGCGGACCACTCGCTAGCCGAGTTACGCGCCTGCATGGAGGCGTGAAGGATCAAGGGCACCGAGAGGGGGGGGGGGGGGTGAATCGGTGGCTCAACAATTTCTCCCAAACGTACTTAAGGCGAGAAGCTAGCAAGACTAGATCTGGTGACAACAAGAAGCTAGCGATGCGCGCACACAATCTAGTCTATGCAACAAGCAACACCCTAACAAGCAATTCTACCAAGTAGTAAAGAGACAACCTATCATGCAATTCTACTAGCACATAATAGTAAATGCGGAAGCGTAAATGCTAGTATGTAAAGGAGATAGAGATAGGAATGCTCATGATTTTTTCCGTGGTCTCGGAAGGATGGCGCCTTCCCCTACTCCATGTTGGGTCACTCCCGCCGGAGTCTCGACCCCCCCTCCGCTCGAAGGCGATCCTCCTAGAGCACACTTCACCCTCCGAGTGAAGTCGCGGGCACGTCCCGCCGGGCTCGCCCGGGTACTCCTCCGGAGGTAAGGCTCCGCACGTGATGCGTGCCAAAAGGCGCTCCACTAGTGATGCTTCTTTCGCACGGGAAGCTCCAAGACCGTGTACAAACTTGTGTTAGCTTCCACAATCTCCTTGGACAGCTCAACACCGACGCCTAACCGGTCTAGGCCTCGCCATAGACCAAGAGTAACAAACCGAAGTGACTCTCTCAAGCTCACACTAGCCTAGAGATCAAGTGGATGCAATTGCTACTCTTCTCAAGCACTAGGATCACTCCAAATCCTTCACAAGTGCTTCTCTCCCTTGCTCTTGGCTTCCTCTGAGTTTCCTGCACTCCAACAATGGCCAAGAGACCCCTCAAGGGGCGGGCAACCAACTATTTATAGGCTACCAACCCAAAACTAGCCGTTGCCCAAAAGTGCCCTGCGAAACTAGAGACCGTACAAAGGACCGTACTGTCCGGTCTCTATTTCCAGGCGCATCTCCATTTCCTTCTTCATCTTCAATGAAGACCGTACTGTCCGGTCCCTAGGACCGTACCGTCCGGTCAACTGTCCGGTCTTCATTCTCTTCACTTCCAGAAACTTCAACTTCCCTGTCTGGAAATCCTCTGATGACCGTACTGTCCGGTCCCCTTGACCGTACCATACGGTCCATTGTCCGGTCTTCATTTTCTCAGCATCCCGAGACTTCACTTCTCTGTCTGGATCTTCAATGAAGACCGTACCATACGGTCCCTAGGACCGTACTGTCCGATCTCTTCGGCATAAGCTGAAAACTTGATCCACTCTTGATCCTTGCTTCCAACTTCTCCATTCTTGGTTCCTCTTGGTGAAGAGCTTATCAGCTCCACCAGTCCTCAGTCTACTCCTCAAACCAGCTGCTATCCTCTGCTGAAGCAAAGTCCAGAACCGGCCTCCTGCCTGTGGGTCTCTCCTGGCAGGTACCCAAGTCTCCTCAGTGACTCGTCTGAACTTCTTGAGGACGGGGCCTGGCAGCCTGAGAGCGTCCTCAGCAAGCACGTCCCTGAGTGTGGCACACCTGTCAAGAGCACAGAACTTCACGGCCATCCTCTGCCTGTCAGCCTCTGTGACCTCGTCACCTGAGCTGGAGGAACTCTCCTCCTCTGCCTCTGACTGCACCTGCTGAACCTGCGCGGTCCTCGACGTACCAACCTCGCGGGTGGACGGAGTCCGCTGTACTGTAGCTCTGGGTCGGGAAGACCTCCTCACAGTCTCCCCTGTCCTCCAGCAGGTGTGTCCCTAGGACCGTACTGTCCGATCTCTTCGGCATAAGCTGAAAACTTGATCCACTCTTGATCCTTGCTTCCAACTTCTCCATTCTTGGTTCCTCTTCTTCTCTTCAGCCACCCTAGCCCTCAAGAGACTCACAATGCATCCATTTGATCTCTAACCTAGTGTGCTCTAAAGAACCGATTCGATCCCTCTTGATAGTCCGGTTTTTCCTATGGACTCAAGCTAGCATCTATACCAAGCCAACACTTGCTTGGTCTATCACGTCCTTAGCCTTGATCCATCTTCAACCTTGACTCCATCAAGTTCTCGATCCGAATTGTCGAGGCAACCAATCACCAAATCGTCGATAAGATAGAGTTTGTGAGACGACGCTTCCATTGACATGACCATTTGAATATCCTACATGGAAATGTTAGTCACATCAATATGGTCACCCAATCACCAAAACATTCATACCTTTGGGGTTTCCGAACTCCAATGGTCATGAAGCTTACAAGGCGGTAAAGATCGGATCTGCTATACCGAGCTTCGCTCGAGGTCCCGTTCGGTCTCCGTTCGGGCTTAACAACCAGGCCATGATCTGTCAAGAACTGAATCCTGAGATCTTCGGATCCCTAGCAGATCCAACACCCGAGCAGATTGGATCTTTCGAGACCGACTCGTTCGGAGACTACCCCGATGAATCCGTGCTATGCACGCTTCCTTGGGAGAGCACATCCTTGAGCGGTACACCACCGTTCGAGTGCTTTATGGCGCAGATCACCGACGCGGCTGCCGCGGCTGCCGCAGCGGCCGCCGGCGCTAACGGTGCTAATGGCGTGGAAGAAGAACCCCCGGCCGCCGAAGACTCAGCGCAGCGTAACATCAGGTTGCGCGGTCGGCAAGTCCACGACGACCTCATGCAAGAGGACAACGGGCATCAAGTCTTCACTACCCCTCAAGACAACGTGGTCGGCGCCACCACGCTCCTGGATCAGGTCACTCGGCAAATGGCTGTAAATCCGGATCCCGCCACGATCACCCCGATGTCGAAAAGGCCAAGGCGATGACGGCCGCCGCGGCCCAGCAAGCCGCTGCCGCGACCAACGCCGCCCTAGCCAGGGAGGACTCGGGAGGACGAGTCGCGTCATCCGGCAGTGTCGACAAAACCGCTACTTATTCAGATGGCCGGTCCCCGAGCCCGGAAGAAGACCGGAGGCGCCAAGCTCATGAACGACGTCCGGAGGCGCGCCGCAGCGCCCTAGATCGGCTGGGCCGACCTGAAGACCGCCGCAACAGGGATCGACAACGGTCACCCGCCAGGCGCCCCGTGTTGGAGCGCCTGACTTTTCCCAGAGGCGACCCCCGCCACGTGACTGCCGGGAACCGGGAAGAGGATCGCAACCACAGGCGCCAGAACGAACGCCGCGATGCTGAAGTCGAAGCTCCAGAAGCTCCTCGCGGGCGTAACGACCGGCGTCATAGAGACGACCGAGACCACCGGCGCCCCAGAGGTGACCGAGATCAGCACCGCCAAGACGACCGCCATCACCGTGGTGGTCGTGACGACAACCGCGGTCGGGATGACCGTGATCGCCGACCCCGCCACGATGATCAAGACAGGCGGCGCTGTCGCGACGACCGCTCGCCAACCTACTACTCCGACGACTACGAGGAACCGGAACCCCATCCGAGGCGCACCACCCAGGTTCGGGGATTGCGCTGCCTCGCTGGCGACCTACGTCTTAACGGCTCCTGGCCGTCAGGCTTTAAGCCGAGTGCCACTTCCATTGAGAAGTACAACGGCACCACCGACCCTGAAGAGTGGTTAGGCATGTACGCCACTCAAATCTACGCGGCCGGAGGCGACGACAGTGTTCTCGCCAACTATCTCCCGGTGGTCCTCGCTCCGCCGATCAGGAGGTGGCTCACCAACCTACCGGCGAACAGTTTTCATTCGTGGGATGACCTCTGTGAAGAGATGATCGCCCACTTCAAACCTACGGCTGACCGCTTGCCAACCGAGTACGATCTGTACCGAGAGAGGGGAAAACCTGCGGGACTACATTCAGCGCTTCACTCGCAAGAAGAATGTGATCCCCAACATCTCCGACCATGATGTCATCAAGGCATTCAAGGAAGGCTGCTCCAGGAGGGAGCTCGTCGAGAAGCTGGGCCGTAAGCGTCCAAAAACTGCAGGCCACATGCTGATGATCGCCAACACCTTCGCGGGAGGCGAAGACTACTAGTCCGAGAACGCCAGAGAGGGCTTCCACCGCCGAGAAGAGCGCCGCCAGAGGAAGCACGATGACCCCGAGTCATCCCGACCTCATGAGCCATCTCGACCTCGTGAACGTAAGCGGAAGGGAGACAATCTGGTGGCAGCCGTTGACAGGAACCGGCAGAGATGCCCTCCAAGGCAGGACGATTTTGAAGATCTTCTAGACAAACCCTGCCACTTTCACCCCAACGTCTCGCGCCCACACAAGTTGCGGGACTGTTACAAGTACAAAGCTCTCATCGAGTACAGCCAGGGGAAGAGGCCGGAGGAGCAACAGAATCCCAAGAGGGATGAAGACAGGGACGGCCAGGGTTCGTACCGCGACCCACTCAAGGTGTTGAGCATCTTCGGCGGCCCTGCAGCGTATGAATCCAGGAGGAAGCAGAAGCTAACTCTCCGGGAAGTTAACACTGTGGTTGAGACACCACGGTACCTCAAGTGGTCTGAAGTAAGCATCACCTTCGACCGCAAGGATCACCCTGATCACATACCCCAGCCTGGGAGGTATCCTTTGATACTATCGCCGATCGTCGGCACTGCTCGGCTCTCCAAGGTGATGGTCGACGGAGGCAGCGCCCTCGACATCCTCTTCATCAAGACGCTGGACGACACGGGCATCCCACGTTCAGAGATCCAAGCAAGCTATGCGCCGTTCCACGGCATAATACCGGGCCAATAATCTCTGCCACTCGGCCAGATCACTCTGCCGGTCGTGTTCGGAGGGTCCGAGAACTACCGTAAGGAGTTTATCACCTTTCAGGTGGCTGACTTCGAGTCGGCTTACCACGCCATCATTGGCCGACCTACCCTGGCGAAGTTCATGGCAGTTCCCCACTACACGTACCTGGTCCTCAAGATGCCAGCACCCAACGGAGTCATATCCCTCCGTGGAGACGTCAAGCAGTGCCTTGCATTGGAGTCCGAGTGCCTCTAGCTGGCCGCGTCCGTCGAGGCTAAACTGGGCGTTGCTCAGATCAAAGAAGCAGCCACGTCCCTTGAAGACCCGGGTTCTGTCCCTTCGAAGAAGTCGGCCAAGTCGGCTATACAGGCAGGACCGGAGACCAAGAAGGTTGGCGTTAACAACGAAGACTCCACCAAGACGGCGGTCATCGGGGCAGCTCTGGACCCCAAATAGGAACTCGCAATCACCAACTTCCTCAAGGACACCGTGATATCTTCGCTTGGAAACCGTCCGACATGCCAGGTGTCCCAAGGAGGTTGGTTGAGCACTCTCTTCACGTCGACCCCAACTCCAAGCCGATTCGTCAACGCCTTCGCCGCTTCACCCCTGACAAAAGGGAGGCCATCAGGACTGATCTAGCCAAGTTGCTAGTAGCCGGCTTTATCAAAGAAGTCGTCCACCCAGAGTGGCTGGCTAACCCAGTTCTTGTAAAAAAGAAATCTGGAGAGTGGCGTATGTGCGTAGATTATACAGACCTGAACATGTTCTGTCCCAAGGACCCATTCGGGCTTCCTCGCATTGATCAAGTTATAGACTCCACCGCTGGTTGCAAATTATTAAGCTTTCTTGATTGTTACTCCGGCTATCACCAGATTCCACTTAATGTGGATGATTGCATCAAGACTTCATTTATTACTCCCTTCGGGGCTTATTGTTATCTAACTATGCCTTTCGGCCTAAGAACGCAGCAGCAACGTACCAGCGGTGTATACAAGGCTGCCTCAAGGATCAGCTCCGCCAACGTAAAGTCGAGGCCTACATCGTTGATGTGGTTATCAAGACTCGGGAAGGTGATGATCTCATTGCCGACCTGAAGGACGTCTTTGACGCTCTACGAGAATACGACATGAAGCTGAATCCTGAGAAGTGTGTATTCGGCGTACCTTCGGGCAAACTGCTCGGATATATACTCACTCACCGGGGTATTGAAGCAAACCCCGAGAAGGTGGAGACGATTCTGAGGATGCCGACTCCTCAGAACATCAAGAACGTTCAGAAACTCTCTGGGTGCATGGCGGCACTCAGCCGTTTCATCTCGCGACTCGGCGAGCGCGGCCTCCCCTTTTTCAAGCTCCTGAAGAAACACGACAAGTTCGTCTGGAATGACGAGGCCAAACAAGCTTTTGAAGATCTCAAGCTGTACTTAAGCACACCACCGACCCTGGTTCCGCCAGGAGACAATGAGCCTTTGTTGCTGTATGTTGGCGTCACCACTCATATGGTTAGTGCGGTGCTGGTGGTGGAACGAGAAGAAGAAGGCCATGTCCAGAAGGTACAACGCCCAGTTTACTTGGTCAGCGAAGTTTTGTCGGCATCCAAGGTCAAGTACTTCCACATCCAGAAGATCATCTACGCTCTACTCATGGCATCACGCAAGCTGATCCACTACTTCCAGTCCCACCCGATCACCATGGTTACATCATATGGGATTGGAGAAGTGCTCTACAACCGACAGTCTACAGGCAAGATCTCGAAGTGGGCCATTGAGTTGAGTACTTATGATTTATCCTTCAAGCCCCAGACGGCCATCAAAGGCAAAGCTCTTGCCGACTTCGTCGCCGAGTACATGGAGAGTCAAATACCGGCTAAGCCCGAGACGTCCGAGTCCTGGACGTTGTTCTTCGACGGCTCCCTACAGCTCACGGGTGCGGGAGCCGGCATTCTCCTTGTTTCCCCTCAAGGGGATGAGCTCTCCTATGTACTTCAGCTCCACTTCAAGGCATCAAACAACGCGGCAGAGTACGAAGCGCTCCTTCACGGTTTAAAGATCGCCGAGTCCCTCGGCATCCGTCAGCTGACTGCCAAGGGTGACTCCATGCTGGGCAGGTTAATAAGGAATGGGACTACCTCGATGATACAATGAGGGCCTATCTCCAAGAAATTCGCAAGATGGAAGCCTGCTTTGACGGCCTTGAAGTTGTCTACATCGCCGAGAGTTTAACCACAAAGCCGACTCGTTAGCCAATAAAGGCTCGAGCCGAGACCCAGTTTCTCCAGGGGTTTTTCTTCAATTGGTCCACCACCCTTCGGTCACGAAGGAGAAATCCGAGTTAGCCACTCGCCCACCGACTGACACCGGTAACCCTGAGGAACAGCTTGAGGCTATGAACATCGATTTAGCAGTTCCAGCAGAAGAAGACGACTGGATGGCACCGTTTTACCGAGTGGTTGGTTCACGGAAGACTGCCGACAGACACAGCACAAGCCGAGCAAATCCTCAGGAAGAGAAAGCTTTATTTCGCCGTGAAGGACACATTATACCGCAAGAGCGCTAAAGATATACATATGAAGTGTGTTCCTGTCTCCAAGGGTAAAGAACTGTTGCAGGACATTCACTCGGGAGTCTGCGGTAATCACGCAGCTGCCAGGACCTTGGTCGCCAAAGCTTATCGGCAAGGTTTCTTCTGGCCCACGGCCAGTCAGGACGCGAAGAACATCGTCAGGACTTGTGAAGGATGCCAGTTTTTCGCTCAGCAGGCTCACGTACCAGCTCAGGAACTACAGACAATACCCCTGTCATGGCCATTTGCGGTCTGGGGGCTAGACATGGTCGGCCCTTTCCAGAAGGCTAAGGGGGGTTACACACATCTGCTGGTCATGGTTGATAAGTTTACCAAGTGGATTGAAGCGACTCCGATCAAGGACCAGACGGCGAGCAAGGCGATCGAGTTCGTGCGCAGTGTCATCTTCAGGTTTGGCGTCCCTAACCGTATCATAACGGACAATGGGACCAATTTCAAAGCCGCCGAGTTCCAAGAGTTCTGCAACGACGTCGGCATCAAGGCATGCTACGCCTCACGCTCCCACCCCGAGTCAAACGGGCAGGTCGAGCGGGCCAATGGCATGATTCTCCAAGGTATCAGACCACGTGCCTTTGACCGACTGAAGAAGTATGCATCCAGGTGGATTGAAGAGCTACCATCCGTGTTATGGGCCCTACGCACCACTCCAAGCTCGGCAACCGGCCAAACACCCTTCTTCATGGTCTACGGTGCAGAGGTAGTTCTGCCGACAGAGGACCACGGCGCTCCCAGGATCGAGTTCTTCGATGAAGCTAGAGCAGAAGACCAGCAGTCATTAGCCATTGACATGCTGGAGGAGGAGCGAGATCGCGCTTTCCTCAAGTCGGCCAAGTATCAGCAAGCAATGAGGCGATATCATCAGAAACACGTTCATCAACGATCGTTCCGAGTTGGTGACCTCGTCCTCAAGAAGATTTTAACCACTGAAGGTCGCCATAAGTTGTCCCCCATATGGGAGGGGCCATACGTCGTAGCCGAAGTCACTCGGCCGGGTGCTTATCGGCTGACTACTGAAGACGGTACCCCGTTACAGAGTTCCTGGAACATAAATCAGCTACGTCGCTTTTTTGCTTAAGTTATTCTGTACTCATCATTCGCTTAATAATAATCACCCCCTGTTTCGTCATATCCGTGTTAATTTGCCTTTGTCTCGTATGTTATGTTTTGAGTCTCTCTTTAAGCTGGCAAGTCGGTGAATTTTTCCCTGTCACACCAACTCACTTCAGGCTCCTGCTCATACTCTAACACTGACGGGTTAACGCCATCTGTTGCTAACACCCTAGGTTAACGAGTCCGGCCGAGTCACAACCGAGTTCGCTGTCCGTGGAGTTCATTTGTACTTAATGCTTCGAGAAGGGCAATATTGAACTACACATACGAGGCATCGTAACGTAATTACTGACTACATAAAACACCCTGTATCAACGTTATATATATACCCTGTTGTTTTTACAAGTGTTTTGCAGACTCGGCATACACACGAGTTCAAGGATCCACCGATACGTCGGAAATCATGGTGATCGCTGTGGCCCTTGTCTCCTCGATGGTCCGCCGAGCGTTCGCTCGGTCCCCGGCGAATCCCGTCTTCAAGCGCTCCTCGTCAATTCGAGGATAGTGGGACTTCACCTTACCCAGCACCACGCCAGCACATGTAGCGTTTCCGCTTTTCACAGGATCGAGTCGGTCCGCGCTGATGAACAGACGCAACAGTACAACACATAAATAGGCACAATTTAAGTCTTAAAGTTATTACATTAGTCCGATAAAGAACGATACACGCTCTCACGAGATGAAGTCAGCATTCCAAGCCCTCAGAATGCGAACACAGGAGTGGCTCACTCCTCGGTCTCCCAGTGAGCCGTCCAGCCAAACGGAAGCTGGCCGTCCCACTGACCACCTCCACCTGTGGAGTCAGGGATGAAGGTACTACCTGCACAAAAACATAAAGAGCCAAACCCTGAGTACTAGTTACTCAGCAAGACTTACCCGTCAACATGGCTAACTACAGCCGACTCCTAGAATGCCAGGCTACAAAAGGGGCAGGCTGACTCACTTGCATCTATCCGCGCTAATTACTTGATCCTAATGTCAAATTTTATTTCCAATTAAGTACTTAACCAATAAAACAGTGCACTTATCTCTAAAACAGGTAGAGAGTAACAATACATCATATAGTACACTATACCACAAGATATATAAAGATAATAGTAATAATCTAGCATCATCATCATCATCATCATGAATCACACTAAGTGAACAAGTGGGTGCTCATTTCCGAGAGCGGCGGCATCGATGTACATCCTACATGAGAAACCTGACCACACGCCATGTGCGCCACAAAGGCCACACATAGCAACCTTTCACGCTGTACACCACCAGAGCTGTACCAGATTCTACTCCTCCCGAGGAAGGGGTCTTCCGCCGTGGTCGTCGTCCCAGACGCCCAACCACGCAGAACGTTATCCCTTCCTCTCCCAAGTACCATGATAGAAAGAGTAAAGTATCCACCAGACATCCAGGGCGACACAGGCTACGTAGGTTTACTGGGCCCATAAAACACCAGCATGTGAATCAGTACGTTCAAACTTGCTCAACAGGGCCAACAACGGACGGTCCTTAATTGACACAGACGGGGCTACCACCGTGAAGGCCCAGCCTTCTCCAACCATCCTACACAAACAATCCCCGTCCGGTCTACAACAACCTAATTCTGCTAGTACCATCCAGAGTAAAATCCTATCTCGCGAGTGGGACCTACCACTCATCTTCTACCGTCCGCTAGCCACTAAGCATAGCAAGTTCTAACGTTACCCTAGAACCAACTACTACAAAATAGGACACAAGGTAGGATCTGGAAGGGTAGCCCTAATGCAGTTCTAAGGTTTCACATCATCTCCTAATAAACCTAATGCACAATCAATTACTAGCCCCCAAACAAGTGAGAATCAAAAATCCTAAATAGGAAGGCATGCACCGGGGCTTGCCTGGCTCAGGAGCTACACTAGCTGGGTCAGCGGTGGAGTCAGTCTGCTGCTCCTCCTCCTGGTGTGCCTCCTCCTCCGGCAGCTGGAAGTCCAGGGGCTCCGGAGTCACCTCGGTCACTATATGCCACGACAAGGAAATAATGCATGTTAGATGCGATGATATGATGCAATATGGTTTAATTATTTCGGACAGTCATTTACACTGTAAGTGCAAAACTTAATTAAGTATTTTCGTCTGAAGTATTTCCTTCATTGACTCTTGATTAAGTTAATTACATAAATTGACTTGAGTGGATTAATTAAGTTAATTAACTTTGGAAATTAATTTGTGTCCAGTGGCATTTTTCTGGTGAAGAGTACCACTGAAAGTAATTTATGGTGAAGTTTGATGATTTATTGCAAAATAGATTATTTATAACAATTTGCACAATGCAAAACACGATTTAAATCATAGTACAATAATTAAGCATGACCTGACAGTGGAAAAATGCTCTGTAGGTGTGTTGTTAGGTACTGTTTAAGCATGCAAGTGTTCATGATTTAAGGAGCAACAGATAATTTCTTAAGGATTAAATGAGATCTGCAAATTTGTATTTTTACAGACAACAGATAAAAGATTTATTGCTGTTTGACATTTTGGTGAGATAGATCTGCTCACAAGGAGTCCAACAAAATTCGATTCACATTTTTCTGATTGATATTTATTTTTCTATGCATTTTACAAGATTTTTATGCTTTCCTGGGAATTAAACAAATTCGGATTGATTTTAATTTCCCGCGGACCAGTGAGATTTGGGCCACACCGAGGACCACACGGGCCTGCCGCAGCAGATCTGGGCCCGGCCACAGCGGATCCGGGCGCGCGCCCGCGCGCGCGGCGCGCGGCGGCGCCGGCGTTGGCAAGGCCGGCGTTCCGGCCGGCGGGAGGGAAGAGGGGGCGAACCAGTAGAGTGTGGAGGCTCACCGAGTGCACGCGGGTCTAGGCGGAGGAGAACTCGTCGACGGCGAGGGTCGGACGGCCGTCGGCGACGGGGAGGCGGACGGCGACGATGGGGGCGACGGCGTTCCGGTCGACGGCGAAGGAGTCCGGGTCAGATGGCGCGGGCACCAGCTACACCACGTCGGCGCGGAGCTGGGACGCCAACATGTCGACGAGGAAGGGGGTTGCAGGGTAGAGTTCGATGAAGGGGTGGCGGCGACTTGACGGCGGCGGGGAAAAACGGCGGTGCGGCGGCCTGGGCCACGGAATTAGAGGGGAAAAGGGTTAAGGGGGTGCGAAACAAGGCGAGGAAGATCCAGGAGCGATCAATCGACTAGGAACTCACCGGGCAAGGCGGATTCGACGGCGAGGTCCGAGTGAGTCACCCGGCGACCATGGCGGCGAAACCGCTCAATCCGCGCGATCCTGGCGCAGAGGAGGGAATAGGGTGGTTGGTTGAGCTCGAGCACTTCCTTGCGCAGCTCCTGGCAGCGAGACTGGTCGGCGCGGTGGCTCGACGGCGGCGGAAGGCGAGGTGGAGCGCTAGCTCGGCAATGGAGGGGCAGCTAGGGTTTGCGGGGCCGGGGAGCGAGGGAAAAGAGAGCGAGACGGAGGTCGGGAGAGAAAGCAGCGCGTCTTGACGCCATCCGCGGCCGGAGGCGGGCCCGGGCACCGCGCGGCGAGACCGTACGCCGGCGGCCACGCGGCGTGCGAGTGCTGGCGAGCTCAGTGAGGGATGAGAGACTGACATGCGGGCCTGTCGGCATATTTTCATTTTCCCGGAATTATTCCAAAGCTGATTTCCCCCAAACTTTGGTACACAATTCGAGCTAGCAAACGAAGTCCAAAATTGGCAAACTTGGTACCATTGGAAAGATCTCGAAGAGATCTATCGTCTGGCCAACATGCACAGCTGAACTCCCAGCAAATTTCAAAATATAGTTGGTCAAAGTTGGATACTTTTGAAGATTTGGGGATTTATTTGGACATCCAAAAGAATTTTTAAAATCACCAAAATTCTCCAAAATTATCTTTTGAGATGAGCTATACGGAGGTATTTTTGGTTTTGGTAGGTTGCTATTGAAAACTTTGAGTTCCTTCACAAGGATCAAATTTGACCCGAATTTGAATGAACTAAAATTTCATGCTGCCAAGTTTGTCGAATAAAAAGGGAATCTTCCAGACATCCAAAAATTATGAGAAATTCAGGGAACATAGGATAAACCTCCAGCTCCAACTTCTCTTTTGGGTCCAGATAGGTTTGAGCAACAGAATTTGAATTAAAATTCGAGTAACCGCAGATTTTGCATGAATTTCTCTGAATTTTTAGAGACACTTCCAGAATTTCAAAAATCATGGAAAAATCTCCTAAAATTCCCAACTCGGATGCTCTTGCTGCAAAAATTATTAGTTGGACAAGTTGATATTGAAATTTTTAACTTGCTTCACAGGCATTGGTTTGACATTATTTGAAATTTGAATTTCGAATTTGCACTTGATTTGAATTTTTCATTTGGTTCAGTTTGGGTTCGCTGTACCAGTGACACGGGGTGTCACAGCCCTCCCCCCTTAAAGAAATCTCGTCCCGAGATTTAAGGAGAGTGGGAAAACGAAAGTAACAGATCGGAGAACAGGATAACACGGACTGGCGACGAATAGAGAACGTACCAGCGAGAGCCTGCTCACCCCCTGGAATCTCCTCGGCGGTGGTGTGGTTGGCGCGCCCGTTCTTGACCTGTGGATTCCTGCCCTGGGGACGCTGCTGACCACCTGCCTGACTTAGAGCCCTCTGCACGTTGTCCGGCCTCGGGGGAGCACGGCAGTCACGCGCAAAGTGCCCAACCTGTCCACAGTTGAAGCACGGGAACCCTCTACCAACCTACTGCTGCTGCTGCTGTGGACGGGGCTGCGGTGGTGGAGCGTGGAACCGCTGCCCACCAGGAGAGGTGTACACCAGCCTGTACTTCTGCGGGTTACTGCTGGACTGCCCCGTAGAAACCTTCCTCTTCCTCTTGTCCACCTGTTGTGCCCTGATGGCGTCCTCCAGCACTATCGCCGCACTGACAAGCTCGTCAAAAGTACCAGCGGCGCTCAGAACAAGCCTGGAGTGTAGCTTGGTGGAGAGTCCCCTCAGGAAGCAAGCCTTCCTCTTGGTAGCTGTGTCTACCAGATCAGGAGCGTACTGGGCCAGGTCGTTGAACACCTGGGCATAGTCAAACACACTCCTGTCTCCCTGCTTGTGGTCCTCGAACTCCCGGCGCCTCCGCTGTATGATGCCGGGAGGGACGTGGAAGGAGCGGAAGGCCTCACGGAACTGAGCCCAAGGAACCTGATGACCGGCTGGAAGAAAACTAAGGTGGGTGGCCCACCATCCTCCAGCCGACCCCTGCAACTGCTGCGCTGCGAACAGAGTCTTCTGCACATCTGTGATAGCAGGAAGGAGCCCAAACTTGGACTCAATGGTGCGCAGCCAGTTCTCGGCCACCATCGGATCTATCGACCCGGAGAAGACGGGCGGATGGGTGCCCAAGAAGTCGGCGTAGGTGCAGCCCTGCTGCGGGGCTTGGTTGCCGGCCGGGTGAGCGATGGCTGCAGCAATCGTCCTCAGCAACTCGGTCTGGGTCGCCATCACACCCGCCAATGTGGCCGGTGGTGGCGGTGGTGGCCGACGAGGCGGCATTCTGCCCCCAACAAACAGCACCGTTAGCTCATTGCGAAACAGGTTGAAAACAAATGGTAGAGAAATAAAGCAGGAAGGCGGTTAAAGTCAATTGACACCAGCTTATACATAACAGATACAAAGGGGATAAACTGACAGGTCCATCCATAACATTAATTAGAGTCTTATAGAGCATTCATACATAGCCTCACGGTACAACCCAGTTATACATGCAAAAGGTGGTGCCATCCAACAAAATACTGCGACACCTAACCAGCCACTATGATGCTCCTGGATCAAGCTAACTAGGGATCTGCCGAAACAACTTTGCGCTCATGCGTCTCTAGCAGGCTGGAACCGGTAACGTGTCGCGTTGTCCACGTCGCACCCGGCGCGCCTCAGTCGAGCATGTAGCGCGGGCCAGTCATCCGGCGTCACAAAGACAACTAAGGGCGCCTCCTGCACGCGGGCGATGATCTCTGCGGCACCAGCATGATGGGAAGCGGTGTCCAAGAGCTCAGAGGGTAACAGCTCAGTGCTCATCTCAGACACGGCCTCCTCCTCCTCCTGCGGCGCCACCACTGCAGCTGCAACCTGCTCCTGCAGTCCCACATTCTGCTGGTGGGCAATCTGCAGCTGCTCCTCAAGCTGCGCCACGTGGGTCAACGTAGCCGCCAGCTCTGCTTGCAAGTCCCAGATCTGGGCGTCCCGGGCATCGAGCTGGACGACAACCTGGTCACGCAGGGCAGTGGTCAAAGTCACAGTATGCTCCAACTGAGCAATCCTGGTGTCTCGGGCGTCCAATGCCTCTGACAAGGTCTCCACACGGCCCAGAGTCCTCCCTCCTGCGTGCTCGGCAGTCTGAAGAACCCTGTACAACTCTGACAGGTGTCGAGCCATGGAAGCTAGCTGTGTCGGAGCGAGAGGTAGCGTGCCACGGTCAGCTAACCGCAGACGCCTCCGGTACTGCGGGTGGCCCGTGGTGCTGACAGGAAACAAGCTCAGCAACGTGCCATCGAGGTCCCCAATGCGCATCTCGCAGAACCTCACCATCGCCTGGAGAGCAAGCCGGTTCAGGGTGTCATCGAAGTCCTGACCCCAGCCCTAAAGCTCCCAGTGCGTCCAAGCGGGCCTCTCGGGGTGCGCGGGAATACCCACCCACATCGAGCATCGAGGAAGCCCGTACTGCTGGCTGACACGTCCACGGTACTGCGGAGGGTGGGTGTAGCCAAGGAGCTGCAACGCTGCCCAAAGCAGCGAGGGAAAGCCGGGGTGGTGAAGGCCACCCGTGTGCAGCGCACCGTCCTCCCCGAGCTGGGCGAACGGAAAGTCGTCCAGATCGGCCATCTGCGGGGAAAAGGAGAAGGAATAACGTAAGATCCTCCTCAAAATATAACCATGCTAGGCAAGAAGATAACATGGTAAGGCTGCCATTCAAAATAGCAAAGGCCACATACAGCCCCAAAATTCAAAGCAAAAGGACTCTCCTCCGAGACAAGGTCTGAAATTCTCCTGGACTGCAGCAGCAGTCACTAAAACTAAATCTGGCACTTCTGTAGGCGTCAAAAGGATTGGGGCCGAAAAGTAAAGTTGTAGAAAACTTCACAAGCTTTCCAACGAGTGGTCAAACACGCGAAACGGACAAACGGAACAGCAGATAAGAGTTTTTGAAGTTGACTGACAGAACTAGAAATTCTTCTCGGGACAGATTTGGTTATAGGGTTAAACGACAGATTTTGGGCTGAAAAAGGCATGATTCGTATTGGCAACCTGAAGAGAACTTGTAGTACGTGTTTTAAGCTTTCCAGCAAGTCTGAGTTTGAAATTTTTGGCTCAGCGGTTTAAGAGAAACGAATTTTTGAAGTTGCTCAGTCAGTCAGTCCAAAAATTTCGTGTGATCTAAAATATGTTGATGTCTTTTAAATGCAATGCATGCATGCTCGACCTATACGTCCTCACAAAACAAAATATGCCGAATATACAGGCCGTAGACAGCGGTGGTAACTAATTCGCACTCAACAAACGTTTCTACACGGTCTAACGCAAGTTAGTGTACCTGCAGAAGAACACACAACGTCACCTCAAACAACCTACTCAGGTGACGTATCTGTACAGAAAGTAAATGCATGGCTCCAATCATCCTCATGAACGCGATGGTCCATGTACCAGAAATCACCTCATGAACTCGATGGTTCATGTACCAGAAATATCACTGAGCCATGCATGATCCTTACCTTCTTACCTGGGCGTCGGTGCGTCGTTACAGAAAAGTAACAAACAACTCCTATTACCACCTGATTACTCTAACATCCTTATATTAGGGCTTTCGTACCTCACTCGTAACGTGGTTAGCTTTTCGAAAATAGGCCATTTATATGGTGTACTGTCCCAACACGGCTCTGATACCAGCTGTAGCGTTTCCGCTTTTCACAGGATCGAGTCGGTCCGCGCTGATGAACAGACGCAACAGTACAACACATAAATAGGCACAATTTAAGTCTTAAAGTTATTACATTAGTCCGAATTAAAACACAGAGTCGCACAGCGGAAATTTTAAAGCGTTTACAACACGATTAGGTCCAAAAGAAACAACGACAACTACGATAAAGAGACGATACACGCTCTCACGAGAAGAAGTCGGCATTCCAAGCCCTCAGAATGCGAACACAGGAGTAGCTCACTCCTCAGTCTCCCAGTGAGCCGTCCAGCCAAAAGGAAGCTGGCCGTCCCACTGACCACCTCCACCTGTGGAGTCAGGGATGAAGGTACTACCTGCACAAAAACATAAAGAGCCAAACCCTGAGTACTAGTTACTCAGCAAGACTTACCCGTCAACGTGGCTAACTACAGCCGACTCCTAGAATGCAAGGCTACAAAAGGGCAGGCTGACTCACTTGCATCTATCCGCGCTAATTACTTGATCCTAATTTCAAATTTTATTTCCAATTAAGTACTTAACCAATAAAACAGTGCACTTATCTCTAAAACAGGTAGAGAGTAACAATACATCATATAATACAGTATACCACAAGATATATAAAGCTAACAGTAATAATCTAGCATCATCATCATCATCATCATCATCATGAATCACACTACGAGTGAACAAGTGGGTGCTCATTTCCGAGAGCGGCGGCATCGATGTACATCCTGCAGGAGAAACCTGACCACACGCCATGTGCGCCACAAAGGCCACACATAGCAACCTTTCACGCTGTACACCACCAGAGCTGTACCAGATTCTACTCCTCCCGAGGAAGGGGTCTTCCGCCGTGGTCGTCGTCCCAGACGCCCAACCACGCAGAACGTTATCCCTTCCTCTCCCAAGTACCATGATAGAAAGAGTAAAGTATCCACCAGACATCCAGGGCGACACAGGCTACGTAGGTTTACTGGGCCCATAAAACACCAGCATGTGAATCAGTACGTTCAAACTTGCTCAACAGGGCCAACAACGGACGGTCCTTAATTGACACAGACGGGGCTACCACCGTGAAGGCCCAGCCTTCTCCAACCATCCTACACAAACAATCCCCGTCCGGTCTACAACAACCTAAATTCTGCTAGTACAATCCAGAGTAAAATCCTATCTCGCGAGTGGGACCTACCACTCGTCTTCTACCGTCCGCTAGCCACTAAGCATAGCAAGTTCTAACGTTACCCTAGAACCAACTACTACAAAATAGGACACAAGGTAGGATCTGGAAGGGTAGCCCTAATGCAGTTCTAAGGTTTCACATCATCTCCTAATAAACCTAATGCACAATCAATTACTAGCCCCCAAACAAGTGAGAAACAAAAATCCTAAATAGGAAGGCATGCACCGGGGCTTGCCTGGCTCAGGAGCTACGCTAACAGGGTCAGCGGTGGTGTCAGTCTGCTGCTCCTCCTCCTGGTGTGCCTCCTCCTCCGGCAGCTGGAAGTCCAGGGGCTCCGGAGTCGCCTCGGTCACTATATGACAAGGAAATAATGCACGTTAGACGCGATGATATGATGCAATATGATTTAGTTATTTCGGACAGTCATTTACACTGTAAGTGCAAAACTTAATTAATTATTTTCGTCTGAAGTATTTCCTTCATTGACTCTTGATTAAGTTAATTACATAAATTAACTTGAGTGGATTAATTAAGTTAATTAACTTTGGAAATTAATTTGTGTCCAGTGGCATTTTTCTGGTGAAGAATACCACTGAAAGTAATTTATGGTGAAGTTTGGTGATTTATTGCATTATAGATTATTTATAACAATTTGCACAATGCAAAACACGATTTAAATCATAGTACAATAATTAAGCATGACCTGACAGTGGAAAAATGCTCTGTAGGTGTGTTGTTAGGTACTGTTTAAGCATGCAAGTGTTCATGATTTAAGGAGCAACAGATAATTTATTAAGGATTAAACGAGATCTGCAAATTTGTATTTTTACAGAAAACAGATAAAAGATTTATTGCTGTTTGACATTTTGGTGAGATAGATCTGCTCACAAGGAGTCCAACAAAATTGGATTCACATTTTTCTGATTGATATTTATTTTTCTATGCATTTTACAAGATTTTTATGCTTTCCTGGGAATTTAACAAATTCGGATTGATTTTAATTTCCCGCGGACCAGTGAGATTTGGGCCACACCGAGGACCACACGGGCCTGCCGCAGCAGATCTGGGCCCGGCCACGGCGGATCCGGGCGCGCGCCCGCGCGCGCGGCGCGCGTCGGCGCCGGCGTTGGCAAGGCCGGCGTTCCGGCCGGCGGAAGGGAAGAGGGGGTGAACCAGTAGAGTGTGGAGGCTCACCGAGTGCACGCGGGTCTAGGCGGAGGAGAACTCGTCGACGGCGAGGGTCGGACGGCCGTCGGTGACGGGGAGGCGGACGGCGACGATGGGGGCGACGGCGTTCCGGTCGACGGCGAAGGAGTCCGGGTCAGATGGCGCGGGCACCAACTACACCACGTCGGCGCGGAGCTGGGACGCCAACATGTCGACGAGGAAGGGGGTTGCAGGGTAGAATTCGATGAAGGGGTGGCGGCGACTTGACGGCGGCGGGGAAAAACGGCGGTGCAGCGGCCTGGGCCACGGAATTAGAGGGGAAAAGGGTTAAGGGGTTGCGAAACAAGGCGAGGAAGATCCAGGAGCGATCAATCGACCAGGAACTCACCGGGCAAGGCGGATTCGACGGCGACGTCCGAGTGAGTCACCCAGCGACCATGGCGGCGAAACCGCTCAATCCGCGCGATCCTGGCGCAGAGGAGGGAATAGGGTGGTTGGTTGAGCTCGAGCACTTCCTTGCGCAGCTCCTGGCAGCGAGACTGGTCGGCACGGTGGCTCGACGGCGGCGGAAGGCGAGGTGGAGCGCTAGCTCGGCAATGGAGGGCGGCTAGGGTTTGCGGGGCCGGGGACGCCATCCGCGGCCGGAGGCGGGCCCCGGCACCGCGCGGCGAGACCGTACACCGGCGGCCACGCGGCGTGCGAGTGCTGGCGAGCTCAGTGAGGGATGAGAGACTGACATGCGGGCCCGTCGGCATATTTTCATTTTCCCGGAATTATTCCAAAGCTGATTTCCCCCAAACTTTGGTACACAATTCGAGCTAGCAAACGAAGTCCAAAATTGGCAAACTTGGTACCATTGGAAAGATCTCGAAGAGATCTATCGTCTGGCCAACATGCACAGCTGAACTCCCAGCAAATTTCAAAATATAGTTGGTCAAAGTTGGATACTTTTGAAGATTTGGGGATTTATTTGGACATCCAAAAGAATTTGTAAAATCACCAAAAATTCTCCAAAATTATCTTTTGAGATGAGCTATACGGAGGTATTTTTGGTTTTGGTAGGTTGCTATTGAAAACTTTGAGTTCCTTCACAAGGATCAAATTTGACCCGAATTTGAATGAACTAAAATTTCATGCTGCCAAGTTTGTCGAGTAAAAAGGGAATCTTCCAGACATCCAAAAATTATGAGAAATTCAGGGAACATAGGATAAACCTCCAGCTCCAACTTCACTTTTGGGTCCAGATTGGTTTGAGCAACAGAATTTGAATTAAAATTCGAGTAACCGCAGATTTTGCATGAATTTCTCTGAATTTTTTAGAGACACTTCCAGAATTTCAAAAATCATGGAAAAATCTCCTAAAATTCCCAACTCGGATGCTCTTGCTGCAAAAATTATTAGTTGGACAGGTTGATATTGAAATTTTTAACTTGCTTCACAGGCATTGGTTTGACATTATTTGAAATTTGAATTTCGAATTTGCACTTGATTTGAATTTTTCATTTGGTTCAGTTTGGGTTCGCTGTACCAGTGACACGGGGTGTCACAGCACACATGCGAGCGACGAACTCGCAGTGCTTCTTCATCTCCACCTGCACCTTCTCCAGCAACTCGGCCAACGGGCGCTCTCCTCTACGCTCGGCGGTCGGGTAGACGTACTGCACGATCTCCAGCCCGCTCAGCTCAAACTCAGTCAACTCGTTCTTGAGCTTGTTCAGCTCCTCTGCAAGACAGGATGCATGTTAGCTATCATTAAGTGCAAGGAAGTCAGACCACAAACAACTTACTTTTGTGATCCTGGATAAGCAACGTTCGCTGAACAGTCATCTGTGAGAGTTCTTCTTCTTTGGCGGCCAGTTGTTTCTCCAGAGCACCGACAAGATTTTGGCTTTCTTTCCACTGCTGCTTCAACCCTTTATACTTCTTCTTCAAATTGTCGAGCTCTTCTGAAGACGTCTTCCACTCGGCTTGCTTGTTCCTCAAAGTTTGAACCGCAATCTTCTCGGCATCGATGGCTTTACTCAGCTCCTCAAAGTAGGTCTTCTCTTTCTCCTTCTGGGACTCTATTTGAGTTTGAGCCTGAGTAAGCTGATTCTGCATCTCCACAAGCTCGGCCTCTTTAGTCTTGTAAGCTTGGTTCAGCTTGCCGACTTGTTCGTTCAGCGCTTCGGCTCTGGATTTTACGCGCTCCCAGTCTTCTGAGGTTGACGAAACTGCAGGTTTGTCAGAATATCACACAACCGACTAACATAAGTCGAGGCTTGGAAAAGCTGTACAATATACTCACCGGTCGTCTTCGTCGCCAAGTCCTTCTCCTGTTGCAATTGCTGGATGAGCTCGTCTTTTGCTTTGGCCTCGGCCAGCAGAGTCTTCATTTGCTTCTCCATGGCTGCCTGCTTCTCCAACTGCGTCTTCATGTCACGGATTATTTGGTCTTTGGCCTTCAAGTTCTCTTCCGTCACCTACAACGACAAGTATCAGTGTCCTTGACAACAGCAAAATTACCTTCCAAGACAACGACAACGAGCTGTACTCCACTTAAATTGAACACAGTGTTGAGGGCAGCATGATGGTGGTGGAAGCTCGTCGCATTGTTGAACTCTGCCTGTGCTCCATTCAGCAGATGGTCTTCAACCCGTCTCACCAGTCGGCAGAGCTCGGATTCTTCAGCAGTCTGCTCTCCCTCCACTCGGGCAACAGCTGGTTCACTCGGCACTGCAGAGGTGGCAGTTTTCTCTACTTCGGCTGCGGCTGGTTCTCGAGCAGTAGTCTCAGCAGTTGCAGTCTCCGGCGCTACGTCACCTTGTGTGTTTGCCTCCCCTTCAGCACGGATATCCTCTTCAGCAGCATTCTTCTCTTCATGGCCAGCGCCAACTACATGATGTACTTCTTCGGCTTCATCACCACGGACTTCTTGGTTACTTGCTCCGGCACCAGTCAAGTCGGGCAGCTCGGTATTTCTCTGCGGGTTCTCCTCTTCAGGCATTTCTTCAGTTCGGCCGGTTGTGCCCTTTCCATCAGGACTCAAGTCCTCGTTGGGTGTTCCCCCGCCCATGAGTGTCTGCTCTGCAGTCTCCTGGATGGGAGTTTCACCTCTTCGTGGACTTGGAGGAGCGTCTCGCTCTGGCTCATCAGTCGGCACTTCAGTACAGGGGGACCTGCAGTTACATAAGTCGTCAGTTGGATCCTTCTTCGTCGTTATCACTCGATATCATACTCGTCGGATTCACTTACAGTGTCGAGAGGGTGATGTTGATACGCTCTTCATATGATTCTTCCCTGGGAGCAAGGACACTTCTTTGGTCATCTTGCTCACCAGAGGTCCCCTCGGGGGCTCGGCCTTCTTGCGTCTTCGGCGGCGTCCTTCTACCTCGTGGCGATGGAGACGCGGTAGGGCTCACAGCAAGGGTTGCCCTACGCGATTCGTATACAATTACTCCACCACTCGGGTTCGAGGATGAGGCTCCCCGAGTGGTTGGCCGTCGCACTTCTCTCTTCGTCTTCTTCGGTGGAGGTGGCACAGGCAGGGATTCCTCCACTCGGTCTTCTTCAGCATCCTGCTGAGGGGTCTCCCGACTCTCCTCTTCTTCGTCGCTTGGTATAGCTGCATCAATGGCAGCGTCCGTGGAGTTTCTCTCCTCTTCACTTATGTCGATGTCCATGATGTCTTTTGCTCTTTTCTTCTGGGGAGTAGGCTTGACATGCATGGGCTCGTTAGGTCCATCCGAGCGGAATTCAATCTCCAAAGCCTGCGCGCGATTCACGTCCAAGGATACATTATGATGCAAGCACAATGAGTTATAGTGATATCAATTTCAGATACGGATACTTACAGGTGGAGGGAGATTCTTGATGTGATAGCCAAACGATGGGTGGCACTTCCACTTCAGCTCCAACAGCAAAGAAATCCCTCACTCGGTTTTCAATGATGGTGGCTGTGCTTCCAGGGATATTCTCATTACTTGGATCATCTTTGCCACGCCATCTCCAAGCCGGCTCAGCTCTATCCTTTAGAGGCTGGAATTTTCTGCCGCAAAACATAACAGCAATGCTTGGACCACTGAGTGGATCATGTTCTTCATTGTCCTTCAAGTCATCAATCATCCCAAGCAGATCGGTTACTTCAGATTTTTCATCAGCTGTTAAAGGTTTTCTCCAAGTATCTCGCTGCACAGGAGCTACACTTTTGAAGGCTGGCAGACTCGGCGATTGGTTCTTCACATAAAACCAACCCGAGTGCCATCCCTTGAGTGTTGACGGGAATGGCATATCAAAGTAAATCTTCTTGTTCCTCAGTTGGAATCCACAACCTCCGACAATGGCCGGACTCACATTTGATTTCATCTTCAAAACGAACAAGTGGCGGAATAAATTGGAATGTGGTCGGATACCCAGGAAGACCTCACACAGAGTGATGAAGACGGCGATGTGCAAGATCGAGTTCGGGTTCAAGTTGTGCAATTCCACACTATAGAAATGCAAGATACTCCGGAAGAAAGCATTCGTCGGCAACCCTAACCCGCGGCGCACGAATGCATCGAACACAATGATCTCGTCGGGGAATGGCGTGGGAAATTGCTCACCGGCTGCTGGACGCCATCCAATCACTTCGCGATGCGGTAGCAATCCAGCGTCGGTCAGCTCTTGGCACTTCTCCTCCGTCATGATGGACTCTGGCCAGCGGTTGTCCTCATCGGCGGGCGGCGGCGAGTCTGCTTTCTGCTTCCGCGAGGCAGTTCTCTTCTTCCCGGCCATGACTTCAACGGCGGATCTTCGACTGCGGCTTCGGAATCTTCAACGACGGATCTTCAAATGGCGGCTTCGATTTCTTCACCGGCGCCGCGGTCTTGTTTATGGCGGCACAACTTCTTCGATGGCGGCACCAAGGGGGGATTGAAGCTCGCTGGAATGGCGGGTTTGAGTTCGTTAGAATGGTGGATTGGAGTTCGCCGGATTGGCGATTGGGAGTTTGTTGATTTGGATCTTGGTGGAACGGAAAAGGATAAGGAAGGCGAACTGTCGCAAGTGTGTTGAGGAAGATGGTGATATAGTGACTTAAAGGGGCGGGAAATTTTCGCGTACGGTTCAGATCTGTTGACCTAATTTGGATGGTCCAGATTTTCTGCCCGTTATAGCGTCTTTATTTCGGCAATTTCACCTCAGCAACCACCAAGTTCAGTCGGCTGGCTGATATTTGAGGCCGTAATCACTCGGCTATTCTTCTGATTATTTCAAGATGGCAAACGACACACACACATGGTTTTTATTCTTCGCATGATGGTACATAACAAGAGGATACGAGATTACAACACGCAAGACATTACACATTGTTAATCCAAGCTTTTTGGTGGTTCTCTTCAAGATCTTCATCTTTTACTCCCTTCTTGGTGGATCTTGGCGAGTGCAGCTTCGGGTACGACTTGCAACTGGACGATTGATGGGTTGCCATGGAGGCAGCCCATTGGGCAGATAGCGACGGCGAGAATTTCCAGTGCCTTCATCTTCAGACGAAACATCAATGTACTCCGGCAGAGGTGGGTCGAATGGTCCTGGAGGTGGTAGAACAACATTCAGGGGAGGTACTATTGGTGGAGCTTCAACGATGGCTAAGTTTTCAAGATTTGGCAAGGCTACATTTGGTGGTTGTGGTTCAGCTGGAGGCTGCTGGTTGGAACTGGAGGCACCTTTCTTTTTCGACTGGTTGGTGTTCTTCATCTTTAGCTTACTTTGATGGATACTTGGGGGCTGCGGTAGCAGCTTATTTATAGACGAGCTATGACTGTTTTTGATAAGGATGCTGTGGTGGAAAGGCAGACGGGTACAATCCAAGCAGTATCTCAGGCATTATTGGTTTTCCTTGTTCCCGTGAGTCAGTTTTGGAAAGCACACATGTGACCGCATAGTAACTTTTGGACGCACTCTACTGGCATTAAAATCACCCGGACAAGCTTCTTGGAGTCTATGAACAATTCTACGGCTTCTTCATAGACTCGGGGGGCGACATCCATAGGATGCACTAGACGTGCACCCTATGCTTTTTCACTCGGACAGTCGGCAGTCGCATTATTTTCTTCAGCTACTCTTGGAGTTTATGAACAACTCTACGACTGTTTCATAGACTCGGGGGCTAGCCCACGTGGGCTCACTTGCATGAGCCCACGTCGGGCGAGCAAGTTTTACTTCAAGCTAGAGATCTTCATTTCACTTGGTCAGACAATGGTCAGGTGTTATGGATTCAACTTCGGTGGATGTCTTCATGTGGTTAGATTCTTCAGCTTCTATTAGAGTCTATGAACAACTCGGCGACTTCTTCATAGACTCGGGGGCTACATCCATAGGATGCACTAGACGTGCACCCTATGCTTCTTCACTCGGCCGGTCAGTGGCTGTATTCTTCGGCTACAATTGTGCAAGATCATCACTCGGACGTTGAAGGCCTACGGGAGGTTTTTCCCAGAATTGAACTCGCTCTTTGAGTCGGTTTTCTGAACTGCAGTGAAGAGCGAGGCGGTCGCCAAAACTCACGAGCTGTCATCATCCTGGGCACAAGTTGCTGGATGGGCTTAGATTCCGGCCGAGTGAAAGCTCGGTTCGAGACTCGCAACTCACTTCTGGTTTTTAACAGCTGTAGTGCACCAGTTGTGAGGAGTTCCCATAACTCCCATGGAGTTCCCCTTTACGGTTATAGATTTTGTCTATATGCCAGGCTCTTTTAGACCTTCTGCCTTGGATTACCCAGAAGCTCGGGGGCTGCACCTTACAGGTGTGTTTTAAAAAATCCTGCTGGTAAGCATACTTTTTAAAGTCTTGGTCAACTTCGAGTTGAATGCTACTGACAGGTAGGACACGCTTTATGAGCCCAGCCTTTGTTCCCGACGTCAGTCGGCATTGGGTGTTCCTTTATCTTCATGCCTAATTCGAGGCCTTGCTGATCTTGGTATTCCCAGGTTTCAGTTTCTTCATACGGTTTACTTCGGTAACTAAAACTCTTTGGAGTTCTTTTTTATTGACCAGCTATGCTGAGAATTATTGTACATGGAGTCAGAACCAGTCAGAAGTCTTCAAGATCAATCAAAAAGAACTCGGGGGCTACTGTCATTGATATGAGACCCGGGTATACTCAAGATACAACAAGGCCGAGTGATCCAGTAATGGGGGGCCCAATAAGGCCCGGGTGGCCTGACGGACCTAAAGTCAGTCGGCCCACTTGGTCAGGAGATAAACATCAATCAACTTGTACTACAAGGCTGTTTACCATGTAACCGACTAGGTTTAGATCTATGTAACCCTGCACCTCCGATTATATAAGGCGGGCAGGAGACCTACAGAAAACTCTCTCGCAATACATCACACCAGCACAGGACGTAGGGTATTACGCCTCCGGCGGCCTGAACCTATATAAACCCTCGTCTCCTGTGTTACCATCGTGTCTTGATTCTCGTACACCCGTAAAATAACTATCGAGGCCCTAAAACCTCGACAGGTCCCTTCCTAGTCCTTCCAGAGGTCTCTCACTTGTGGTAGACCCTTGGAGAATCCCTCTTTTACTATTGTGAGCTTGTAACCACAACACCGTCGAGAGCAGCTCGCCGAGGCCTCCGGATGCGGGCTCCTCAAGAGCAGCTCTCCGCGCCCACCGGAAGCTTGCTGCGGGTTCTGAGTCTTCTGGCCTCGCCGCGGCCACCGGAAGCCAGCCTCGTCGTGGGCCCGAGCGCGCACGGTCCCGCCATCTGCCGCAGCTGCTCGAACGCACAACATGATTGATTGACCCAGTTTATTTTAGTGTAGGGCCTCATTTTAGTGTAAAAGATCCTAATGTCGCGTTGATGCAGTTTCAGGCACTGACAATGTTAGCCATTTTCAAGCATCGGAGTGGTGATAAAATTTTAATAAAAAAATCAATTTACATCATGCCACATTTTGATATTTGACAATTTACACAGGTCCTGAAAATCAAGCGCGTCGAGTTGCACAAGTTCTGCCGATCGACCCTGCAACCCCTCCGTGTTTCGTGTGATTCCTACATCGCGGCCGTGGAGACAGTAACTGCTCGATGCAGACTGATGGCGTAGCTGCTACAGCAGCTGACAGCGTATAGCTTGTACGAGATCCAGAGCTCAGTGGCAACGCTCGTTAGGCACACCTGGATTAAGCGGTGCTCGAGGGACTGTAATGACCCTGGTGAATTCAACACTCCGGCTCTCCGGCGCGGCGAAGCCATTGTCATCAAGTGAACCACCAAGTGGAAGCTGGGGCGGTAGCGGGTTGCTGCAGGAACATAATTGAGGCGTAGCTGCAATCTGATGTGCACCGATCCTCCTTTTGGCTCAAATGGGACACGTTACCGTTGGAATTTGGAACCGCTTCAGCAGCGTGTCGCGTCGAACCGATTGAAATGCAATATTGAGGTGCCTTCAGCGGGTCAACACGCCCCATTTTCTGATTCCCAGTGCCTCCTGAGCCTATTCAGTTGCTCGAAAAAACAAGCAAATATCTTTTACAGTATCATGAAAGCACCTATATATGGAGTGTGCAGCCCGACCTGTTCTCTATATATTGATAGTTGAATGCTAGCTCTGAGACATGGCGTACATGCATGGTGGGGCTGACACACAAACACCATTTTATGAGACTGTGCTTGAATACATGTGGGACTAAATAAACTTCACGGTTCACAGACGTCGCTACAAACTTAAATCTATCATCCTTCTGTCTTTCTTTACTAGCAATATGCCCCGTGCGTTGCAACGGGCACCCTCTTGGATTACACATTTTATAAATAGAAGAAGCTGAAATACTTAATCCACATAACACAACAAAATGTTAAGTTTGAAATACAAATCATTTATTCATGACTCAAATTGTCCTCATGAGAGGCCCTAATTTTGAAAGACACGTTTTAAATACTACTAAAAGCTATTAGAGGATCTCAAATTTTACACCTTAAAATGAACAAAGAAATGAAAATGCGATATATTTACATAGGCTATTATGGATATATTATTTGCAAGTTGCTACCGTTAAAACATCGTACACTAATGGCAACTATAACACTTCTGGTCACTATTAGATCATGCCTACGTTTTTGGGGGTAGCATGTATTTTAGATCATGCATGCAGCAATAGCAAGGTGCGTTCCCGGCGCTCCTCGTTGTCCACGGAGCTCAGATGTTGTTCACGGCGGCCTCCGCCACGACACCGTTTTCGTCCGCCACGGCTAATCACAGGAGTTAGACCGCACAGTTCCGCATTCGTAGTGCCGCGCGCTCCTGCTCCCGTCATCCTCGTCTTCATGTGCCTGTTGATCACGCGCAAGGCGCAAAGGATGAGGATGGCCTTGTGCAGGGCCTATCGCAAGGATCCGAGTCGAATCAGGGACACAGTTCGATTTTCACGCGGCAACAACGCAAAAATAATTATATACTCCCTCCATACTCTAAATAGAAGGTGTTCTAGGATGGAGCCCGAGTTGCAAAAAAGAAGTCGTTCTGGGATTTTTGCTCACAGGTAGACTGTTATACCCCTGCCAACTATGCGCAGTTAAAGCTTCCTCTCTTCGTCTACCTTGCGCGATTAACTGAGGCCCCACTCCGCTTTTAAACCGAGGACGCTCGTCGCCTGCAGCCCTGCACGTCTCCTCTCCCACGCGGCCACGCTGCCCCGCTTCATCTCCCTAGCATTGTTTTGTTCGGTGCGTAGCATGGCAGGATGAGTGCTTTATCTGTGGCGTTTAAATAAAAATAAATGGCCGTCAGCCCGTGAAGAGAGAACGCAGCGAAACCAGTACGACCCGTCTCCAATGCTATAGCACACGATGCAAAAAATAAACTTTCAACTTGACTAACACATGAAGTCAGCCAGCCATTCGTGCAAAAAAAATCAGTACCTGTGCGGGATCGAACTCAAGAGCTCATGACTCAGGTTTGAGGGCGCCAACCAGTTGGATAGGAAGAGGGTGTTGAATGGGATGGACCCAGTACTATATTTAATAAGACAAACAGGGAAACTTACCTCTTCCTTAACTGCACCTTGGTATTGTAAATTATGTCCTAAACGCCCTCTATTTTGAGTATGGAGGGAGTACGGGCACTCCTCGTCGCTCGCCTCTTCCCATCACCAGCTAATCACGCCACCACTCGCCATCAAGGGGCTTGCTAGTAGAAATAAATAAGCTATTGCAGGCAACGAGATTCGAACCCTGGTCCGGAGATATACAAGCGAACGCCCTTGCCACTGGAACGAGTGTTGGTTTGTTAATATAACTGATTCGGAAGCTATAAAACATAGATAAATCGGACGAAACTTAATTTGTTCAAACAAGATTCTGAATTCGACACGAGTTCAAACAGGAAAGGTCTGAAAACTGAAAATCCGGCTGAAATTTGTGGCTGACGACTTCTTTGGGACTTATTAAGTAGTAGAGATCAATATGTTTCTCTCATTGTACCCTCTCATTGTACCATTTAAGTCCTAAAGCGCCTCTCCATATTATGTGTGTAGCCTGCTCTCTGTGCGTTGATATTTGAATCATACGGCTGAGACAATTCTTCCTTGGTTCAACAAATGCAAGTCATATAGTTGTAACGTTGGATTGGGAGGAACCAGGAATCAAATAAACAGTGCCATGTCCATAATTGGTTCCGAACTCATTTGAAGGGTCTCCGTAACTCATTGTACTGGAATCCCCTAAAATTTCTGAAAGAAAAGCTGAGCCTGGCCATGGTGCTGATGATGGTGAAACGTCTGCACATGATGCTGCGCGGGTCGCACATCTGGGAGCCCCGTAAGGATCTTGAGGACGGACAGGAGAAGATGCATGAACAACATATCGCATACTTTACCCGTGTGCTGGCATCCACCGTCCGCCGCTGGCCATGGCCACTCCTACAGAAAATGCCATTCAGGATCATGGCAAAGATATAGAAGAATAAACAAACTCAAGAGGCTCGCCCCTCGCTATCGAGAATGGCTAATTTGTGCAGGGCCAATTGTCTTTTGACACCTGTCCCATCCAGCTGTTAAATCAGCTGACAATGTTGACTTGTATTCATTGCAATCGAAACGTCTATGCTACAAATCCATATGATTAAGAAACAGATTGGCCCTGCACAAATCCTAGTCTAAAGAGACTACTTAACAAATGCCAAAGAAGATCGTCTACAAATCCTAGTCTCTTTAGATCGCCTACGTCTATATGCTATGCTATAAGCAATTCGTAGGCGATCTAACTTAAGCAATTCGTAGGCGATCTAAAGAGACTAGGATTGGCTAACTGATACCAATTGTTAGATCAAATTAATCTACACTTAAGCATGACTTAATTAGGATCGAGTAGTCTAGCAGTAGATCAAACCTAGAACAACTAATCTAATGCAGAATAGATTGGTTTGGTAGCATACCGGCAGCTGTGGTGTCCACCGCGGTCGGTGTAGAAGTGACAAAATCGATGGCGAGGGCAGAATCAGGGATGTAGCGAAGCTTCTCCTTGAGCGTCTTCTACCTGTAGCGGAAACCTTCAGGGCGGTAGCGGGACTGCCCTGGACGAGGTACTCGGGCTTCCGAACCTTCCAGCGCTCTCAATGATCGGTGGGTGGATTAGAGTTTCGAGGTGAACCTTGGATTGCGTGAGGAACGCTCAGGGGGGTCCCTCTACTTATATAGGATAGCGCTGTAGGCCCAGGGCCGAGTCCCAGACGGAAACGTGAGATTGCCTCCCGATCAAGGCACTAACCGACTCAATATTAGTTTCCTAATATATCTCTTATTTTCTGTTTATTGAACGAGGTCAACAGAATTAGGAAAACTAACACCTAAACCCCTTGATCCCGTGGCTGATGCACAGGCCGCAGCATCTCGATCCTATGACGCCACGTGTAAGGCGTTGCAGAAGTCATGGGATGCAGGCCGGCTGGGGTGTTATAAGAGCATCTCCAGCGGGGCGTGTAAAATCGAGCTCTCAAAAGGACATTTGAGGGCTGGCTTGTAAAATAGAGGCCCAATTTTTCACTTCAACTCCAGCAGTGACATGTAAAAATGAGCCCCCATTTCAATGGGACCCGTTTATCATTGGTTCACCCAGCCTTATCTCGTTTCCAAAAAAAAAAAAAACCAACCTTATCCTCTCACTCTCTTCCTCCTCTCTCTCTCCACAGCTACGGCTGTGCGTCACGGCGAGCTGAGGGCGCGGCGCGGCGGAGCGTGGCGGGCGAGCACGGCTGGGGCGTGGCTCGACGGCGAGGGCGCGGCAGGATAGCGCAGCGCAGCGGGCGGGCGTGGCAGGCAAGGACGGCCTGGGCGGGGTGCTACGCAGCCAGCGAGGGGCGAGCGAGCAGGCGGCGCGGCCAGGGGGAGGCAGCGGGGCGGCGCGGCCATGGGGAGGCAGTGGGGCGGCACGGCAGGGTTGCGGCGGAGCGGGCGGGAAGGGGAGGGGCGGGGCGGAGCAGGGGCGGCGCAGCTCGAGGAGGCGGCCGTCTAGTTGAGGAGTGGTGCGGCGAGGCTCCCCGCCCCGGCTGCGTGTCGTGGTGGAGGAGCGGCATGGTGGAGCAGTGTCGGCGCGAGGCATGGTGGCGAGCGATGGCGGCGGCGAGAGCCGGCTCAGATCCGCCTCTGTGGCGTCCACAGGAGGGAAGAGGATGTGTAGGCAGTGGCATGGCGTCGAGCGCGCGCCCAGAGTGGCTGAACGACGGCGCGCATGGACTCCGGGCGACGGCGGCGTGCACAAGGCGGCGGGGAAGGGGAGCGCGGGAGAGAGAAAAGGGGTGGTTGGCAGCGGGGCCCACAACAGCTGGCATATAGAGGCCTGAAGCTCCGGCCTGAAAACAAAGCGTCCGAAGGGAGGGGCTGAGCAAAATAAAGGCCCGTATAGGGGCCCTGTTGGAGCTCGTTTTTTGGCTTCGGCCTCTTAAAATGAGATAGGGCCCTTGTTTAGAGGCCCTGCTGGAGATGCTTTAAGCGGACAAGTCATGAAGACATTGTCGCAGCGTGTGATAAGCTGGGCATAGCAAAGGCACCCACCGGTTTGAAGGAGCCCCCAATTGTGACTGCCATGCGTGTTAACGCGGTCGCCGCCTCCGCCACCGCGCTGGCCACAGGCAAACTGGACAATGGCACAGCAATTGCAGCCATCCCTTTGGTATGTAAGTTGGCTAGGAGAGATGTTGGCCTCCCAATGTGCGGACAACCAGACCGAAAGCGGTTGCCCTACGTGGTTCTTCTCCTCAAATTCACTTGTGCACAATCGCGCAAACTGTTGCCCGCCTCCCCGTGCGACTCTGTTATCAATCACTATCAGGGAAAGTGTTTAAATCTTTTCAGGAAAGGAGAGACCATGTTCTCGTAGACCAGTCAGATTTGGAGCGAAGCTGGTACAGGAAAAATTGTTACATCTAAGCAGTTGAGTAAGGACTGCTGTGATGTAATCCGACGTTACGGAGGCAACGGCTGCCTCTGCCACATGAGGAAGAAGATCTTCGAGGAGACCGGCACTGTCCCTAATGTTCGGTGCTTCAAGAAAGAGCACATAGGCTCCTGCAAGTGATGAGGCCATGCATCCGACTAATACGGTCGAAAATTAATGTGGCATCAAGTTAAGTACCGTGTTCATGTTTCCTATTCTTTCCCCTTAATTTGAGTTCTTGCACAACCCATCATGGTTCGGTCTTGTCCGCTGCTCTAGCTGAATAAATTAAGGGCGTGTCTCCTCCCTCTTAGTTTGCTTCCATGTTTGATTTCACGTGGTCTGTCACGTGCTAGTTGCTTGTTTACTTATCATGTAAGTGTGAACCTTGAAAGCCAAATAAACTTCATTTATTGTTCTTGTCAGTGTATATTTGGCTTCCTTGCAACCATTACCGTTTATCCAACTTTCCTGCATCATACAGCATGTGCCTATTGAATATAGAGAACTGTTCCCGTGAAGCTCTTTTCTATATTGACACGAATCTTAAAGTGACCGGTCTAACTAAAACTATATTTTTTTTTATTTTACAAGAATACAAGAAGGACAAAAGGTGGCCAAATTTCAGTATAAAAACCAAATAAACCACTGGTATAGAGTCTAGCCCGTGTAATCATGCGGGCCATTTGGTATAGTTTGTCCAAAAAAAAAAAACCTAAACCTCTTTAGCTGGAAATCACATACGTCAAACCACTAGAACAATCCATATCAAAGAAACACTCATCTCATCCTATGAGAAGAAAATTAACGCTTAGATTACATATATGAGTGTTTTTCCTGCTAGCTGAACAAACAATAGCAATAATATATATACCCGATAGTACTCTTACAGCACATCCATGAGGTACATACATGATACAACTGAGACTTCTATTGGGAACTCATCAACCCGGGACTTGATAGAAACCAACTCGGGTGCCTTGACCGGCTGGCCAAGAAGACTGGATTAAAAATTCCCTCGCCACTCCTCAAATCCTAAGCAAAGGCCGTGAGGAGATGACACAGATTCAACACTTGGTTTGGTATGCCCATTAGTAAGTTTCAACACTTGGTTCAGATACCTGAATGTAAAAGTTTCGAGTTTGTGTTAGAAAATTAGGCAAATTACGGCATATTTTAATTCCAAAATAATCAAGATAAAACAAGATTGTGTGTAGCAGGAGTGATCTTGTGACAAGATTAACCAAGTACGTGTTCATTCCTATTTCACAAAATAGCAAGAACAAGATAGAAAGCCAGAGTTTGTTCAGATGTACCTAGAGGAACGAGCGGTGCCGTTCCCAACAAGCGACATGTTGGGCTGCTCGAAGTAGTCGATCAAAGTCGGTGCAGGATGATGATCGCAGTGCAGTCTTTCGAACAGACACCAGGAAGTAGTCGATCGCAACACCAGGAAGAAGATGAAGTAGTCGACCGAGTCGCCACAACGGGAAGTAGTCGATCCGTGAGCAGTCGCGCCTTGCGCTCCCCAAAAACCTGATCGCCCGCCTATCCGTGCAGATGTCACAGCGAGGCGTGGTTCCGGAGGCCTGCTCTCCCAATACCTGTGCGCGCAAGTATCGGGATGGAGATGCAAGAGTGCAGCGATAGCAACTGAGAAATTGAGGTGTTTTCATGTATATGTTTGTCCTTCAGCCCACAAGTACTTATAGAGGTTAACAAGAGGATTAAAGGAGCAATGCATGAAAGCATCCGTTACTTGTGCTATAGTAACGTCCAGACCATTAAGGTCATTATTCAGGCCATTGTATTTGATTATTAATCCAAGGATTAACTCTCAATCAACTATGACACCATGTAGTGCTCCAAAAATTTTCCATTCCAACTCCATGGCAGGTGATGTACACCTTAATTAAGTTGGTTTATTCCTCCGTTACTTTTGCATGGGACTAAAGGCTCATAACACCTAGCAATTCCTTGGGCCTTGAATTTATTTGATTTAATTGTAAATAAACAGGCAAATGCCAGTTAAATCTAACAATCCCCACCAAATTCAAGGCACATGAAAAAGCTCACAATTCCATTGCTATTTTGATATACCGGTGTTTTGATGGAGACTGTTAAGTTGAACATCCATCTAAAACAGAGGCTACACTTATTCACAACTGAACAATGGACTACGTCTTGAATTGACAGTTTTGTGCGAACAAGCTTGACCAATGCCCTTTACTGGTACTAGGCTGCCTGAAGCATCCCCGCGGGTTGGAGCATATAAGTCATACTCCTGGCCTTTTCATGAGTATCTAGAGATCACCCGGTCTCATAGAATGTGACTAGCATTCGAACTCACATAGGTGTGATTCTTATAAGATGTTCTGTAGGACAACATCTTTGCTTAAATAAGCCACTCGAATCACATTAAGGTATACTCCAACCTGCCATACAGCTTAGAAGAGAAATGCATCTCTAATGGAATGAGCCTTTTACAAAGGTTCTCTTCTCTCAGTCAACCAATAGCTTGTTTCACCATCCTAATTCACGGGATCTCCGATCACATAGGACAGGTTACCACTATGGTATGACTCACGTGGGTCTCAAGCCCAATTCCTTTGATGCATTGTCTATCACATTGCGTGAAAGACCCTTTGTGAATTGATCTGCCAAGTTCTTAGCCGTCTGGACATAATCCAAGGCTATCACTCCGGAGTTTCTCATTTTCCTGACAGATTTCAGCCGCCTTTTTACATGCCTTGATGACTTCATGTTGTCCTTAGAACTGTTCACTTTGACAATCACCGTTTGATTATCACAGTTCATTAGGATAGCCGGTATCGGTTTTTCAACTACCGGCAAATCCATTAGGAGTTCACGAAGCCATTCAGCCTCAACAGTGGCGGTGTCTAATGCTGTGAGTTCTGCTTCCATTGTTGACCTCGTTAAGATGGTCTGCTTGCAAGACTTCCAGGAAACAGCGCCACCTCCAAGTGTGAACACATATCCACTTGTGGCTTTTATCTCATCAGCATCAGAAATCCAATTTGAATCACTATAACCCTCTAGTACCCTCGGGTACCCAGCATAGTGAATTTCATAGCATATTTACCTCTTAGATAGCGTAGTACTCTTTCAAGAGCATGCCAATGATCATCTCCCGGGTTTGAGACAAACCGGCTTAGTTTGCTCACAGCAAACGAGATATCAGGCCTCGTGGCGCTAGCTAAGTACATAAGAGAGCCAATGATCTGAGAGTATCTCAGCTGATCTCTTGCTATCCTTTTGTTTTTCCGTAGAATCACACTAGCATCATAAGGTGTTGGAGCTGTTTTACAGTCACTGTAGCCAAAGCGACTTAAAACTTTTTCCACATAATGGGATTGCAAGAGTGTAACCCCACCATTACCTTCTCTCACTAGTTTAATGTTCAGGATAACATCAGCCTCTCCCAAATCTTTCATCTCAAAGTTATGAGATAAAAATTCTTTGACTTCCTTAATCACATTAAGGCTTGTCCCAAATATCAGTATGTCATCAACATACAGACACAAGATCACTCCCTCACCCCCACCATAGCGATAGTACACGCATTTGTCAGCTTCATTCACAACAAAGCCAGCAGTGGTCAAAGTTTTGTCAAACTTCTCGTGCCATTGCTTTGGTGCTTGCTTTAGGCCATACAGAGACTTTAACAACTTACACACCATGCCTTCCTGACCTTTTGCTACAAACCCGTCTGGCTGATCCATGTAGATCTCTTCATCTAACTCTCCATTTAACGTCCATTTGATAAACAAGAAGACTATGAGATGCAGCCAAAGAGTGTAGCACTCGAATTGTGGTCAATCGGGCAACAGGTGAATAAGTGTCAAAGAAATCCTCTCCTTCTTTTTGAGTATAACCCTTGGCCACAAGCCTTGCCTTGTACTTTTCGATCGTACCATCTGGCCTAAACTTTTTCTTGAACACCCACTTGCACCCTACGGGTTTGCACCCATAAGGACGTTCAACAACCTCCCAAGTACCATTAGACATAATAGAATCCATCTCACTCCGTACCGCTTCCTTCCAATAGTCAGCGTCAGGAGATGAATATGCCTCTTCAATAGTTCTATCTATGAGGTATACAATGAAATCATCGTCAAAAGACTTTGCAGTCCTCTGTCTCTTGCTCTTTTTAGGAGCTTCAATGTTATCCTCCTCATGACTCTCTACAAGTGTTGGTTCATGGTCAATTGGGGTAAATGATTCAGGGAATATCATTGACTCATGACTAGAATTGTTAGGTATTTCCTCTCTCATAGGAAACACATCCTCAAAAAATGTAGCATCTCTGGACTCTATAATTGTACCAACATGCATATCTGGTACTCCAGAGTTTACAATTAAGAATCTATATCCAACACTGTGAAATGCATAACCAAGAAAGACACAATCAACGGTTTTCGGTCCAAGCTTACGTTTCTTGGTAATTGGCACACTAACCTTGGCCAAACACCCCCAAGTGCGCAAGTATGAGAGATTTAATCTTTTCTTTTCCCATTCCTCGAATGGTGTTATTTCTTTATTCTTTGTAGGAACTCTATTCAGGACATGACATGCAGTCAATATAGCCTCACCCCACCATTGCTTCGAAAGTCCCGAAGTCTCTAACATGGCGTTAACCAAATCAGTTAGAGTGCGGTTCTTTCTTTCAGCAATCCCATTAAATTGAGGTGAATAAGGAGGCGTCCTCTCATGAATTATGCCATGTTCCTCACAGAATGAAGAAAATTCATTTGAAAAGTATTCTCCACCATGATCTGACCTTACCCTTTTGATCTTTCTCTCGAGTTGGTTTTCTGCTTCAGCTTTATAGATCATAAAGAAATGCAATGCTTCATCTTTTGTTTTTAAGAGATGCACATACCAAAATCTAGTACAATCATCTATCAATGTCATAAAATACCTTTTACCACCTTTAGTCAACACGTCATTTATTTCACATAAATCAGAATGAATTAGTTCTAGTGGTGCCAAATCCCTCGCCTCTGCAGCCATTTGCGAGTTTGTTTAGATTGCACACACATATGGCACTTAGAACCTTTGACCAAAGTGAATTTTGGAATTAAATTTAAACTGGCTAGCCGCGTCATACAACTAAAATTAACATGACAAAGTCGTGAATGCCAAACATTAGACTCTTCAATATTACTCACATGGTTCACTACATTATTACACGCATCAGACAAAGACAAGCGGAACAAGCCTCCGCTATCATAACCTTTTCCAATAAAAGTCCCCCATATTTAGACAGTACACATTTATTGGACTCAAAGACTAATTTAAAACCATCTCTACATAGTAGAGATCCGCTGACGAGATTCTTCTTGATGGATGGGACATGCTGCACGTTCCTCAGCCGCACGGTCTTTCCCGAAGTAAACTTCAGATCGACCGTACCAGCACCATGTACACGCGCATAAGAACCGTTTCCCATCAACAAGGAGCCAGCCCCGCCGACCTGATAAGATGGAAACAAGGAGATGTCAGAACAGACATGAATATTAGCCTCAGTGTCAACTTACCACTCAGGTGAATGACAAATTGAAAGAACAGTAGGTAATAGATTACCATACCCCGAAGTTCCTTCAACATTATCGCCAATAACCATGTTTGCAGACTTTTTGTTTTGCTTCCATTTGCGATTCTCACATTCACTGGCCCAATGACCAGGTTCACCGCAAACAAAGCAATTTCCCTTCTCCTTGTTCTTCTTCTTTTTGAAGGTGGTTGTTTGCTTAGTCTTTTGATTATTCTCTGGCTTGTTCTTGTTCTTCTTCCTGTTGTGGGATGCATTGAAGTTCTTCTTCTCCAGAGACCCAATGAGATCAGCAACATTGAACTCTTGTCTCTTATGTTTTAGAGAAGTGGCAAAATCCCTCCAAGTTGGTGGAAGCTTAGCAATAATGCCTCCAGCCACAAACTTGTCGGGCAACACGCACGGGAAATTTTCGAGTTCTTTTGCCAGAGCCTGAATCTCATGAGCTTGATCCACTACAGAACGGTCATCGACCATTTTGTAGTCATACAATTGCTCCATGATATACAGCTCGCTCCCAGCGTCAGAAACACCGAACTGCGCATCAAGCGCATCCCACATGTCTTTGCCAGACGTCTTGGTCGTGTAGAAGTCCACAAGATTGTCAGCAAGAACGGTAACCACGGCGCCTCGAAACAGGTTATCGGCAGCCTCGAAAGAACGCTCCTCCTCTAGAGTATGTTCGGGCTTCCCCTGTGCGACATGGCAAACGTTCATAGCTGTCAACCAAAGAACCATCTTTGCACGCTACCGTTTGTAATTTGAGCCATCAAAAACATTTGGTTTCAGTGCGGCAGCAAAACCAGTAACCGAAAGGTGCCTATCAGGTTTTTGGATTGTTAGAAAATTAGGCAAATTACGGCATATTTTAATTCCAAAATAATCAAGGTAAAACAAGATTGTGTGTAGCAGGAGTGATATTGTGACAAGATTAACCAAGTACGTGTTCATTCCTATTTCACAAAATAGCAAGAACAAGATAGAAAGCCAGAGTTTGTTCAGATGTACCTAGAGGGACCAGCGGTGCCGTTCCCAACAAGCAACATGTTGGGCTGCTCGAAGTAGTCGATCAAAGTCGGTGCAGGATGATGTTCGCAGTGCAGTCTTTCGAACAGACACCAGGAAGTAGTCGATCGCAACACCAGGAAGAAGACGAAGTAGTCGACCGAGTCGCCACAACGGGAAGTAGTCGATCCGTGAGCAGTCGCGCCTTGCGCTCCCCAAAAACCTGATCACCCGCCTATCCGTGCAGATGTCACAGCGAGGCGTGGTTCCGGAGGCCTGCTCTCCCAATACCTGTGCGCGCAAGTACCGGGATGGAGATGCAAGAGTGCAGCGATAGCAACTGAGAAATTGAGGTGTTTTCACGTATATGTTTGTCCTTCAGCCCACAAGTACTTATAGAGGTTAACAAGAGGATTAAAGGAGCAATGCATGAAAGCATCCGTTACTTGTGCTATAGTAACGTCCAGACCATTAAGGTTATTATTCAGGCCATTGTATTTGATTAATAATCCAAGGATTAACTCTCAATCAACTATGACACCATGTAGTGCTCCAAAATTTTCCATTCCAACTCCACGGCAGGTGATGTACACCTTAATTAAGTTGGTTTATTCCTCCGTTACTTTTGCATGGGACTAAAGGCTCATAACCTCTAGCAATTCATGGGCCTTGGATTTATTTGATTTAATTGTAAATGAAAAAGGCACACAAATGCCTATTAAATCTAACAGTTTGCAACCAATCAGCAAATTCAGTATAGATAAAAATCATGTTAAATGTTGCACTATCTCTTTATTTTCATCTTTGTTGACTTAGATTGATTTTTTTTTTTTTTTTGCAATGTTGTGTTATATTATGATTTTTGTGTTATTGGCACATGCTAATATTTAAAGACCGCTTAAAATCACCTAATTTTTTGTCAAAAAAGTTTTAACATACTTTGCTCGTGAGCCTAACGAACCAGCTCGATTTTTTTAAATGAACTGAGCTGATCTTTTATTTTAGCTCTTTATCATAATGAGCCGAGCCAAACCACTTTGTTATCAGAATGAGCTTTAACGAGCTGAACCTTAATGAACCGTGCTGGCTCATTATCCATTAATAATTTAAAAAGAAAAGGGCTGAGGTCGGCATTGATCTATACATCTTCAATATATTATTCAAAAGCGGCCTACATGCTGGACACTCGGGGGGAGATCTCAATAACCTAAATATTCTTTTATCCAATTACCACTTAGCCTCTTTCACCATCTGACATGACGTCAGTAAACAAGGTCAACATGCTTAAGTTGAGAGCTGGGCAAGATCTCTTCCTCCAGTTCTTCAGTTTAACAGCGCATCAGTGTAGTGGCAGATGCAAGATTGAGCCTGAAATCCCGTCCGGGTGGTGTTATAAACCGATGGCCGAAACAACGATGAAGAACAAGAAATCAAACCACAGGGGACACAAGGATTTAACGTGGAAAACCCTCCCAATGCGGAAGGGAAAAACCACGGGCGCCAGCCAGCAACAATTCACTATCAAGAGTTGGGGTTACAACGCCAAACGGCAGCTTACAAGAAGATAATCATCACGGTAGAACCCTAAAACGAGTATATGTACCGTACCGGGCCGTAGCGAAGCGGAGGCAGAAGTCGGCCGAATTTGGATCATAACTCAACAAACTCCACCTTGAGACAAATTCTTCTTGTAGCATAAATCAGAACCTTCATCCTGAACAGAATAATGAAAAGAAAATACTTCTGGCGCCAAACAGCCTCTTAGGCTAATTCATAATACCAACTAAGCTTGAGCATAGCTCAAACTTAGCAACAGGAACAGGCTTTGTCAACATATCAGCTGGATTATCATGAGTGCTAATCTTGCATACCTTTAGCTTACCCTTTTCAATCTGATCACGAATGAAATGATACTTGATCTCAATGTGCTTTGTCCTCTCATGAAACATCTGATCTTTGGTGAGACATATAGCACTTTGACTATCAGAGAATAGCTTAATACAAGAATCAACTCCACATAATTCAGCAAACAACCCTTTCAGCCAAATCAACTCCTTACCCGCTTCAGCAATAGCAACGTACTCAGCTTCGGTGGTGGATTGAGCAACAACAGACTGCAAAGTAGCCTTCCAACTCACAGCACAACTACCAATGGTGAACACATAACCTGTGAGTGACCTACGCTTATCCAAATCACCAGCATAATCAGAATCAACATAGCCAATAAGTCCCTTATCAGTTCTGCCAAACTTCAAACAGTAATCAGTTGTCCCTCGGAGATACCTGAGAATCCACTGAACTGCTTTCCAATGTTCTTTACCAGGATTAGACATGTATCTGCTAACCAAACTCATAGCATATGATAAATCCTGGCGAGAGCAAACCATAGCATACATTAAAGAACCAACAGCATTGGAATATGGAACTTTTGACATGTATTCTAATTCATCACGTGTACTAGCACATTGCTTAGCTGACAACTTAAAATGCGGTGCAATAGGAGTACTAACAGGGTCAGCATCATGCATGTTGAAACGATGAAGAACCTTCTCAATGTAACCATGCTGACTAAGAAACAATAAACCAGCTTTACGGTCTCTAGTAATTTCCATACCTAGAATTTTCTTAGCAGCACCAAGATCCTTCATGTCAAACTCACTACTCAACAATTTCTTCAATGTAGTGATTTCTTTACCACTCTTAGCGGCAATCAACATGTCATCAACATATAACAGCAAGTATATAGGTGACCCATTAACAAACTTGATGTAAACACAGCTATCATAATTTGACCTCTTAAAACCGTGTGACAACATAAATGAATCAAACCTTTTATACCACTGTCGAGGGGATTGCTTCAAACCATACAAAGATCTTTTCAGCTTGCAAACATAATTCTCCTTGCCAGGCACTATGAACCCTTCAGGTTGGTCCATGTATATCTCTTCCTCAAGTTCACATGCAAAAATGCAGTCTTCACATCTAACTGCTCAAGCTCAAGATCACGTGAAGCAACAATACTGAAGAATGTGCGAATTGAACTATGCTTTACCACAGGAGAAAACACATCATTGTAATCAACACCAGGAATCTGACTGTACCCTTTTGCTACTAACCTTGATTTAAATTTAGGAGGCTCGCTTGGAGATAAACCCTCCTTTCTCTTGTAAATCCATTTGCAGCGGACAGTCTTCTTTCCCTTAGGCAAGGGCACAACATCCCATGTACAATTCTTCTCCAGAGATTGCATCTCCTCATGCATAGCTGAAATCCAATTCTCACGATCACCACAATCAACAGCTTCAGTATATGTTGTAGGCTCATGAACGCTCTCCACCTGTTCAGCACAACTCAAAGAATAATAAGTCATATTACATTCTTCAATAAGACGGGGTCGAGGTCCACAACCCCTATGAGGTCTGCGATGAGCAATAGGCAAGTTCTCCTGTAGCTGCATAACAGGAGGTGAGTGCTGCTGAACATCATCATCATGAGCATCATTATCAACAACATCATTTTCCGTATCATCCATAGGCTCCACCTGCTCGACTTCATCATCAATCACATGCTCCACCTGCACACTGATATGCTGCAGCTCTTTTACAGAACTATCTGGAACATGATCTGAAGTCAAACTGTCAGTAACATCACAGATTCATTGAAAACAACACTCCTGCTCATGAAAGTCTTTCCAGTTTCGGGATTCCACAACTTATATCCTTTAACTCCCGAACCATAACCAAGGAAAAGACATTTAATAGCTCTCGGCTCTAATTTTCCATTATCAACATGAGCATAAGCAGTGCAGCCAAAAACTTTCAACTGTGAGTAATCAGCAGGTGTACCAGACCATACCTCAATGGGAGTTTTCTTGTTCAGTGGGATAGAGGGCGACCTGTTAATCAAGTAACATGCAGTAGCCGCAGCTTCTGCCCAAAAACGCTTGTTCATCTTTGCGTTGGACAGCATGCATCGTGCCTTCGAGATGATGGTTCTGTTCATGCGCTCAGCCACACCGTTTTGCTGCGGGGTATACGGTATGGTGTGATGCCTGACAATGCCTTCTTGCCTGCAATAATCATCAAAAGCAACCGAACAAAACTCTCCACCATTATCAGTACGAAGCACTTTTACTTTCTTTTCAGTTTGCCTCTCTATCATAACTTTCCACTCTTTAAACGCAGCAAAGGTATCATCCTTATTTTTCAGAAAGTAAGGCCACACTTTTCTAGAGTAATCATCAATAATAGTAAGCATGTAACGAGCACCACCAAGAGAAGGCTTACGAGAGGGACCCCATAAGTCAGCATGTACATAATCAAGAGTACCTTTGGTGGAATGAACAGCGGTATTGAACTTAACCCTTTTATGCTTCCCGAAGATACAATGCTCACAGAACTCCTTGCTACTCAAAGTGCAGCCATCCAGTAGGTTTCTCTTCATCAATTCTGCCATACCAAGTTCACTCATATGTCCAAGACGCATATGCCAAAGGTTAGTCTTACTAGGTTCAGATTTAGAAACAGCAGCAGCGGAAACAGAACCATGTAAAGTACTTCCTCTAAGAACATATAACTTTGCAGAATTCATATCACCTACCAACCAAACAAGGGAACCTTTTGCAACCTTCAAAACTCCACCAAAAGCAGAGTATCTGAAACCTTCTGCATCAAGTGTGCTAACCGAGATAAGATTTTTGGTCATGGTTGGCACATACCTTACATCTGTCAGTGTGCGAATCATGCCATCATGAGCCTTGATCAACAGAGCCGATGCCCACAATGTCATGTGGGTTATTATCTCCCATACGCACAACATCTCCCTTCTGCACAGGTTTATAAGAGCTAAACCAATTTCTGTTAGTGCAGACATGAAATGAACATGCGGAATCAAGTACCCATTCATCATGACCAGAAACACAACCAGCAAGGACAACCAGACAATCTCCCGAATCTGAGTTACCAGCAGCAACAGATGCTTTACCATCAGAATTATTTTTCCTGTTCTCCTTGTTCTTCAGTTTCCAACAATCCTCAATAAAATGAGTTTTCTTCTTACAGTACTTGCAGAACTTCTTGGTGGGCTGTTTGGACTTTGAGCGGCCTCTACCGTCTTGGCTCTTGTCACGATCATTGCCGTCATTGGAGGATCTCTGATCAGTTCGACCTCTGCTCACATGTAGTGCATCGCCCTTAGAGGACGACGACCCATCAGAGTGCACCATCCCTTTCATCTTTTCCCTGGATTGGAGTGCCTCATAAACATCCGCTAGGGTTAGTTCATCACGGCTCAAAAGTATGGTGTCACGAAGATTAGCAAAAGAACTGGGCAGAGAACATAACAGTAGAAGACCTAGATCCTCATCCTCATACTTAACCTCCATCGACAATAGATCGGCAACGATCTCCTTGAAAACAGATACGTGGTTCAACACCGAACCACCCTCCTGCATCTTGAGCGTGAACAGCTTCATCTTCATATGCATCTTACTGGTTAGATCTTTGGACATACAGATCGATTCCAGTTTGAGCCAAAGTTCTGCAGCACTCTTTTCCCGCAGCACTTCTTGCAAAATATCATTGGATAGATGAAGCTGAATTAGGGACAGAGCCTTACGATCTTTGCGCTTCTCCTCGTCGCTCCACGCATCCTTCGTCTTCTTGCCGAAGCTTTCCAGCGCCTCATCTAGGTCCTGAGACTGCGCCAGAACAGCCCGCATCTTGACTTGCCACAGCGCGAACCTCGTGCTGTAATCCAACAGCGGTAGATCATACTTCATCGACGACATCGTGAAACCACCAGGCTCTGATGCCACTTGTTATAAACCGATGGCCGAAACAACGATGAAGAACGAGAAATCAAACCACAGGGGACACAAGGATTTAACGTGGAAAACCCTCCCAATGCGGAAGGGAAAAACCACGGGCGCCAGCCAGCAACAATTCACTATCAAGAGTTGGGGTTACAACGCCGAACGGCGGCTTACAAGAAGATGATCATAATGGTAGAACCCTAAAGCGAGTATATGTACCGTACCGGGCCGTAGCGAAGCGGAGGCAGAAGTCGGCCGAATTTGGATCATAACTCAACAGGTGGAACAGCCATATCTCGGCGTCCAGTCCGTCGCTGTCGCCTTTGCCGGCGAGATGCTGGTCGTCGAGGATAAAGGCGGCGCGGTCGCGCTGAAGCTGGCATCGCTCTTCCTCCTGGGACCTGGCCGGCTCTCCTGACGCTGCTGGAGCGCCGTGGCCGGCTGCCCCAACATACTTACCTCGACTACTCTGTCACCAACTTCCTCGCCGCCGTCGTGCTCGCCGCCGTGTCGGGCAGGCAGGGAAGAGCGAGACTGACATGCCAAATTTCTTCCCGCAGCTCACCCAGGTAAGCATTCAGTTCTCCAGCACAGGGCAACTACTTTTTCCCTTAGAATATCTTCAATTTGTAGTTTTTGGTTTGAGGGTGAAGGATGTACCAAAAGTTTGTGATTTGAGATCGAAGGGACGGGCAAGCTTGTGGGTCAGAGCAGTTTGACTCTGTTCCAGACTCTGTTCTGCAAATTCTTACCTGACAGCAATGTCATTGCAGATTCAGGATAACTGGCCCTCAGTCCTCTTCGCAATGACCAGCGGCATCGCCGTCAGCCTCGGAAACCTGATCTCGCAGTACGCATGGGCATTTGCCGGCCTGTCAGTGACAAACATCGTCTGCTCAAGCCTGACAGTTGTTATAGGTGCGTACATACATCCTATATCGCCATGTCATGCCAGTCTGCAATCCTGGTCCTGAACGTTCCTCTGTGCATCATCAGGCACAACCATGAACTATTTTCTCGACGGGCGCATAAACGGTGCCGAGATACTCTTCCCCGGCGTCGCCGCCGTCGCGTGCTTCCTCGTCGCAGTCTTCCTCGGTGCCGCGGTCCATTCTTCCAATGCCAAGGATGATGAGGAGAAGCTAAGCGTGTCAGGATCTTAGTCACCGGAACGCGGGTCGATGCGGCGATCCTCGTTCCCGGGAACGCCGTCCCAAATCGCGGAACGGGGACGCTCCCGGGACGACTCATGGAACGCCGGCGGAACACGACCCCGCCGCCCGCCCGCGACTCCCGCGGAACTCGACCGCGCCGCCGCAGGAACTCGACCGCGCCGCCGCAGGACCTCGACCGCGCCGCACCAGGAACGAAAGGCCAAGCGCAGTGCCGCATCGGGAAGAAGTCGCGCCATTAATCAGCATCCCCCATTAATCAGCATCGAGAAGGCGGAAGGGCAATCTCCGGCGCTTTATTAGGTGAGTCCGTTGATCTGCCTCTGCAGATTCTGCTCACTCGTCCCTCTCCCTCGTCTCTCTTCTCTGCTCTGCTGATCTGCTCAGTGTAATTTCTCTGCTCTGCTCTCTGCAATGGCGTTCGGGTCGGGTCTAGGAAGCGCAGGCGGTCCGAGGATGATGAAGCTGGTGAAGACATAGACGCCGGTGCCGGTGCCGGTGAGGAAGAGGTCATCGAACTCGAGGATGAAGAGGAAGAACAGCCCTGTCAAGCTCAAGCAGGTGGTAAGATCAATCCTCTAATCGCTGAAATTACTATGCTTGGAGGAGAAAAAGGAAAGAATGACGGTGGATCAAAGCACTGGAGATGCAACCATTGCAGAGGCATTCAAAAGTAGCTTGACCAGGGTTCGTGTTCATCTTCTTGGTGCTCAACCGGGCAAGAAACCACAAATTCAGCGTTGTCCTGTTCTTCTAAATGATGTGGCCAAGACCAGGGAATTGAGGGATAAGGTAGATACTAGATAGTCTTTAACTCTTTTTCTGTACATAATAGATAGTACCTGTTGTTAGATTCAGAGTTTCAGAGTTCAGAGATGCATTTTTTTTGTTGGTGTTAACAGGTTAAAGAAGCTGAACAATCTTCAAAATCAGTGCAGCAGAAAGGGATGGTGTTGAACAATCCAATAACACAATCCTTTGGTGCAGCAGAAAGGGATGCTGTTGATTTGAAAATAATGAAATTCATTGCAGCTAACGGTATCTCTTTCAATGTCTTAAGAAGCCCTTATTATTCTGAGATGGTTAGTGCTATAAATAATGCTCCAAAGGGATATAAAGGTCCTGGCAGTGAGAAGGCCAGAACCACTCTCTTAGATGCACTCAAGAGGAATGTAGAAAATGATTTATCAACAGTGAGAGATACTTGGTAAGTTTCAAGTTTTTAATTCTTGTACAAGCTACTGATATATTGTCCTACTATCAATCTCTTATCTTTTTTTTATAAAAATAGGTTAACACAAGGAGTCTCTGTTGTGTCTGATGGATGGACTAATATTAAAGGCCAGCCACTGTTAAATGTGCTTGCCTCAAATAGCGTCGCTCATGCTTCTTATATGCAGAAGATTACTCTGGAATTGAAAAAACTGGTGATGCAATTGCTGAGTTTTTACTGAAAGCCATTGAAGAAATTGGACCCAAAAATGTCATTCAGGTGGTGACCGACAATGCATCAAACTGTAAAGCCGCAGGCAGGGAAATTCAGAAAGTAAGATCATTGGATTTGTTGTTTGTTTCTTACTTTCATAAGCACATCTTTTGGAACATATCTTTGTCAGCAAGTAAGAGTTTTCAAACATCTTTTTCAGGTTCATAAGCACATCTTTGGAGTCCATGTGTAGTGCACACCTTGAATCTCATGTTTAAGGATTTTGCGGGCAAATTCACATGGATGGAAGATACCTACAAGGCGGGTAAAGCTATTGTCAAATTTTTTCGGAGCCATTGTCATTGTCTAGCCATGTTCAGAAATAATTCTCATTTGGACCTACTGAAGGTGGCAAAAACTCGATTTGCCAGCCATTACATTTTATTGGAAAGGCTCCGTACGGTGAGAGATGGGATTACCACCACTGTAGTAACCAGACAATGGAAAGAATGGGTGAAAAGCAGCAGTAGTGATCAGCAGGAACAAGCAAAGGCCATTGTTGATGCAATCAATGATGAGCACTTTTGGAATGAGGTTGATAACATCCTTGCCATCACAAAGCCTATATACTTAGTATTGAGGTTCAGCGATGGAGAAGGTCCAAAAATGGGAGAAATATATGAGAGAATGGACAACATGGTTGGAGAGATCAAAGACATCATGACCCAGGATGACAACCCTCACAAGCTGGACTATCCAGAGGTGGAAGAAATAATTATGGACCGCTGGGAGAAGATGAATATTCCTCTTCACAGTCTAGCATTTGCTCTCAATCCAAAGTATTATGATCAGAGGTATATTGAAAAGCCAGCTCCTGGGGTTTTGTAAGAAAGGCACCAAACAAAGATCCAGATGTCAGGAAAGGAGTGTTAGAAGCTATTAAAAAAATAGGAGATGATGCAAGTGAGCAGAAGATCCTCCGTGAGCAATTCACTCATTTCATTTCCAAGAAGGGGATGTATGCACTGCCCTCCGTGAAACAAGATGCATACAGCATGGATGCAATTGATTGGTGGGAAACTTATGGCTCTGAAACTCCAGATCTAGCAGCAATAGCAATAAAGATTTTGTCTCAACCAATCAGTAGCTCATCAGCAGAGAGGATTTGGAGCACTTATGAATATGTCCACAGTGCAAAGAGGAACAAACTGAATGCTAAGAATGCAGACAAGCTTGTCTATATTCACTCCAATTTGCGCCTTCTGTCAAGAGTCACTGAAAGTTACAAAAAAGGACCACATTCTAAGTGGGACATGGATCCCAGCGATTCAACCATCTAAGAACTGAAGAACTCCATTTGTGTCATTGTGTGCAGCTGAATGCACATTCACTCTGTTGCCAAGAAAGTTATGTTATGTCAGCCAATTTTTTATGTTATGTATGAACTGAGTCTAAGGATATGTCGTTGTTATGTTATGTCAGCCAAGATATTTTGTTAATTATCATTTGAAGTATCGTTTCAAATAGTATTGATCCATATAACATTGGTTCGCGTTCCTCGTTCCTTCTTGTCGTTCCGGGAACGTCGTCCCTAATTAGCTTGGATCACGATCCAAATGAATTTGGGACGTGCTGAAGCTGTGTACTCGTCGTTCCACCAAGTGTTGAGAATCGGCGTACCACGTTCCTCGTCCCCGTTCCTCGCCCCGTTCGACCCGGGAACGCGGTGACTAAGGTCAGGATGCTACTTCTGCTCCGATAAGCAAAATTTCTGTTGAGCAGCATCTCCTTAATGCCAAGGTTCACATTTGCTTGCAGGAAGAGTAGAGGAGTCGAGCTCAGCAGCGATGTTTCTTACTGTGACAAAGGTAGTATTTGACCATCCGAAACAGGAAAATGTTGTACCATAACCTCTGTCCTCAGATGGGCGCATCGATCAACTTTGCTAAAGAACCTTTTGTTATCTTTTCAGTAAAATTGTTGCCTGATTCTGAAGAGCCGGAAAACGAGGACAACGACGAAGACAAAACTTCCGGTGAGGCAAAAACCCGGCGCCGCAGAATTTATCATTCAAGTCGAGAAGAGAAGGTCAATCAAGGTCACGCCCTCTGACCAGTGTTCGAGCTTTCCACTTATGAGCTAGTGTTGCCAACATGCTGTGAGTTTGATGCAGGTATTCGGATCCAGTAGGTTCTAGGGCTCATCTTGATTTTCTTCGCCGGAACCTGCTTCTCCCTCTTCTCGCCGGCGATCAACCTGGCCACCAATGACCAGTGGCATGCCCTGAAGAAGGGAGTCCCACACCTAGTGGTTTACAACGCCTTCTTCTACTTCTTCGTGTCATCTTTCGCGCTCGGGGTTGGCCTAAACATCTGGTTCTTGTACTGGCCAATGGCCGGGGTGCGGCCGTCAACCATCGCAGCATATGCCAGGGACTGGAATGGCAGGCATTGGGCTCTTCTGGCAGGGCTGCTTTGTGGGTTTGGGAATGGCTTTCAGGCATGGTTGCAAATAGCCCGCTATAGCTCCGCTTTAGCTTCCGCTATAGCTTTTGAGATAGTTGCCGCGACGATATTGTAAATATTACCGCTAATGCCTCTAATTCCGCTATACGGCTAAATAGCCCCGCTAACTTCGTCCGCTAACTCCGCTATAACTAAGTTATGAACTTATGTACTTATGATTTAATCATAAGTCGAGCAATATGATGAATTTGCTTGTTTATAGTCCAAATGGTGCTTGCTTTCATGATTCTGTGGATTGTTTCACCGCTAGGAACGATGGTACATACATGCTAGAACGATGTAATGATTGGACAATGAAATGCACTTTTGAAACATGAGCTTTAATTAACGAATTAACTAATATTTTGGCCAAAAGTTTACTTTATTTTGCAAACCGCTATAGTTGCGCTGTAGCTCCTATAGCTTTTTTAAGAGCACTCCGCTAAACTCTATAGCCCGCTATTTGCAACCTTACTTTCAGCTCATGGGCGGGCAGGCTGCTGGATATGCAGCTGCTGATGCTGTTGAGGTAACTACCTGCATCCACGGTCACTCTGTGTCATCGCTGATTTGCAATTCTGATCCAGTCTCTGGTGTTCCGTCATCAGGCACTGCCACTTGTCAGCACATTCTGGGGCGCAATCCTCTTTGGAGAATACCAGAAATCGTCGAGGAAAACTTACATGTTGCTCACCGCCATGCTGTTGATGTTTGCCATCGCGGTCGCAGTTCTCATGGCCTCAGCAGGGCATAGGAAGGCATAATGTCAATTCTAAATTTATTGTAACATCGCACAGCTAACTTCGGAACAATCATAGGCCCAGCTAACCACAACTTACAAGTTTACAGCTATTTCACATATCCAACTGTCTTTATTAAAAGCATCATTATGAGCGTACAGAAGGGGGTTCCGGCAACACAACTTAGTTACATGAATAAATAAATCACACAAAGAAAACAGAGGCCAAATCTCTGGCTTTGCAATGGAGGTGAAAAGATTGTGGAGAAGTCTCTAATGCTTCAAGCAATCCCGAACTGTTTCTTTAGCCTGCGTACAAGCTGCCAATTTTCATCGCTCATCTCATCCTACGACAAGAAAATTTTCACATTCATTAGATTACATATAAGAGTGAATATTACCTGCAAGCTAAACAAACAGCAGCATTTCGAATAACATACCCGATAGTACTCTTTCAGCACATCAATGGATCTCCTAGAGATTTGGCTGAGAAGCTCATTGCTGCCATTAAAATGGCGTCCATACGACCGAGACTTCTCCTGAGGGTTCTCACCAATTATCTGGTGGTCAAGGCAAAAAATCGTTAGTTTTTTATTTCTACATTTACAGCAATCATAACTTCAATATTATATCGAACAATTATATGACAATCTTACCTTTATGGACACTACACCTTTCTTAGCAGAATCTATCTCTACACCGTTGGATGTTTTGATCGAGGAGATCCTCCCAAGGCCATGAACTATGTCTGCGCCTCTATCCTTTCTCGGGACAGACACACAAATTGGGGTTCCCACCTGAAGTGAAACAATGAGTAAACTGATAAAACTGACAGTAATCAACCATTAACATCCTTAATTCTAATTCTGACTTTTTACTTATCCTGTGCACCATTATCAGAAACAATTTTCATTACCAAAGCATCCATTTGACAACAAGGGGCTCAAAGAAGTACCTTGACAATGCCTTCCAGAACCTCAACATCACAAACAATGGGATCCTTGCTATGATAGACACGGTTTGGCAGAATCTTAAGGGTGCACGGGAATACTGCCTCAGCTGCATACTGCTGCTTCTTTTCCTCTTTCAGTTTCCTAATGTGATCAGTAAAGCTGTCAACAAGCTTGTAAACTGTATCAGCCATAAAAATCTTCACTCCCGATTCAGCTGCAAGGTCAATAGCCTCGGGCATAACTTTGACATCAAAGGCCAAGATGGCTGCATATTCTTCTTTCCGCTTCAGCATGGCACTTGCCTTCATGACATCCTGCTTGTGGACTGGGCCTAAGTTGCAACCGCTGACAGGAACGTCAAAAGAAAGGGTCTTCAAATGCTCAATAATTGCTTCCAAGGTTCCAAGACTAGATGCTTGCACATAGACACCCTCCTTACAGGTTTGGATTCTACTTATTTCTTGTATTGCTATTCCATCTTCATTCCCACCCCTTTCACTCTCATTGATCAGGCTAACGGCATTACTTATCTCTTGCATCGCAGCTGCTTCAGCCTGTTCCAGATCGTGCCCCGGCTTAACTACAATAAGAGAAGTGCCTGCTAAAGCATGTTGCACTCCCTGAAAGTGCAAAATAAGAAAATGAATTTATTTGTAGTCTCAATTTGAATTTTTTAAGGAATAAATTGAAATATAACTTACTCGTGCTACAAGTTTAACCCCTTGTGCAGCTTTAAGCTCCTCATGACGTTCATATGATCCCTGCTCATATGACGATATGTTAATTATTGCACCCACAATAACTTTGTCAATTCAGCAAAAAAGCAAGAAAGTAAAAATAATGTATGGCGCATCATATCATCGAATCTGCCAGTATGGAATCATGGCAACATCTATTTCTCAATATGTGCCAGCATCACACCAGCATATTTCTTTTCTGAGGTCCATACATATGAGAAAACTGTAAAGTAGTTCGAAACCATGTCCATAATTATGTAGCAAGTTAGATTCTTAATAAATGTATTTTGGGTTCTCTTCTTCCTTTACTTTCTTGACTGTCCCGTGGTTCATGTCTCCATATTATTATAGGTCCATGCTTAGTGCATATGATGTTTCAGTTTTACGCGAGACATATGCTCTTTGTAAGATCAATGAACCTAGAGCATGGTTCATAGGTTTTGGTGATTGATGTCAACATGGTCAATGGGACTAACAAGGTTTGCTAGTGTGCAAGATGTTTACTCTCATGGATGTAGTGATATACTATTGGAGTGCCAACACCTCAAAGGTTGCAAGGAAGTTGATAAAGAGGAGAAGTGAACATGAGTACTACTCTACGAGGTGACTACTACGCACATGAGGTAAGAGACAAGGTGAGTATGTCATGTGTTCTCTTCTATGTATCATATACCTTGACATACTCTTAATCATCATGTTGGTCTTGCCTTATATCATATGCCATGATGATCTTGTCTATTATGTGATGATGTTCTTGTCTTATATCCTATGCATATTATATGATGCTTCGATCGGGTTGTCCTTTGTGACAACTAGATCATTGTGACTAACATCTTTGGATGTAGGAAAGGTGTTCATGCATATTCTTTAGGTCACAATGAAGAAGCTTCGTCGTTGAAGGAGTGCGCCAACCTATTCTCTATATCCCGGTGATTGGTTTCCTCGACGATGGATGACGACAAGGATCAAGGACTTGATGGAGGTCGCGGTTGAGGAGATGGATCAAGGCTAAGGACATGCTAGATCCAAGCGAGTGTTGCTTGGTTAGATGTTAGCTTGAGTCCATAGGAAAAACCGGACTATCAAGGGGGATCGAGTCGTTTCTCTTAGGTCACACTAGTGGTAGAGGTATGTGGATGCTCAAAGAGTCTCTCAGGCACTAGGGTGACAGCAGAGGAGAAGAGGAGCCAAATGGATGAAGTTTGGAAGAAGAAGATCAAGAAGAAGATCGAAGCTGCGAAGTCAGAAGAGACCGGACAGTACGGTCAAGGAGACCGTACAATACGGTCTACAGAGGAAATCCAGACAGAGAAGCTCAAGTTTCTGGAAGTTGAAGAATAGAGACCGGACAGTGGACCGGACAGTACGGTCCTAGGGACCGGACAGTACGGTCTCTATTGGAGTGTTCCAGACAGAGAAGCTGAAGTTTCTGGAAGTTGAAGAAATGAAGACCGGACAATCGACCGGACGGTACGGTCCTAGGGACCGGACAGTACGGTCTTCATTGGAGATGAAGAAGAAGATGGAGATGCGCCTGGAAATAGAGACCGGACAATACGGTCTGGAAGAGACCGGACAGTACGGTCTTTTGTACGGTCTCTAGTTTCGCAGGGCACTTTTGGGCAACGGCTAGTTTTGGGTTGGTGGCCTATATATAGCCGGTTGCTTGGCCCTTTGGGGTGCCTTTGGCCATTGTTATCAGTGGGGAAACACAGTGGGAGCCAAGAGGATGCAAGAGAAGCACATGGAGAGGCTTTAGAGAGAAATCTTGGTGCTTGAGAGAGAGGAGAAGCACATGAAGAAGATTTGGAGAAAGAAAGCTTAGTGCTTGAGAGGGTTGAGAGCATCCATCCACCTCTAGGACTAGTGTGGTCATAGGGAGGCGGTCTTGGTTTGTTACCCTTGGTCTATGGCAAGGCCTAGACCGGTTAGGCGTCGGTGTTGAGCTTGCCAAAGAGGGTGTGGAAGCCAACACAAGTTTGTACACGGTCTTGGAGCTTCCCGTGCGAAAGAAGCATCACTAGTGGAGCGCCCTTTGGCACGCATCAAGTGCGGAGCCTTACCTTCGGAGGAGTACCCGGGAGAAGCCCGGCGGGACGTGCCCGCGACTTCACTCAAGAGCGGTGGATGGTCCCAAGGAGGAGAGCATTGCCGGTGTGCGGCGGGGTGAAGCCCGTGACTTCACTCGAGGAGTGAAGCGTGCTCTTAGGGGACATCACCGGCTTAAAGGGTGGAGTGTGCTCTAGAGGGGATCGCCATCGAGCGGAGGGACGGGGTCGAGACTCCGGCGGGAGTGACCCAACGTGGAGTAGGGGAAGGCGCCATCCTTCCGAGACCACGGGAAAAATCGATGAGCAATCTCTTACTCTTACTCTCTACTACTTGCACTTGCTATCTTGTTTATCTTATATGCATGTAGTAGATCTTGTGCTTATCGTATGATTGCTTGATGTTTGTTTCCGTGTGCTAGCTCTATGTTATCTCTAGTGATATGCGCTTTCCTTATGTGTACCTACTTGCTCATAGCTCATACACTTGCTTGATATCATCTAGTGATCTTGTTATGCTTTATGTTATATCTATCTTGTCATGATCACTAGTTTGAGCTTCCCCATGTGTTACTTGTATGCATGCTAGTTTGTCTATCTATCTATCTTATACACTAGCATGCATAGGACTTACTTGTGCTTCCGTATGTGTTACCCATATGCATGCTAGATTGCTTGATTGCCTTTACCTTATACACTAGCATGTGTAGGACTTGTTGAGCTTATCTTGTATGTTGTCATATGCTAGGTTGTTCTATATGCTTATGTATACCTTGCTCCTAGCATGTACAAGTCCTAGCACATGGTTATCCTTGCTTGATCACTATCACATAGTGCACATGTACTTCTAGTTATGTATCCTTTACTTCCGCAATTAGAAAGAATAGCTAGAAGTGCAAAAAGTTTTAGTTCATGGTGTGCCCGATTCACCCCCCCTCTCGGTCACACGATCCTTACAAGTGGTATCAGAGCCTCGTGCTCAATTTAGGGCTTAACCGCCTTTGAGATGTGACCGAATGAGTTTGGGTTTTCATCCCTTATGGGTTTGGACTTTGGACGTTGAAAGAATCGCTTGAATAGCTACCTTATGTCCATAGTTCCAAATGAATTGTGGGATACCATGAATAATTTCTCTAGCACTTTCACGGATAACCATGTTATCATGATGATCTTGTTGTTCTTGTTATATCTTGTGATGATCATGATTGTGTGCTTATAGTTCATGATGATATTGTTGCTAGTTTTTCTTGTTGAGGAGTAATTTTGATAATCTTGCCTTATTATTTAATGAATCACTTACTTGTCTCTTCGCTTGGTTATGCTAGATAAGTGGATCGATTGATATGACAAGTGTAAGAGCTCAAGTGGTGAGGTTATCATGAAGATCTTGAAAGCACCTCCTCATTCAAGATTCGGCGACAACATTTTTGCACTTCAACATGAAGATCTTGAGAAGCTACAATTTGAAGAAGTCTTGCTCAATGACCATCTCACATGATGAGCACTCAAGGAAATGTCGCTCATTTTGAGGACACATCCATTTGTGATGGTGGTTCTATTGAAGATCAATCTACAACGTGAGCAAGCTTCCATCACTTGAAGAGCGAGCAATTAAGAAGAAGATAATGCAAGCTCGGGATACTCACTTCCTTGATCACTCAAGTGAACCTACATCTTCCTCGGAGAATGCAAAGATGACGGTATACCTAGAACCGAATTTCAATTCTTTATCTAACTCATCTTTGTGTCTCATTGATGTAAGGTGACTATGAACCGATGGTGAGGATCAAGTTGCTATCTTGATGGAGACTTCACCTCCTCCATCTCCACCCGTGTGCCTCACTAGAAGACATGACTTGCGCGTCATCGACAAGAAGAAGGTGGTGATGGAAGGATCAATGAGAGTGATGAAGAAGAAGATGATTCTAAGGCCAAATACAAGAAGTATGTGAGACAAGACCAAGGTCAAGAAGAAGGAGATGTCATCTCACAAAGGTTTTTCTTGTTGGTGAGAGGATTGCCAATAATGAAGACTATGAGAGTGACTCTTCTTCAAGAGCATATGCAAACATGTTGTTGGTCTTCATCTTCACATGCACCTCCAAGGTAAAGGAGGTAAGGAAAGAATGATATGGCCATATTTCGTGTTGGTGAGCTTGATGAGGAGCTCAAGGATCCCGTGTCATCTCATGAGGCTCTACATATGAGTTGAGAGCTCAAGTTGGATAACATTGAGCTTCATGAGAAGTATGAGAACCTTGAGATCTCTTATCGAGCTATCAACCTCATCTAGTTCTTTTCTTCTTCATCCACTACTCCTAGTTCATCTATCTCGCATTCGTTTACTATTTGTGATGAACTAACCATCTCTTGTGAGAGCTCTTTCTCTTGAGTCTTTGTTTTGAAGGAATACCACAAGCTCAAGGAGAAGAGTGAGTCAATAATGCAAGCATTCACAAGACTCACAAGAGGGAAGGAAATGTACTTCTTCGGTGAACATAGAAGCCATTGGCAAGATGATGCCACACCAAGTGAAGAGAAGTACCGTTGACGGCCAATGATCACTATTGCAAGCATTGTTGCATAAGTGGCCATTCAACAAAAGATTGTTTGATTCCTAAAGCTCCTACATTTGCTTTTGATTATTTACTTTACCTTGACAACACTCACTTTTTGTTATGAGATGTGAATGTAGTGTTGTGAAGGCAAAGTCAATATATAGGAGTTTTGGACAAGAGGAGGAAGATGAGGATGCTTTGGGTGCCAAAGAACTTGGACCGGATGAAGCCGGTCAATCACATGGAGGCGCCCAAGTACAACACTTGAGGTGATGGAGGTGGTGGACCGAGTTCAATCATGGAGATCATTGAAGGCCGCCACAAGTGTCAAGGGCATGAATGAGAACATCTACTCTTCAAGGAGGTATCTTGTATCTTAGTGTAGTTTCTTTTCGTTCTAGTTCCTTTTTTTGTTAGTAGCTCCTTTGTGAACTAGTATGTTGTGCATTTCATGCATCATGTAAAAACCTAAAAGAAACGCACAAAAATATAGTTCGAGGTCTAACTTTCTCAAGATAGCTATGAGTATGGGGATGCTTGAGTTGGTGGACCGATGGACTCAAGGCAAGGTTTGGCTCATAGTGAGTAAGCTTGAGAGAGGTTCAAACTTGACCTTGAGTAGGTTTCCTTTATGCATTGTCTTTAATCTTGCATGCATTCATCATGGCATGTTTAATTTCCCTTTGCATTTGTATTATATGCTTGTTTCATGCATTGCATATAGGAAATCACAAAGGGGTCTTTCACCCGTGTGTTCTTTGTCTTTGTTTCCATCATGAGGTTACATGTCATAATGTCTACTCTCCAAAAGGTATGCCTAGAACCGATCTATTTCAATTATCTTTTGTTCTAACTACCATCCATAACATAGTTTAAACTACCCCATGTGTTTCACACAATGATATGCATATATCTTGCCATCCACTATAAGTATGCATAACTCTAGGGGGAGTTTAGCCTATGTTATGAGGCTTTCATGATCATGGTCCAAATGCCTTCCACTCAAAAGGACATGGTTCATGAAGCTCTTGTGCATTGACGTTTGCCTTTCTTGTTCTTTTTCTCTATTGTAAGATCAATTGTAGGAACAAGGAGAAGGCACAAGAAAAAGGAGAGAACACGGTGAAGACAATGAAGATCACCTCAAGGAGGAGTTTGTATTTGAAGATCATGTGATCGTGATGATCGATCTTCACAACAATCTTGAGGTGAAGAAGATGACGACCACCTCGAGGAGGAGTTTGCATGAAGAAAGATCACGAAGATCAAGATGATCGGTCTTTCTCACAATCTTGAGGTGGAGAAGAAGACGACGACCATCTCAAGGGGGAGTTAGCACAAAGGAAGGTCAAGTTGATCAAGTTGATCGATCTTCCTCACATTCTTGAGATGGAAGCTTATGTCAATGGGGAGCGACATTCTACAAGGTAAGCATGAAGGTAATTTCCTTGACCCTATGGTGATGAGCGTTTCTTGCTAGTTATCCTTTTACTTGTCACCATTCCTTATGCTTGTCATAGCTCCTTGTGCTTTATATTCACTTGTTGTATGAGTTTTTGCTCTAACTTGTGACTTCTTATGAGCTATGACTTGCCTCGACCGGAACATCAAGGTAACATCTCCTTCATCCCATTTTGCCTCTTGTATGTGTATCCGTGATGATATGTTTGTACTTGATTGCGTATTGCTCCTTTTCATATCATCACTCTTTCATGCTTGTCATTTGCTCCATGTGCTTAGCTTTATCTTGTGGTACCTTTGTTGTTATATTGCTTATCTTTCAAATGGTATCTTATCTTGAGCTACGACTTGCATGCTTGTCTTCTTACCATCATGTGTGTAGTGTCCTTATATTTCTCGCATGATGCCGTTTTGTGATTGAGTTGCTTTACCCTTGTTGTTTGCTTCATATCTATATGCTTTTACAAGTGGTAAAGTCTTGCATGCTTTCACTCATATCCTTTGCAAGTGGCATCTATTTATGCGTTTATTTCATATCTCTTTATATGCCATGATTCGAGATATAGGGTAGTCTCCTTGATTTGTCTTCATTGACAAGTGCATGTGATGCACAACTTTGGGGGAGTCTATCCTATGTCTTGAGTTTCTCGAGATTAATGTGTTTGCAAGTTTATCTTTGTAGTCTCTTGATAGAAATGATGATTCACTTGAGGTGCCATGATACTCAAACGACACTTTCTTTATGGCATCGGAAAGAAATCACATCCCCGAAGGTACGCTAAGTTTATCATTCTTGCAAGAAGGTAATGGTTTTCCTTTATTCTTGCATTATCTATCTAGCTACCTTCCATAACATAGCTTAAGGTCCCCCACTTGACTTAATAGTTAAAGTGTGCATATACTTTGCCTTCCATCACATGTATGCATAAATCTAGGGGGAGTTTAGTCTATGTTATGAGGCTTCAAGATTTTGATCCACATCCCATCCACATCCAAAGGATCACTATCTATGAAGCTCCCTTGTGCTTTTAACGTTTGCCTTGTTTGTCCCTTTTCGGTGCTTGATGTCAAAGGGGGAGAAGTATATCCTCCAAAGCAAGTAGTTGCGGAATGAGAAGAGACATGAGGCACAAATAGGGAGAACATGCTAATGGGGAGAAGTACTTGCAACCATGGAGTGAAGATACATTCAAGAAGGCAAGGTATGAGCAAAGTATTCTATGTTGTCAATACATCCTAGGCAAGGAGTTGTGCTTCATTCTATCTATTATCTCTTGCTTTGGTTGTGTTGCCATCAATCACCAAAAAGGGGGAGATTGTAAGATCAATGAACCTAGAGCATGGTTCATAGGTTTTGGTGATTGATGTCAACATGGTCAATGGGACTAACAAGGTTTGCTAGTGTGCAAGATGTTTACTCTCATGGATGTAGTGATATACTATTGGAGTGCCAACACCTCAAAGGTTGCAAGGAAGTTGATAAAGAGGAGAAGTGAACATGAGTACTACTCTACGAGGTGACTACTACGCACATGAGGTAAGAGACAAGGTGAGTATGTCATGTGTCTCTTCTATGTATCATATATCTTGACATACTCTTAATCATCATGTTGGTCTTGCCTTATATCATATGCCATGATGATCTTGTCTATTATGTGATGATGTTCTTGTCTTATATCCTATGCATATTATATGATGCTTCGATCGGGTTGTCCTTTGTGACAACTAGATCATTGTGACTAACATCTTTGGATGTAGGAAAGGTGTTCATGCATATTCTTTAGGTCACAATGAAGAAGCTTCGTCGTTGAAGGAGTGCGCCAACCTATTCTCTATATCCCGGTGATTGGTTTCCTCGACGATGGATGACGACAAGGATCAAGGACTTGATGGAGGTCGCGGTTGAGGAGATGGATCAAGGCTAAGGACATGCTAGATCCAAGCGAGTGTTGCTTGGTTAGATGTTAGCTTGAGTCCATAGGAAAAACCGGACTATCAAGGGGGATCGAGTCGTTTCTCTTAGGTCACACTAGTGGTAGAGGTATGTGGATGCTCAAAGAGTCTCTCAGGCACTAGGGTGACAGCAGAGGAGAAGAGGAGCCAAATGGATGAAGTTTGGAAGAAGAAGATCAAGAAGAAGATCGAAGCTGCGAAGTCAGAAGAGACCGGACAGTACGGTCAAGGAGACCGTACAATACGGTCTACAGAGGAAATCCAGACAGAGAAGCTCAAGTTTCTGGAAGTTGAAGAATAGAGACCGGACAGTGGACCGGACAGTACGGTCCTAGGGACCGGACAGTACGGTCTCTATTGGAGTGTTCCAGACAGAGAAGCTGAAGTTTCTGGAAGTTGAAGAAATGAAGACCGGACAATCGACCGGACGGTACGGTCCTAGGGACCGGACAGTACGGTCTTCATTGGAGATGAAGAAGAAGATGGAGATGCGCCTGGAAATAGAGACCGGACAATACGGTCTGGAAGAGACCGGACAGTACGGTCCTTTGTACGGTCTCTAGTTTCGCAGGGCACTTTTGGGCAACGGCTAGTTTTGGGTTGGTGGCCTATATATAGCCGGTTGCTTGGCCCTTTGGGGTGCCTTTGGCCATTGTTATCAGTGGGGAAACACAGTGGGAGCCAAGAGGATGCAAGAGAAGCACATGGAGAGGCTTTAGAGAGAAATCTTGGTGCTTGAGAGAGAGGAGAAGCACATGAAGAAGATTTGGAGAAGAAAGCTTAGTGCTTGAGAGGGTTGAGAGCATCCATCCACCTCTAGGACTAGTGTGGTCATAGGGAGGCGGTCTTGGTTTGTTACCCTTGGTCTATGGCAAGGCCTAGACCGGTTAGGCGTCGGTGTTGAGCTGCCAAAGAGGGTGTGGAAGCCAACACAAGTTTGTACACGGTCTTGGAGCTTCCCGTGCGAAAGAAGCATCACTAGTGGAGCGCCCTTTGGCACGCATCAAGTGCGGAGCCTTACCTTCGGAGGAGTACCGGGAGAAGCCCGGCGGGACGTGCCCGCGACTTCACTCAAGAGCGGTGGATGGTCCCAAGGAGGAGAGCATTGCCGGTGTGCGGCGGGGTGAAGCCCGTGACTTCACTCGAGGAGTGAAGCGTGCTCTTAGGGGACATCACCGGCTTAAAGGGTGGAGTGTGCTCTAGAGGGGATCGCCATCGAGCGGAGGACGGGGTCGAGACTCCGGCGGGAGTGACCCAACGTGGAGTAGGGGAAGGCGCCATCCTTCCGAGACCACGGAAAAATCGATGAGCAATCTCTTACTCTTACTCTCTACTACTTGCACTTGCTATCTTGTTTATCTTATATGCATGTAGTAGATCTTGTGCTATCGTATGATTGCTTGATGTTGTTTCCGTGTGCTAGCTCTATGTTATCTCTAGTGATATGCGCTTTCCTTATGTGTACTTACTTGCTCATAGCTCATACACTTGCTTGATATCATCTAGTGATCTTGTTATGCTTTATGTTGTATCTATCTTGTCATGATCACTAGCTTGAGCTTCCCCATGTGTTACTTGTATGCATGCTAGTTTGTCTATCTATCTATCTTATACACTAGCATGCATAGGACTTACTTGTGCTTCCGTATGTGTTACCCATATGCATGCTAGATTGCTTGATTGCCTTTACCTTATACACTAGCATGTGTAGGACTTGTTGAGCTTATCTTGTATGTTGTCATATGCTAGGTTGTTCTATATGCTTATGTATACCTTGCTCCTAGCATGTACAAGTCCTAGCACATGGTTATCCTTGCTTGATCACTATCACATAGTGCACATGTACTTCTAGTTATGTATCCTTTACTTCCGCAATTAGAAAGAATAGCTAGAAGTGCAAAAAGTTTTAGTTCATGGTGTGCCCGATTCACCCCCCCTCTCGGTCACACGATCCTTACACTCTTGTCTGTTTTGTACTGCTGGTAAGCCAGTGATTTCATGGACAGTCGCGTATAAGCAGTACGGCAGCCAATGTTAGCAACACACAAACAACGGAGTTCTGGTATCTAAAAAGCGTGTTCTAAATCTTTTCAAGTACTCCAGTAGTGTGATCAGCCAGAATAAACTATTGAGGCACACGAGCTCCTCCTTAAAGATGTAGGTGTTACACCAGGAGAATTCTGAGCCTAGTTATTATTTTGATGCAGGCAAAGAACCCAACATGCTTAACTAGTTCTCAATGTGCTATAACAGCATGCCACTATACCAGTACAAGCATGAGCAAATCTGACATCTGAATATACTCTAGAAATAAATAAAAAAAAATGTGTGAATGTCGTCCTGTCCCGAATCCTTATTCCCAAATGGTTATACTTTTACCAAATATAGATTTTGAACATTTGAAATAACAAGTGAAAGTTCAAATAGCAGGTTTTTGTAACTCATAATCAGTGCCAGGTTTTACTATGTACTTCCTCGTCCAACAATATAGTGTACATCTAGAGATTTCTACTTGTCCAACAATATAGTGTCTATTTGAGTGGGTCCCATGACATCACGGAGTACAATGAGTCCAAGTCATTAAAATTCTGTTTTGAAACCTGTGGATGGATTGATGAGTATTGGTGCGAGCAAAAAAAAGTTAACGTCAGCTAGGTGACCGGCTTGGGTATTGTGTATGGATTAATGAGCATTTGATGTTAATAGGGGCAACAAGGACTTTTGGCATCTCAGCTAATCTGTCCTAAAATTCCTAGATATACACTGTATTGTTGGACGGAGGGAGTATATATTACTGTACTGAACAAAACCTCATCAAGAAAACTGTGAGTGTGACCATAGGAAAAGGGGTTTCGTTATTACTCACCTTAATTCTCAATTCTTTCATTGGATAAGGAGTCAACAAATGTCTTATGCTGGTTGTGACAGGGCCTGTAGGTGAAAAAGAAAAAGGAAAAGGTGCTGAGAACAAATGAGGCAAGATCCAAGGCTGAATGTGTAATCTTATACTAAAGAAACCATACCTGTTTAGTGCAGACAACTATTTGATCTCCTTTTTTGAGCGCACCGTTAATCAGAACCACATCAATTGTTGATCCAAATTCTTTAACTTCATTGACCTCTAGCACAGTACACTAACCCCCAAAAAGGATCACATTCAGAACATTGATGAATAATGATCGAGACAAGGAGATTAATAGCTTATAGTATTATTATTACAAACTCTCAATACAAAATTTGGTTATAGTTATGACTCATAAATAAGGTGTACTTAATGGGTACTAGAAAGAATTGTGGACAAAGAACGAACCTCTATGGTGTTGACATAGATTAGCTTCTCCCATTATCTCTGGCACCCATCGCACTAGCAGAAGTAGAAGGTCAGGGATACCTTCACCGCTGGAGGACATTATTATAGAGTACGAGTTAGAAAAAGAGAAGATACATTTGCAGAAAACATATAACATTGAGCCTTTGATGCAGGTAGCACATATTACATAAACGCCTTACCTAACAGCACTGGTAGGGACAATGTTAACCACTTCTTTATCTTCTTATTTTCATAGTACAATGCTGAGTTGAAGCCACATTCCTTCAACTGTGTTATAACCTGCAAAATAAATGAAGCAATGTACAATAAAACAATCAAAACAATCCTCTCTGAATCAATGAAAATCAACTGTAGTAGTAATCAAAATGCACAGATAGAAACGAGCAAATACCTCAGTTACCCTCCATTAAATTCCCTTTGGACATCATCAGTTTGGCTCTTGAGTGCTTTCACTATCGGTGCATTGGGACAAGTCTTCCACCCATAGAGCCGGTCAACTTTGTTCAAGGCAACAACAAACTTCACATTGCGACGTTTCAAAAGGCCAATTGATTCAATTGTCTGCATCTCAAGCCCACGCGTAATATCAACCACCACCACAGCAACATCACACAAACTCGATCCCCTCAGACGCATGTTAGTGAATGACTGGTGGCCAGGGGTGTCAACTACCAGCAAGCCAGGAACTTTAATGGTGGCCTCGGCTTTCAGAGAGGTCCTCTCCCTGATGTTCTCAACTGGTAGGTAGGTGGCACCAATCTGCTGAGTGATACCGCCAGCCTCCCCTCCCTGCACATTGGTACGACGGATACAATCAAGCAGCTTTGTCTTTCCAGCATCGACGTGCCCAAGGATTGCAACAAATAGGAGCACGGAGCTCCCTATCTGCTCCATTGCTTGAACCTTCATCCTGTGGGATGATGATCTCGTCTTCATCGATATCTTCGCCCACACTGATTGAATTAGGAATAGGAGCAGCAGAAGTCACATGGTTTTCCTCTGTTTCGATCCCTTTCCCATCACGCAACAGAGTATCAAAATCATCCCAGCTCTTTTTGTCCCAATCATCATCCCCATCGTTCGCTTCCATAATCCGGGACTCTGTTCCTCACTCGATTCAGATGCTGGACGGACTGCACTGTTATCCTCCGATGATAAATTGCTCTGTTCCTCCCCCAATGGCACCTCCAACCCCCGAACCTCAACACCTCCCACACCAGCTTCAGATTGGGCATTACGCTTGGGCGGCAATTTGGACTTCCTCGCTTGATACACTGGCCGCTTCTGCGTGCCACCACCCTCATCATCAGCGCCAGCAGCATCAGTGAGGGCGACACCCGAGCCGCCTCCGCGCCGCGTCCAACCGCCGCTTCTCCTCCCTCTCCGCACGCTTCCTCCCCTCCTCCAGCCGCCTCCTCCGCCTCTCCTCCTTCGCCCTCCTCTCCTCCTCCGCGCGCCTCGCCTCCTCCTCCCTCGCCCTCCGCTCCTCCTCCGCGCGCCTCGCCTCCTCGGCCCTGGCCGCGGCCTCCGCCGCCTCGGCCGCCGCGCGGGCGCGCGCCTGCTGCTCCTGGATCATCCGAACGTGCCTCGGGGCCGTCGCCGCGCCGCTAGCCGCCGCCACATTCCTCCGGCCTCCTCCACCACCGCCGCCGCCGCGGGGGCCGGTGGCGCGGGGGCCCGCGGGCCTCCTCGTCGACATGGGGGCGGGTAAGGGAACGGTCCAGGTTGGCGAGGCGGGAGATCATACGCCGGCGGGGAACACGCGCGGCTGCGCGCTGTCGTTGAGACCGGACGGCGGCGGCGGAAACCCTAGCTGGGCGGAGATCGGCGACGGCGGCGGCGAAGACGGCGAGATGAATACGCCGAGTATACGTATGCGATACGGCCGAGACGGGGTTCGCGTGTGGGGATGTATTCGAGCTTGGGTGAGCGCCTGAGCGGTTATGTAGCGGTTGTGTGGGACCAGTATGCAGGGACCGTGACGGACGGTACTGCAACTCGTAGGGCCCACGTGACAGGTCAGCGCGCGTGTATTGTGGATCGCAGGGTTTTTTTTTTTTTTTTTCTTGAGAGAGAATGTGGATCGCAGGGGTTGATCGCGTGTACTCTCTGGACTCTCTCTGGCCGCGTTTCTGGGCTGCCACGTTTCTGTATCTAGCCCATGGGTTTTGGACTGCATACAAACTGGCCCAGTAAGAGTAAGGGCCTCTTTGAATTGTGCAGTTTTTTTTAGAACTAAGATACCTTGATTCTTGGTGAAGAAATACAGTGGTTATACTTTTTAAAAAAGGCCCTAGACTAGTTTTTAAAACTGAAAAACAGTGTTTCATAATTATGTGGTTGATAAAAATTATAAAATTTCTAAAAAAAACACTCCATATATAATTTTTCTAATATCAAAGTGGCAAAGTGCAGATAAATAAAGCTATAAAGTGTTTCTAAAACACCAAAAATACTTGCAAAACAAGGTGTCAGTTGATTCATTTTGCCTGGCGCATGATCTCGAGGCTAGCGGCATGGAGGGTGGGGGCATGGCTTTGGCTGAGGCCTCAAGGGGGGGTGGAACTGGAACTGGAAGAGGGGGCCATCATCACCAGGCACACATTTGTCCAAACTGGTTTATTGCGATCCCTGTGTATCAACTCGAGGTTTTGATCTGAATGCTAGAGAATTTAGTGATGTCTCTTACCATCTAATTCTCTATTTTGAGTACGGAAAGCGGATTTTTTTTTCCCCTCAACTCCTATGAAACTGTTAAATAGTTTTTCCCCCAAAAAGGAAACCTCGTATGCAACCATGCATCAACCTTTTTTAAACCACAACAACTGTTAAGAAACTTACGCTGTTTCATTCCAGAAAAGAAAAGGAGTCTTCTTTTCAAACAGTATTCCAGAATACCAAAGTGGGAGCCACTTCTTCCCCAGCTCCATCCATTTAATGCAACTCGATCCGGTGCCTCCACGCACCCACTTTCCTTTTTTTTTTCTTTAGACATACGTGGCATCCAGTTCAGCTCTTCTTCTCGAATGAAATATACAATGTTCAGCTGACCTTAATCACCATCATGGCCAAAGAAGCCACGTCAGCGTCATCGACGGCTCCAATATTTGAATAATAGCGATAGGGACCTGAGACAAATCGATTAAACCTACCAATCCAAGTCCAAAGTGAGAACAAACATATGGGGGCCAGCGTGACAACGACACGCAACTGAACCTGGTTTTGTATATGTGCATGGTACGTGCACGCACAAATTGCCCGAAATATCGTCCACATGCCTGCTCACACACCAATACCAAAAATAGGCCTTCTGCGCCCTTCTCATTTCTAAGGAAGCTCGATCATATACATGCAGACCGACTTATCTAACTCAATATATGAATGCACGTAAGAGAACATATTTTCAGATTCACAAAGTCATCACAAACATTCTGTTATGGATAGTCAAGTCAATTGATGGTCTTCCGAATTTTATGGTCATAATAAGATTATTAAGATCAAACACAGATGTGGGAAAGGCCGAATGGCGTAATGATATATAATAGATTTATTTGATTCAATACAAATTTGAGTATATTTTAAGTTAACGTTTTGAAAATAAAAATTTGGGGAAAAAATTAAAACTGTAGCTTGAATTTTGCTGACCGCGATCTTTACATGTATAACTAAAAGGTAAATGTAATCCAAATGTCAATCTATTACTCCCTCCGTTTTTTATTATATGACGCCATTGACTTCTTCGTTGAACTTTTACCAACAATATAGATTTAAATAATTATATTTCGAACGTGAAATGAACATCATTGGATTCATCATCAAAAGCATTTTAAAATTAACTTATGCACTTAGCTATTCACATCAATATTTTGAATAAGACGAGCGGTCAAACGTAACGAAAAAAGTCAATCGCGTCATATATTAAAAAACGAAGGCAGTAGATTTTTCGCGACTTAATTTTAAATTACAATCAGGAGCTACCAAAAGACTATAAAAGTTGATGCCTAATCTAAATGCAAATTGAAGGTCCGAGACGCCTACACATGCCTAACCATTTTTATTTCAAAAAATATTATTGCCCGGAAATAGCTAGCCATCTCACGTTTGAGCTGTCAACCTACTCCGTATCTACAAAGGCGAGTTCAGCAGCGGGACGCGGATTCAGTGTTGGTCAAGATAAGATCGAGGCACACATGCGTTAAAACTAGCCGCAGCAAAGGACATCACGATCTTTTATATTACTCAATTGTAATCGATTGATCAACTAGCAGAATAATTAAGAGATAAGATCGAGCAACATGCGTTGCAACAAAGCTAGCCGCCGCGAAGGACATGATCTGTTATTAAGTGGCAGATACTGACAAAAAATGTTAGTACTAATTGCAACTTTGATCTGTTAATTATATATCATTAGCGAATACTACTAACAAAGCACTGCGGTCAGCAAATTAAACGAATCTACTTGTAGTACGGCGGTGCTCTCGTGTACCCCTAATCCCCGCCGTTCTACGTACGTAGCCCGTACCGTGCTGCTCGCCGTCGACGAGGCGGGCGGCGCCTCCGTCCACCGACAAGCCGACAAGCAAAGGAGGCACGCCTCTGGCGCCGGTCTTGCCGGTCTTCAACTTCAATGGAGAGACAGCGCTGCGCGGCAGGAGGCAGCAACTTGATCGCCGGGTAAGCTAGTCGATCTCTGCCTGCCTTCTCTGGCTGCCGCCACGTCCGCGCCATGCAAGCGCAGATCGCGTAGGCGGCGGGTGAGCCGAGCGCCACGCTGCCTGCCTGCCCGGCTGGGTTGGTTTGGTTTTGCCCCCATGCATCCCGGAACTGGCAACGGATTTCTTTATACACGCTGCACGTTTTTCCAGCGTAATGCGTTGCATTGGCTACTACTCCAGTTGTAGTACATCAGGCTATCAGCTGATGAATCTGTGCCAGTCGCAATTGGCGAAGGATGAGACTGCATGGGGTGACTGGCCGTCCGGCTGGATAGATGATCGATTCCTGCGGTTGTAGTACTCTCTCTTTCTCTCTCTTAATCAAGATTTTGGGATCTCACAATATGTGATTCGCATGTTTGTTGCAATAAGTATTACTGCATACTATAACAATTTCTTTTTGTGTCCAGTCGCTGTTTTTGTTTCCGTATTCCTTATTTACGCACTGGGATGACAATCCGGTTGGTTCTTCATTACAGTGTTAATTCACGGTATGGCATTTTTCATTGCAGTAAATACTACTGTTTGCCGTAGTTGTTGTTTCGAATCAAATAATGAAATATACAAATTTTTTTATGTATTGCAGTAGCTACTCGTCGATGTTGAGCACTGATTAAAGTATAGCATCTCTGTCTAACTTTTTTTTTTTTGCATTGAGGGAGGTTATTAAAATTATCAAATATATGAATGTCAGAAAACTAGGTCACTTGATTTCTTTTAATCTAAAACACCTTTATTTTTAACGACATTGTGATATATCTACGAATAGCTATTGAATCAAACCAAAAAAAACACAGATTGAGAGAAAGCAAAAAATTGGAGGATTGAAAATCAGAAAATGTGCGAAAATACCTTCGAGAAAGGGATCCAACAAATGGAACTAGTGGAGTTTACAAACGGCGATAGGAGTTGAGGACAAATGGGATTTTGTAGCCAATTATTTTTGTGTAGAAGGTCGTGTCTGCCTATTGGAGGGCTTGTCAATTTCGACCAGACCTACATATGTACTACCTTTATGTGGCATCAACGGTATCAACAACTGCTATATGCGGTTTTTGAGGAATATGCTCCTTGGCATGCTTCTTATTTCTTCCTGTGAGCTATAGGTCATATATGACATTACTCTAGTAGCAGTAATTTTTTTAAAAGTTTATTTTGGCATTGCACGGATGTTCGCAAATGTTAGGTACTATACAAGCTATTCTAAGCTAAATCTGGTAAAACATTATTTTAATTTTAATACCATGAGAAAAAATAGCATTATTTGCATGATTTATCGTGGTAATTGAGCCCCATGTCATAAGCATCAGAGACACAGAGAAAAAGCACCAGAGAGAATAGATCTGAAAACAGAATAGTAACAGAATAGCTTATTAGTCAATAATTGAGTAGCTTCCACAAACGGGGTGGACCTAACAGTTCACCTCCCCGTCATCTGGTTGGTGAACCGGCTCGAGTGGGCCCCACGCCAGCCACCTCTGCTCTCTTTCTCCATTCTCCTCATCACATACATGCCCATCCACATCCAGCTCACCGACGATTTTGAAGCTTCCGGAACAGCACGTACTACATATACACACGCAGTGAAAGAGAGCTTAAGAACCAGGCTGCAGAAAGGGCTCCCAATCGGGCCAATCCTGGTTCCTGTTCGGTATGTTGGATCTCTGTGTTTTAATTTTCGTTGTTTTGCTATTTTCTGTTTCTGATATTGCATCTGACTGCTTGTTCTTCAGTTCGTTTTTGTTCTACAGTTCGTTTGCCTCCGTGTTTCTGTTGGTTTGCGTTTGCGCTGCTTCGTTGGGACCTTTGCTTTGCTTCGTTTTGGAAATTCCGGAATTTTAATGCGGTTTCGAGATGGGAAAGACGTTCATCTCTTGAAACTCAGTTCTTCAGATCGGTAACTTAGAAGTTTAAACTTAGAAGTTTAAATTTCAAAGCTTTCAGCATATTTTCGAGACTTTATCCTGTTTCACATTCGATGTTCTTTGGGAACTGTGATTTGCACATTGGTTATGCAGTTCTTGTCAAGAACATGCTCTTTGTGTTGTACCCAATGATATGTTCTGGTGTTCATGTTGACTTGTATTTTTATTTTCTCGAACAGAACGAGTGAGCATAGATCTGTGCTGTGGATATCATGTTCTTGGGTTGAGCTCATAGTTTTCCTCGTTCTCTTTGTCAAGTCAGCATCTATCTTTGATGCTCAAACCACTTCTTGCTCTGTTCCGTCCAAAGCTGTGCTCAATGATTTAAACCTGCTTCTTTGCTGAAAACAAGATTCTTCGAAAACATGGTTCCTCGAGTCACAACATTCGAAAATCTTGTTAGAGTAATATGTTGCTTCGTCAACAGTTGTTGTGCTGTAAGCCTGTAACTGTGAACCAATACTGGCCTTTTGCATCTTTTATTTTAAAGCTGGTTTGTTTCCTTCCGAATTCAGAGCTTCATCGTTTTTAGTACCTACCTCCTTCAGGTGTTGTACCTTAGCAGTTTCAGAGTTTTCTTAGAGGCAGCTGCAGTGTTGTATTTTTCATTCCACATAGAGGAACTTTGACTTTCATAAATTCTTTTGGTACCACATGCTCAGCTATGATCCAAACGAGGTGGCTTGGATGCTAAATAAACACAACACGAGCCTCTATTCTAATGCATCACAGTTTGACTTGAATTCTCTGAATACAGTCATACTACATCCTCTTCTGAATCCTTGATTTACGGGATAATTCTCGGGTCAGCAGGTGAAGAGGTGATCGTGCCACTTGCCACCACCTTCGCCGTCGTCGTACTCGTCGTCACCAGCTCCGGCCGACACAGACGCCGAGAAAGAAGATGTACCTGGTGAAGGACATCGGCGGCGCCATCGGGCTGATGGGCGTGGCGCTGGTGCTCCTGGGCACGTGGCCGGTGGTGCTCGCCGTGCTGGAGCGGCGCGGCCGGCTGCCGCAGCACACGTTCCTGGACTTCTCCATCACCAACTTCCTCGCCGCCGTGCTCGTCGCCCTCACCTTCGGCCAGATCGGCCCCGACACGCCGGAGACGCCCAACTTCCTCACACAGCTCACGCAGGTCTCGATAACGCTGGTTTCATGCAGTTTTCAGTGATTTTTCAGACCTGAAGTAGACACATGTCTGAAACTTATGTTTGTCTGAAAAATATAACAAATGAAAATGTTGTGACTTTGAACTGAACAGGTGCGGGAAAACTGGCCCTCGATCTTGTTCGCGGCGGCCGGCGGCGTGACCCTCAGCCTCGGCATGCTGGCGACGCAGTACGGCTGGGCGTTCGTGGGTCTTTCGGTCACCGAGGTCATGGCCTCGAGCCTGAAAGTTGTCATCGGTCAGTAGTTACACTTGTATGTCTGAACTCTTGAAGTTGCTGCACCCCGAATTGTTCAGAACCTGACGATAACGTCACTAAACTTGTGTAACAGGGACAACGATTAACTACTTCCTCGACGGCCGGATCAACAAGGCGGAGGTGCTCTTCCCCGGCGTCGGGTGCTTCCTGATCGCGGCTATCCTCGGGTCACTCGTCCACTCCTCCAATGCCGCGGACAACCAGGAGAAGCTGGCAAAGTCCATGGCAAGCTACAGCAACAACGCAAGGTCTTCAGTTTCTGCCAATTTAGTTGCTTTTTTTCCCCCTCCTGGTGTATGAAAACAGCTGAAGTACCATGGTTTTCTGAATGCTCCACAGGAACTCTGTAAATGGAGAGCTCACCAAACACCTCCTCGAGAAAGGTAGGCCATGATTGATGAGCTTCATCAAAATATTTTCCTGTAGCTCAACCAAAGAGTTTATCATATAAATTTTTTTATTATGGCAGATCTACCCAAGGATCCTGAAGCAGCGAGGCATGATGGACCCAACATGGAGAAAGTGGAGGCAGGGACTGCAGAGTTCCTGGTGAACCTGGAGGAGAAGAGGTCAATTAAAGTAGGTGGCTAGTACTCCATTTCCAGATATTCAGATCAATGAATCACAAGTAGTAGTACATCAGAAATCTGAAGACTCTGTTTTCACCTCCTCTGTCATCGTCGCCAGGTGCTGGGCTCCCACACGCTTCTCGGGCTGGGCATCGTCGTCTTCGCGGGCGTCTGCTACGCGCTCTTCACGCCGGCGTTCAACCTCGCCACCAACGACCAGTGGCACACCCTCCCCGACGGTGTCCCGCACCTCGTCGTCTACACGGCCTACTTCCACTTCTCCCTCGCCTGCTTCGCCTGCAGCGTCGCGCTCAACGTCTGGCTCCTCTACCGCCCCATGGCCGGCGTCCCGGCGTCCACGCTGCGCGCCTACCTCGCCGACAACGGCCATGGCGGGGCGCGTTGGCTGGCGCTGCTGGCGGGGGCCGTGAACGGGCTCGGGAACGCGTTCATGTTCATGGCGGGCCAGGCGGCCGGGTACGCCGCGGCGGACTCCGTGCAGGCTCTGCCGCTGGTGAGCACGTTCTGGGGCGTGGTCCTGTTCGGCGAGTACCGGCGGTCGTCGCGCCGGACGTACACGCTGCTGGGGAGCATGCTGCTCATGTTCGTCGTCGCCATGGCCGTGCTCATGGCGTCTTCCAACCACCGCAGGCCGCTCTGATCCATGGCCGCCGCGGACGTCGAGGCCAGCTGGTGCGTGTATGTACTGTGGCAGCGGCAATGCTGCGTTAATAGATTTGTATAATGAACACCGTGAGCGAGTGTTAAGTTAAGCGCTATACTAATGTTTTGCGTGAGTTAATTAAGGTTGCGATTCAAACACTGTCGAATTGATTTTCTGGAACATTGCTCGCCGGTAAGTATGGAATGCGACGAGGAGAATGGAGACAGCGAAGAGGCTCGCGTGGGGCCCACTCTAGAGGCTTGACAAACCAGCTGACGAGGCGCTGGTCAAACTTGTATAGGTCGTTCACCTTCACCTGCCAACCCATTGCCAAAACTTCTCTGAAGACGTCTCCGTCATTCTTTTTTTTGCGAGGGTCACTTTTTTTTTTCTCAACCGCTCGACTTCCTCAGCACAGGTAAACGATTCAAAGTTTGGCCAAAAGAATACAAGAATTGAGTTTCTAGAATCTGCCGGTGAGCAAATTTGCACTAAGCAGCGTCAGCAATTTACAGTACGGAAGGAATATGATCCTATGTGATATGTCAATGTAATTAGGCCTTGTTTGTTTAAGTTCTCGAAGCATCAAAATAGAAAACCCCGTGGATTATGGGTCACAATCGAAAAGCTAACACAGGCAGATTTCATATGCAGATTCACACAATTAGGCTTTGATTGTGGCAGATCCTTGCAAACTGAGTACAATTGCACTTTTCTATCTTTACTCTTCCTTAAGCGGGTGTGCGTCGCGCGCTCATCTTCTGTCAAATTCCGCGCCGACAGGTGGGGCCGGCTCCTCTCCGCGCATCCTCCCGCACGCCTGTTCGCTCGCATCGTCTCGCACACCCGCTCCGCCGTCCGCACGCCGCCTTGCTCCTCCCCGCCTCCCGCCGAACCCAACCCAAGGCCGCCTTGCTCCTCCCCGCCTCCCGCCGAACCCAACCCAAGGCCGCCTTGCTCCTCCCCGCGTCCCACCGGACCCAACCCAAGGTAGCCGCCCCCCCCATCCACGCGTCGTCGCCGCAAGCCCTCCCTCGCGCCACGCCGGTTGCGATTCAAACACTGTTGAACTGGGTTTCTGGAACATTGCTCGCCGGCGAGTAGGGAATGTGACGAGGAGAATGGAGATACTTCCCCCTTTGATGACGTTAGGATGGGATTTTTTGACTAGTAGCTAGTGCAAATTTGCTGTGCACCACATCTGCACATCTGCCACTGCGTGCACCCAACCCGCCGCCCAAGCTCGCCGCCATCGCCTCCCCCAATCTCGTCGTCTCCAAATCCGCGCCTCTCTCAAGCCTGCAGCCTCCAAGTCCGTTGCCTCCCCCAAATCGACCCCATTGACCCTAGATCTGCATTCCTGCTTGTAATGTTGGAGTAGGAGGAGGGCCGAGCGTGGAACTGCGGAGGAGATCGAGCAGGAGGAGTTGGAGCTTGGCCAGCGAACTGGGAGTTGAAGCTGCATCGCGAGGAGACCTCTGTGGAAGAAGAGCCCCAGTAGGTCGACGTCAAACAAAGGTGAGAATAAGATATGCTCTGTTTCTTGTGCTACCTGAGTACGACATTTGTGTGATTCGAAGACGATCTTCTTTGGCATTTGTTAAGTAGTATCATTGTTTACTGCAACAAACTATTAGTTTATCCCATTGCCCTTTAAAAAATAGATGGCCTGCACATGTATCTAAGGATGCTTCACGGTTCAGAAGTCCATGTAATTACCATGTCTGTCTTTTGCATTATTATAGTTATTTTCTTGTAACTTGGACACCATCATTTAATTGTTGCACATGCTGATTTACAGTTTCAGTTTAATATCGCAGCGTTAGCTATGTCAGTAGAAGAGCGTAGTTGGATGTACCAAGGAAGGTTGGAATGACAATGGTTGACATTCTGAAGATTGGGTTCGCAACAAAAATGCATTTCTAGATCATGCTTTCATAATGGAGAATATTACTATGTTCAAATGAGGCATTTGACTATATATTGTTCAATGTTCAATAACATGGCTTTTCATAGTGTTAAGAGTAAAATACATACTATTTCTTCGGATTTCCTTTTTCTTTGCCTTATATTGCGAGTTCATCATCTGTCCCCGCCTTCTTGGTTTACTGGAGCTGCAGCTTCCTTCGTTCTGGCAGTGCTGTAAATAGTGTTTTGTAAAAATTTGCTATTACTTTAGTTATGAACTAATCTATGTTAGCGTGCTAGCTTTTTTAACGGAGGTAAGTGGATCAAAGGAAATTTCGATGTAGTGGATGAAAGAAGTTTATTTCGATGCACAATTGTTCTCCTTGCTAAGTGTTCATTATTTACCAAAAGGGCGTTGCTACACGTACGAAAAAAACATACAAAACCCTTACATAGAAAGTTCAAGGCAACGCTAATTAACTGCCTTTCCTTAAGCAGACGATCTCCCAATAACCCCAAGCGACCCCGACTCCGGCACCATGCTCAGAGCCTGGCTCCTTTCTTCATCTTCCCTTCGTCATGTTTTGTCGATCACCACGACCATGTACCGTGGTCCTGGCTGAGCGAGGAAGCTTGCCACGGTTATCGTAACTGCGATTCCCTGTGCAGCCGCACTCGCTAATCTTGCGTCATCAGCTCCCTGTTCCTCCTGAAGTATTCGAGTGGCCAGCTAGATTGGTCGGCGCTAGACTAAAAAAATTGTTTTGTTGTATATGTGTGCATCTGGATCAACTATTCTGCTCCAATAATCCCAACCAAATTACGCCTGAGTATAGATCCAACTTATTTTTGTTATGCCAAGATTTGATTTTAGGGACCATAGTATCATGACATGATCATATAAGATTAGGAGGCTCATTCTAAAAAAGAAGATAACATTAGGTAGCAAGTCAGATGAGTTTGGAGAACCCTGGATGAGTTTGACAGGAGTAAACAACAAGAAATTTGCTCGCTATCAGTCGACTGATATTTGGTCTTCCTCTCAGTCGAATTTTCTGACCATTGGATGGTGATCGAGCGGTTGATGCATGTTGTGTGTGGGGCTCGCTCGAACGCGCTCAATCAGAATCAGTCGATCTGCTTCCCTACCGGGCAACCCGTTAAGTTTATTATCCGGTCCGTTAACTAAAACTGAAGTGCACCCACACGAACACATTCGTTTGGGGGGGGGGGGGGGGGGGGGGGGGGGGGGGGGGGGTTGCCTGGGCAAGGCGACGATGTTCCAGCGGCAGAGCTCCCACGGTAGTCGTTAACGCCGATCTGCTGTGTGCTTGTTTCTGATATATGCTGGATCCACTCGTTTCTTGTTGGATTCCATTCTTCTATTCTGATTTTTCCCCTTTTGCTCCTCCATTACACTCCGGCCAAGGTTAGGAATTGGGTGGCAGCCATGGAGCAACCGCGGCTACCAGATCCATCATCCTTGAGCGGAAGGTGCGGAAGGGATGTATGGCATGATGGAGGAAGGGCGGTTGTTGTGAGAAGATGTTGATGAGATCCTTCAATTCGTGGATTGAGTGCTGGGTACCTCACAGATTCCCTCTCCTATGCTCTTCCTTTGGTACCTTTCCTACCAGCCAGTGTTGGTGCCTTCTTCCTTGTGTCAGCTTGATTCAACGTAGCCACCATGTTGTACATAAAAAGATAAATCACTTTTCCCAATTAGTTTAGAAAGGGTTGTCAAATCTTGAGCGCAGCATGCGTTGTGGAAAGCATAGCAGTGCTATGGTAAGCTGATATGAGGAGATTAGGATTCAAATTAAAGAAGAGATATTTTTTTAGTACTTGATTACAACTGTGTCAGTGATCTGAATTTAGAGTTCTGTAACAACTCTTCAGTCACATATCATGCTGTGCATTTTGGTGAAGATGAACGAGTTTGTAATAAATTGTAGTGTACATGTAATCCTTATAAATTCTTCTAGAACATGTCTTTCTGCATGAATTTTCTACCACTCGCAGTGCATTTTTTTCTTCTCTAAACTTTACTAATGTTTTTTTTTTGCCTTAATGGAACTTCAATTTGCTCTATCCTTTGTTTTTGGCTTTGTACATTGTAGTAGATGCTACATGACTTGTCATTCTGTCTCTGACTTCTTAATTAGTTCTAGGTTTCATCAAGTAGTCCTACAAATATTTTGTAATCAAGAACAGTCATATTTCAGCATGCTTTGGCACAACTTTACGAAATCTCTATTTCTGCATACCAAATTTGATAGATGTTATTTCCTCCCTTCTACAGGTGTGTTCCTTCTTGTAGGTGCTCATGTCATCTATACAACAGGTGTTCTCTTGTAGTCAATAACTTTTTTGCATTTATAATACCTATATTGTATTATACAAGGAAATTTCACATTGTTTCATTTGAATTTACTTGTATGCTATAAGGTGAAATACTAGTATATCACAGGCGTAATTTTACCCTTTCTTATTTTAATTGGATCTAACACCTGTTTTGCTTGCTTTTTTGTTATAGCCTTGTATTTTCTAGAACATGTCTTTTCTGGCCAAATTTTCTACGAACTGCAGTGCAGTTTTTTCTTCCCTAAACTTAGTGATGTTTTTTCACTGCCTGAATATTTTACTGGCCAAAATTTCTACAAACTGCAGTGCATCCCTAAACTTTAGTGATGTTTTTCTTTTGTCTTAATGGAACTGTTGTTTGCTCTATCCTTCGTTTTTGCCTGTGTACATTTCAGTAGATGCTGCATGACTTATGTCGATAACTTATTTGCTTAACTGCCATAAAAAAAATTGGCTCTCTTTTGCACTGAATTTACAAACTGCAGTGCAGTTTTTTCTTCCCTAAACTACAGTGATGCTTTTTTTTTTTTGCCTTAATGGAACTACAATTTGCTCTATCCTATGTTTTGTCTGGGTACATTGCAGTAGTGCTAACATGACTTATGTCAATAACGTGTTTGCTTAACTGCCATACAAAAAAAAAATTGACTCTGTTTTGAACTGAATTTACACCCCAAGAGAGATGTGTAATATTAATATCACTCATAATTTTTTGTCAGACCATATTGTATTATTTTATTGTGAATGATTATAACTTATCAGAGATTTGTGTAATAACAAAACACTCAGATAATTAAAGTTATGTTTGAACCTTTAAATTTTTCTCTCTATGTCATTTCTCCATAGCATCAGGTAGATAAGCTACCATCATGTTCTTATCCCAACCTCCATTTTTTGTCATTTCTTTTTTCTTTTTGTTTGATTATGTTGAGCCTGAAAAATTATCTTTTTTTCTGAAGGTAATTAATTTTTTTAGAGTGGTTCCCTAATGCCAACGATTGAATTTTTCCCACATAGAAATAAATCATCCTTAAGAAATTTCAGGACCTAGTTTATTTGATAGCGCGAGCAGCTACAGTTTTTTATTTTGGGCTATATCAGTGGCATCTCTACATGGTAGAACATTGAGCAACAATTACCAGCTCGTGTCCTTTTTATTTTGTCTTGTATTCAGATAGCTGATGTTGCTAATTTGCCATAGACATGAAAATGTAGTCAGAGATGCTACAGTTGCAGTCAGATAGTGATCTGAGAGGTGGCATTGTCCAGCCAATTTACTTGTTGTTGAGTTTGTAATCGAGCAACTAGGCTCATTGTGATTACTGTTATCAGACCCAACTAGCCTCTTATTCTTTGCCTTCAGGATCCAGACATATGAGAGGAGAGGAGGGAGAGGTGATACTCCTTTCATCTACTTTGTTCATGGATATCAGTCCTATTCTTTGCCTTCAATTTTGTTGAGCAAGTCTGATTTTAGCCCCTTGCTGCATTATTTGCCTAGCAAGTGCATGCATGTAACGCCCAATATTTTTTGCATTTATATTGCTGATCTTGTATTACATATCTAATAAAATTACACATTGTTTTGTTTAAATTTACTTATATGCTATATGGTAAAGTATTAGTATACCACAAGTGTAATTTTACTTTTTCTTAGTTTAATTGGATCTGACACCTGTTTTGCTTGCTTTTTGTGATAACCTTGTGTTTCTACACTTGCTACTCCTGGTGGAGGACCTTCTTCATCTACTGAAAGTGCTAGCTTCAAATATGTTTTGATCCTAGGCTATGTGATGTAAAGCTTTAATTTTTCAGCCGTACTTCTCAATCATCCATGATGAACATTGGTTATTGTTTCATATATGAGATGGAATCGTCGTTTTCATGGATTCATATTTTGATGAGGATTCTGATTATCAAAAAAGAATGTGAAGAACATATCAGTAAGCTATTTACACTCATTGTGTTATAGCAAAATTTAGTGTTTGTCTTCCTGTTCCACAACTGATATGGTTCTATTAGTGCCAGCTTCCTAATTTTAAAGTTTAGGACAAATATCAGAGGATTACCAATTCCGTGACTTCTCTGATCATTATGCAAAAGTTCTGAAGCGGGAGCATGAGTTCTGGAAATATTTGTTCGACATTTTCTTTGTTTTTTGGCTAAGTAGCCTTGCCATCCCTTGCACAAGTTGCCTTTGGGTTACTAGCTGGTAGACAATTTTTTTTTTCATTTTTAAAGCCAAGGGTGAAAAATTTACAATGTGCATTTGAAAGCTAAACACCTTAAGGCAGCCTGGTTACAAGCCTGCCAAACACAAATCGGGCAAAGAAAAAAAAAAGTATAAATTTGCTGCCAAAGTTATCAGCGCCGCAAGCTCGCAAATCTGTTAAGAAATACAAAATAAACAAGCTCACGGAGCTACCGGGTATGTTGTTCGTTGCGGACCCGTTTACAAGAAGCTAGATTTCCTAACGGGTTTCTTTGGTTGGCGGGCCCGGTCCACAAGTCCCTGCGCTCCTGCTGATTATTTTCATTGCTTACGGCGTTCTGATCACAATCAGATGGCCAAAAAAAAAGTGACTGAGATAAACCCAAATCTCAGTCACCTGAGGCCGCGACAGATCCAAACAACAATCAGGCTTTATCGATACCATAACTAATTTAAGTGGGCAATTAAGAGAGGTGCAGGATGGCAGGTTGCCTTGGAACATTATTTCGTACAGGCTTTGTAAATAAAAGTTGGTACGTATAGACTTTTCCTTTACCAAATGCAGGGTTGACATAATTTATATATGCACCCCCTGCCCCTTGATAACTCTTATTTATCACTTATGTTCATATGTATTCCTGCTTCAAATGATGCATAGCTAGCTTCATCATAATATTTGTCCAATACAATTAAATTCTGCTAACATAGTATATTCAGAAAAAGTATACCAAGAAATGCTATATGTTAAACATGTTGGTTTTATCGCATAAGTATGAACCTGTGTAATGTAGGGTGCATTAAGAATAAAACTGATTTGAATGACGATGTACACAACACCTGACATCCTCAATTAAATAGGCACATAAGAAAATCTTACTTACGTGACATAACACATAATTGATAAATATATGGAAAATACAAGAATACTACTGGACTTAGTAGGCTCAGCTAGGAATTATGTGATGTGAAACTTAGATATCTAACTAAACCTCATTTATTTGTTAACTAAGGTTATTGGTTCATTGAACTTTGGGGAAGTATAATTTCTAAAAAAAATAGACATTGGAGGGCTCCTTACAACAATTTTGCAAAAAAAGTGAAAACGATAGAATAATCAAAGAGTACACTATATTAGTTCTATTAAATTCAATTCAAGTAGTACGATATATTGTGACTTTTACTATTCTCATAATTTATTCCAGATGTGTACGCAGAAAATGATTTTATTCTGCACAATCCTATCAGCCAAATGCCGTACTTGCATGGGCGATGTCTACTTTGCATACAGAAGAAAGAAAAAGGCATAGGAAAAAACAAGAATTACATTTAATGAAACTTAATGTCAATATATTAGAACATGAACGCACGGTGGCTAAAGTTGTCTATGATTATGAAATAGATTTAAAGAGTGTATCCTATGAGTTATTCTATTACCCTTCGAGTGGTACCAAAATTATAACACGCCTTCTGTTACGAATGCAGTAGTAGCTCTTTTGTACGCACGGACTGCACAGTGATTACCAATCTTCTCTTCCACGATTGTCTTTAAATAAAGGAAAAAGTGCTGCCATTCTTTACCGGGAAGACCAATCACAGAGCTAGGGCTATCAAGGAGACATCTTTATCTTTAGCAAAGCGAGGGCGGGAATTTCATGCTTTCCTTGGAAAAGAGACAAGCTGCTGCTGCTGCTGGCTCTGTGAGAGAAGCAAAGCATCCAATCCAAGTACGTACATGGATGAAGCCAGCAAGCAACGAACCATGCTAGCAGTTTCCGAGAAAGGAACATAGCTGCCGCGCGTACGTGGTGCTCGACCACAGCTACACTCTCGAATCGCGATCCTACTTCTGGCCGGCTTCCATTTGTTCTTCCCAAGGTAAGCGCGCGTACCAGTATGCATGGAATTTGGAAATTACTACTGGGACATCAACCCCACTCTTTGTTTACACTTTGATGGTTTCTGCAGGCCACAAGGTGCTGATCGAACCAGTGGATTTCATGGGTTAGAATAGATATCGGCATTCATTTCCCGTGCTATTGATCGTCTAAGACGAGGAATTTCATCATGGAGAACCAACTGGTACGGTACTACTGTAATTCTTGTGACTGTAAGCATTGCTGCTTTAATCCAAACAAGTTTTTGGGACACCGGTGCTCTCTAGCTAGTAGCTTGCATGCGCCAACATTTATTTATTCATACACCCTGCCAGAGCATGCATTCGTATTGGATTTATTAGTTACCTACGTAACCAAAGCCGCGACGAATTAACGTGCTTCCTGCTTAATTACTTTACTTCAGGAATTTGATGCAAGAGACGTTCACACCGCCAGAGTGAAGATACTTAACTGTATTTGGCGCAACAGAGACAGGAAGGTCATCTATTTTGATGGTTGGAGTGGCTTTGGGGAGGCCCCGGTCCTCAGATCCATAGCACAAGAACTTCGGTCTATTAAAGCCAAGAACACTCCTCTAGAATTATGTTTTGACAGAATAATATACATAGATTGCTCAGCATGGAAAAGTAGAAGGGAGATGCAGAAGAAAATTGCAGAGGAGCTAGAGCTTGACCTTGAAACAATGGCCATGTTTGATAGGCAGGATGAGGAGGATGACTTCGATGGTGTGGACCATGGCTCTAGGGATGTGTTACGAAGTGTTTCAACGGTGATTGACCAGACCTTGGTACACCGAAAATTGATAATGATTTTTCTTAATGGAGGTGACGATGAGGTTGACATAACTAGGTTCGGTATTAATCCGGAATACCGTGACCATATAGTTATATGGACCTTCAATAGACGGTATCTGGCCATACGTGGTGATGACTACCACACTGAGATAAAACGCAAGCTAAGATACACAGACCTTTTTGTTATCGTCAATCGGACGGCCAATGGATTAACATGTTCAGAGTTTTGTGCAGTGCTGCGTGAAGAGGCTGCTAATATAGTCGCTCGCCACCCATGCATGCGGGACATCAACCTAACTATGGTAACGGAGTGTTGTCTGTACGAGTTATTCATGCAATACAGTTTCCATAGAGCCACTAGATTTGCTTGGGCAGCTCATGCTCCCAACTACTGGATGTGTGATGGGATCATCAAAGAGGATGGAGAAAAGGATATTTGTAGAAGTATATTGCATCAGGAAATACAATGGGAGTGCGATGCTTATCGGCTCGGCTTGGTGTTTAAAATGCTGAATGAAGATCCGGAGACCCCATTTTTTGTAGTCGAAGATGGCACTTCCTTCTCAAAAAGGAGGACTTGTCGTTGGATTTGTGTCACATCAAAGACTTTCACAAGAATACATGCAGATATGGCGGCTAGATTTGGCAGGGCATCGTCTTTGTTTATAGCACTTGACAGGTGTGATGAATCACCCCCATGCTTACCAAGTGGGTTTCTCGAACATTGCAGCAACCTTGGTGTGCTAGCTCTCTCTCACTGTGCCTTTAGCTTTGTATCACCTCCTTTCCTCCTCTGCCTCAAATTGAAATTCCTCGGATTGGATCATTGCACACATGATAACACAAGTGAAGCAGAGGACAATACAAACTGGACATGTCTCCGAACCCTATGGGTGCTTGACTTACGTTACACAGAGTGGGATGATATCTTATCTGAGGAAAAGATGGACATCATGGACAACCTTAGGGAGCTAAATATCGAGGGATCCATGTGTTGGCAGTTGACAACTAGATTACATGGAAGATTGCCATACCTTCAAAGGCTTCGGATAATCGAACCAACGCAAAAGGCAGAGATATCAACTGAAATCACCAACTCCATTATGGACAGGACGGAGTTAGAAATACTAGATTTGTCTGGAAACAGAGACATGGAAAAGCTAGCAATAAGCTCATCAATGGCTAGGAGCCTCCGAATGCTTATTCTAGATGGTTGTGATGGGCTAGAGGATGTTGTTGTGTCTGACGGGCATCCCTCCTCACTAACGATATTCAGCTTTGATGGATATGGACCAACGGCTCGTTGGATGTCGTCTTTTGAGCTACTACCTCTGCAGAGTCCTGAACGGGAGCCGCGTCCACCGCCCGATGCACATAAAAAAGTTGTCAAAACCTCCAAGATATCCCTGCAGGGTTGTACACAGTTAGAGAACTTGTTTGTACGTGGACTGCCTAATCTATTGGAGCTAGATCTCTCCGGATCTGCAATCAAGGTGTTTGACCTTACAACTATGGTGGTAGATGTCCCTGGGCTCAAGCGGTTGTTTTTGTTGGGTTGTGAGCACCTTAGCGCAATAAAGTGGGGTTCATATGATTCAATGGAAAAGCTACAGCTGGAGTTGCTGTGCATTGACACACGACATAGAAGGGTACCTGGATTTACTAGGCCATCCCTTGCCCCACACAAATCTTTTTCTCTGCAGTTGCATGCTACTCTTGCGGACGCGAGGCTCATGAGGTCCTTGTATGATTTGATTGATCATTATTATTGGAATGGAAAGGATATTTATTTTAATATCCAAATCACCTCTTCTTCAACTGATCATGGTGGGGATGTTCCACTTGACACTTCCCATTGGAAGATGATTCAAATTGAACCCGGTAATCAGCAGCCCCATCAAGTGAGCCGGTATGGTGATGTATTTTCCAAGATTGGCGATGCCCCGATGTTGGTCTTCCCACAGCCTCCGACTCAACGGCTGGATCGTCATATCGAGATTGGTGGTGGAAGCCGTGGCTTGGAGAGTGCACTGGCACAATATGATTCTTTATATGGTGTGATACAATGGCATGTTGAATCCCTGCATGTGCACGATGCCTCGACTAGTGCCAGGCCCGTCGATGGGCATGGGCGAGGTGGCCGACCGCACAGGGCCCCCAATTTTTTGGGGCCCCCGATTCCTAATAACTTGCCTAGAGAATAAAGCCAAACTAAGCTCAAAAATAGTTCACTAGCAGAGGCGGGTGTGATATGGCGAGTTATGGCGATTTTGGAGCCGAACCCCACCTCTCCCCTTGGTTCTGCAGTTCACAACGTAGTGGCCATTGGAAGCCATTGATAGAGCTTCAGCTCTGTCCGTCAGCTGCCAGGAAGAAGAAGACTGAAAAGGGCCGACTACTGGGCTTTAGTTTTTAGCATGTCTAGTGAGAAGGCCCATGTGGCCATGTGTACTCGGTGAAGCCTGGTAATCCAAACTCAACAGTAGACAGAGGTATGCGTGTGTTGTTTTGTTTTCAACTTGCCTGTACACCGTCCCTAGCTAAGGAACTCATTTATTTAATTAAAACTCATTTATATTTTAGGAATAAAAGGAAAAAGGTAAGGAACTTTGTATATAGATTTTATTTTTTTAAAACAATCTGTAGCATTTATTAGTTAATTTTTCCAACTCATGACGTGAATATTCGTATGCTTCATTCAGTCTGATGCCATTGAAGACCTGGAAGATACTACTCTCTTCGTTTAAAAAAGAGTGACACCGACGTTTCAATAGATGATATGAGAATTATATTTCTTAGATTCATCATTAGAATTTTTCAATAGCGGAGGTGATAATGCTCGTTCTGCTTTTGCTAAAAATTGCAACTTATCAATTTGGCCAGGTGGTGAATTTGTAGGGCCCCACTTTGTATTTTGCACCGGGGCCTCAAATTCTCAGAGACGGCCCTGCTAGTGCTAGCATGCCTACAGGTAGCTTGAAACGCCTGAAGTGGATCCGTGTGGAGAGTTGCCCCAGAATTGAGACGGTTTTCCCTTCCGAGGCAGATAACTATGCAGATCAGCTGGAGACCATCTGGGCATCAGATCTCCGAAAGGCCCAATGCATTTGGAGCAAAGGTGCCAAATCAATTCCATCCTTTGAAAATCTGAAGCACCTCCATCTACGCTCCTGCCCAAGGCTCCAGTTCGTGCTGCCGGTGTGGGTCGCCTCGTTCCCGAGCCTAGAGGTCCTCCACATCATCCACTGCAGTGACCTCACGCACGTCTTGGTGCTAGACGAGAAGTACCCAAAGGAGATAGTCACCCATGGCTTGCCATTCCCTAAGCTGACCACCATCCACCTGCACGACCTGCCCAAGCTGCAGGGGATCATGTGCGAGACTGCGAGGAGGTCAAGATGCTCACGCCCGCGCTAGAGACCATCAGGATCAGAGGATGCTTTGGCCTGCGCCGGCTGCCGGTCTTCTTGCAGCCGGGCGTCAGGGTCGAGATGGAGAAGGACGTGTGGGACGCACTGGAGTGCCGCCCCAGGCACCTCTTGGAACCAGCACCCGTGCATTCGCGCTACTACAGGCGGAGGCGCCTCCTCAGGGGCACCGTCCTCAGGTACGTACACCTATCAATCAGAGCATTGATCAGTGAAATAATCCACCCACCCATGCATCTAGTTGGATTAATTTGCTCTGTTCCTGACTGCACACTGACTAGCTCTCCATTTACAACTCTGCCTCTCGCATTGCCTAGGTGAACCCTGCTGGTATATATGCAATGGCTTGTTCGCCCATGACTGAATCGGGATTGGTTTGTTGGATGCTGCTGCTGCTGCCTTTGATTGAGTTTGTTGTGTGAGGTACGGGGCCTCCATCAGGTTGTTTCCTGTCTTTGTATCCTCTGCTGATGCCTATGTTGGCAGCCTAGTTGTGGTTATTGCCGCGTGTGCTTTATTTGGAATAAAAAAGCGGCCTGGTTTGTGGCGTACGTCTGCGTGCGTGTTACGCTTAGACTGTCAGACACCGGCCGGCGTGTGTGCTCAAGTGTGTGGCTTGCGATTGAATTTGAACATTGAAGCAGCAGGTGGGTCTTGGAGTGACAGGACATCTACCGGCGTGTGTGATTGTGTGTATGATTCCTGTGGCACTGGCTTGATGAGTGCCGTTTCAAATGGAGTTTGTTTGCTATGTAATGTTTGACGAACCAAGAGACAGCTGGTTTGTGTGCCTGAATCCTACTGTTGTGGTTTGTGAACCATTTATTAAGCTTCAATATATCATGTTTGTACTGTGTGAATTATTCTTGCGATCATCAGCTGGTTGATGTTTGTATCCATGCATCTGTTTCAACTTGGGTCCCATATTAGCAGAACATGTTTTTGGTACTTTTTTTAGGGAAATGGAAATGGTTTCCTATCTTTAGGTCGCGGCACATTGCTTCTTATTATTACAAAGTTCAATTACATACTAACCGGCAAAAGTAAAGGGAAACAAACAAAAACAACATCAGGGACATAATCTGAATCCATCGGTCAAAAACCACGCAGACATCTCACAAGTTCATCTCCTGGTAAAACTACTTGTTCAGTCAACTAGCCCCTCAACCTGTGCGCCTGCATGGGCTAGCATATTTTTTTAGCAGAAACATAATTATATGGATGCATGTATTAGATAATTTTATTCCTAATGGCAGAGATAGATAATTGGAACTATATCTTAGGGCTACTTATGATGACAAATATGTAACTTAGAAATAATCGTTAGGGGTTACTTTGGGAAATTTATTCATACAACAAAGATGGAAAATTCAGAAACATCCATCTGTCGTAAGGGGAAAATTTAGAAACATCAATCTTCAGTTCAGAAGCATAGTTTCTACTTTCAATCCAGTCCATGGGGAAGAGAGAAGAAACGATTCAGCAGTAAAATACAACCAGTCTTGATCGAAGAACAACAGAAACAGAGGAATTTAAAAGCTTACGAGGTAGGTACTGACGACACTAACACGCACTGCAGCAGAGGAATTCTAAAAGCAGCTGCGACACATCATGCAAATTAAGCCGATATTACTGCGCTCAATTAGGAACAAAGACTCAAAATGATTTACTGGTACATATCGTACATACCAAGTTACCAACCATACAACAAAAAGAGAAATGGAGGTACATTAGTGAACAATAACACCTCAGTGATCTCATGCTAGTGACAATACATCACAGAAAAATAGAGGGAAACAGTTAGATCCTTCGTCATCATATATAGTAACGAAAGTGAAACTGCATTAAAGCTATGAGATACAAGCTACAGAGCAGCATAATTCATCCTTAAACACCTCTGTAACAAAAGCAACATTCCAGAAATGCTCTTCATAACTGTTGTGCATCCTTTGATCATTTGCGCCACCATCTCCACCAAGCCACCTGTCGGGTCACGAGAAAATTTTGTTAACCAAAATAGAATGCCTTTGCATAGATACTACACATATCCATATCACCCCCTGATCATTTTTACAGCTAAATAATGATCCAAGCTTGATCATCCATAAATGTTCATCCTAGTACCTAACGATGAAGAACATAAATGGATGACAAATAAGCTACTAGAAAAGTTAGGTGCATTATTAATCGGAGCAATCCTGTGGCCTTGGAGATTGATTCATATGGAAGCCACTAACTATTAGGGAAAGATTTAAGACTAGAAAAGGCATGCAGGAGCATAACACAACATACTCTGGTACTGAACAATTTGAAGTCACTAGCTAGAAAAAGAAAATTCCTGATGCATAGCACAGAATAGCTGATCACTTAAACTCGCCAAGAAAAAGCAGCACTCGAAAGACAGAGAACCTACAATGTCGATCAATGCTACTGTGTAGCTCCTTCATTTACACTGTCATCTGCGCCACTACCACCTATCATATCAAGAGATATTATGGTAAATGAGAGCTAACCATCAGGGAAAAAAAGCAATACGATCAGTACATAACAATGTTACACATGAGTTATAGAGACAAAGTGAAATTCAAGTAGTAAATTTGGAGCTTCTGAATGGGAACATGGCAAAAGGATCATTTTTAGTTCGCGATGTATTGTTCTGGATTAAGAAGAATCAAACGCTTTGCAAGGTTCATGTTATATGACTGGATTAAGAAGAATCAAGCAGAATTAAGAACATTTACTATTCTTAGATGCAGCAGCTAATTTGTAGCAAAAATTAATTAATTATCAGTTTGACCAGACAGTTGTATCCATTTTAGAAACATGTGATGCATGCGCCTCCACATTTTGGAAAAACAAATAACTATGTATTGAGAAGAAAATATCATATGCATCGAGTATTGTTGCAGATTAGTGGATTAATTAGTATCCATCTCTGAAGCGGATCATGTTACTCTTATGACTGATAATAACTCGATTACTCGAAGCCAATAGAGTCCATCGTCTTGACAAGACAACACAACAGAATGGACTAATATTTATTGCTTATGAAAACGGTAGCAGTAGCAAGTGTCAATCATCCATCTTTGGAAACATCCTCGCTACCAGCATAAGTACCATAGAAAGATATGCCATGCATCACCTGCGACGAAGAAGCTCATGTAGGGGATCATAGTGCTGGCCGCTACACTCCTAAACGGCCTTAACACACCAGCGTCAAGGACCTTGTCGACCTTCAACGACTCAAAGTGCAGCGCAAAGACGCCATTCTCGGTCTCCAGAAAAATCGTGTTCCCGTCCTCATCGAACCCCACGGGCCTCTTCCTCACCGGTGCCCGCGGCAACGAACCCTCAGGAGTTGGCGGCGGCGGGGGAAGGAGTGCGTCAAGACCAAGGTCCCCGTACTCCGACCACGCCGCAACGTCCCCGTCCTCGTCGCCGTCTTCCACAACGGGCTCGAACAGATGAAGCCGGGACCCCTTCACGGCGGCGAGGCCGAGCTCGCCGTGCCCGTCTTTGAACACCTGCAAGCAGTCGTACGGATCCTCGTGCGACGTGTGCAGGCGCCTGACGTGCTGCAACCAGTTGGTCTCGAAGTTGTACCCGAACAACCTGCTGCTGTGGTCCGGGATCTCCACGCGCCGTCGGTTGTGGTACTCGGCGTGTCCCTCGGGCCAGTAGAGCTCCTGGTCCCGAACGAGGACGCTGCTGGGCTCCCAGTGGCTGACGCAGGACCACCGGCCGTTCACCGGCGCCACGTCGCCCCAGGCGCCGGTCCGCGAGGAGTAGACGATGGCGTACATGCTGCCGGATCTGATGAACAGGAGGACGACGCGGAACGGCATGGAGCGGCAGTCATCTTCTTCGCCGCCGTCGTGGCGGCAGTGGCCGGCGCAGCCGCAGACCAAGGCTGCGCGAATGCAAGGCGACTCCACGGTGGGGTAGGAATCCGAAGATGTTCCGTCGGGGTAAAGGAAGCCGGCCGGGGGATTCGGGCTCCGGGGAGGCGGCAGGTGGCTCCGGTCGCCGGTCATCGGGTCCCAGACGAGCAGCTGCGGCTCGCCGCGGAACCCCGAGGTGGAGGAGAGGAGGACGCGGCCGTGGCGGGAGCCGAAGACCCGCCACCGCCCGCCGCCGCCGTGCGGCTGCGACGGCGGCCGCGAGAAGTGCGCGGCGGAGTCGCGGTCGGGCGGATCGCCAGCGGGCAGGAACCGTCCGCTCGGGTAGAAGAAGCCGACCAGGGGCGGCGCGTGGCGGCGCCGCGCGCGGAACTCCCGGAGGAAGGCGGGGTCGCGGACGAGGCGGCGCCACTTCTTCCAGACGAGGGAGGCGCGCAGGAGGTAGACGGGCTCCGGCGGCACGCGGAGGAGGATCTCCACGACGATGCCGTCCGGCGGCAGCGAGGGCGACGAGGCGCCGCCGCCCATCTTCGCTTGTTCTGGAAAACCAGCTGTTACAGGGGGTCACCGGCGGTGAGGGGTGAAGAGAAATGCCTGTGGCTGCAGTTTTCGCGGAGGAGAGCTCAGCTGCATAGGCGGTCATGCACCGGGGAAGGAAGAGGCCAAAGAGACACCGCCCGCCGCAGCAGCAGCTTCGGCTGGATTCACTGTACGGGAACGAATGGATAGGGACTGCCGACAGGACTGGAGTGTGCTGGCGGTTGCGGGACAGCAGGAGTGAAGCTTTTTTTAGCAATGGAGTGAAGTGGACCGGTCCAACTCCCTACTGACGCGTGGGACCCAGGTTGATTGATTTTTTTGTCGTTTGCAAACTGCAGTAGAACTAGCAAAAGTAAGTTTACTGTTTCAGATATATACATCAACCATCAATTCTTAGAGAGAGAATCCTGAGTTTCTCTTTTTTTAAGATAGTGAGAAAAACAAAGGTAGTATCTTGGCTTGGACCTCCTTTTTTTTTTTGATAAACGTATCTGCATTAGTTGTTAAGGAAACAGTACAGCATCCCGTACAGAAATACGTACAAAAGGAATCGGATACAACCGAAGCAACTACAGCAGGGCCGTCTCCAAGAATTTGGGGGCCCGGTCCAAAATGCAAACTGAGGCCCCCAAATTAGCACAAATTTTTAGCTGCATGCTCATATTTATAGCTGCATATACGTGAATGAAGAGGAAATAGATGGCACTAGGAGGTTGTCTTGTCCTAAAAAAAAAGGAGGTTACCTTGAAATACGTATCACCCAATCACTGAACATTTGATCCACTGCTTCGCCAAATTAGCAGAGGAAGGAAATGAACTGAAAATTGGGAAAGTCAAAAAGAAGGGAAAGTACGAAGTGGGTAGAAATCGATATTTGGCCTGCTATCAAGAAGTGGAAATACGGGCCTTCCACTTTCCAGGTTCATGTGGGCCTATTTGTTTCTTCTGAGAACTGCTCGAATGTAAGCCCACTATCAAAGTTGGATGGCCCATACCGCTTCATGTTATGTTTGGTCGTCGTCTTCGTTGGGCAGGCAGACAAGAATCTGAACCGCCATGGCGTGAGCGCAGAGCTATGGACGTGCGGCCACAGGGGTGAAGCTTGAACTGGGGGCCCCAATTTTTTAGGGGCCTTGTGCGGTCGTCCACCCTGCCCATGCCCATCGACGGGCCTGACTACAGCCACATACAAACCCAAGATCGGACTTCGTCCCGCCGGAGATCCTCGCCGCCAACGCTCGCGCCGAAAGACGAGGAAACGGCAGACAAGCCTCCAAGCTCCAGGTGAAGCAACGCCCGAAGGCTACAAGGGCCGAAAACCTTCCCATCCTCCAGAGGAAGAGACTGACCGCACGGGAAAGGCTCGCCTGGGACTGTTCCCATGCTTGGCACCCGAAGAAGGAAGAAGAACGGCCGCCGCCGCAAGCCGGAGAAAGACGAAGCACCAAACCTCGGATCCGTACGCTCCACAGCCGCGTCGTCGCACCCGTCCGCCAAAAGACTCCACGCCGAAGCCGCCGTAGAGGACCACGGCCGCCGGAAAGCAGAGACCAGCATCCCCAGCAGCGCCGACGAGGGGGTACACAAGCCGGCGAACACCGCCGACAAACTCCCCTGTTGGGAAGGCCCGGAAGCCCCCATCTCCACAAGCCCGCCGACTGCGCCGGAGAGGAGCTCGCCGTCGACACAGAGGAGGCTCGAGAGAGTTTATTCCAAAAGGAACGCCAGCGCCGCCGCATCCCCGGGAAAGAACCTCATACCGCCGATGGTCGTCGAGACGGGGAAGCCAGCGAGGAGGACCGAAAAGCTCGTCCCGAACAGTAGCCGAGCCACATCAGCCTCCATGCCGTCGCTCGAAGACGCAGTAGCAGAGGAGGAAGAATCCATGTCGGAGCACCGCCATGGATACAACTAACCCTAAACTACCTATACCTAAGCTAGATAGCTGGGATAAGTACGCCGGACGTCGATTCCACAGCTCCCATCCACCTCCCGCGCCAACCAGGACGCCGGAGGCGAACAGGAGCCGGCGGAATCGACGCCGGAAACAGAATCGCCTTCGGTTCGCCCTTGCTTACTGTAGCGAGGGGAAAAGCCGAAGAGATAAGGTTTTTGGACTTCTCTGGCGTTTGGCTTGGACCTCCCTTGATGCTACAACCAGCTCATTACTCTCTCCGTTTTATTTATATGACGCTGTTGACTTTTCCGTTGAACTTTGACCAACAATATAGATTTAAATAGTTATTTTTGGAACGTGAAATGAATAATTCATTTCACGTTCAAAAATAACTATATTCATTTCACGTTCCAAAAATAACTATTTAAATCTATATTGTTGGTCAAAGTTCAATATCTTAAAGTGCCTTTGATGATGAATTCAATAATATTCATTTCATGTTCGAAAAATAACTATTTAAATCTATATTTTTGGTCAAAGTTAAACAAAAAAGTCAACGGCGTCATATAAATAAAAACGGAGGGAGTATATTTTTAAGCAGTCCCCCATCACACCAATAAATTCACAAAAGCAAATATTAAGCTGCCGCCTCTGCCATCCATCCCTACCCAAACATGCCACGCCCTCGCGACACAAGCAAATGTTCTCCTCCTCGCTGTGGGGATTCTGTTTTAGTGCTTTATCAGATGCCTCCCTCCGTTCTTCTGCTCCCCCCTCATCGCCCACAGGACACAAACATATGTAAACACAAGTATATATGTTTATGTATTTATTTTTTTGTTAACAATTCATCAAATATATTAGAAATTAGAATTAAAAACTAAATACAATGTGTAAATAGGCAACACTACAATAAGTAGTCCAAATTCGAACGTTTAAACCTAATATTAATGTTTTTGGGCCGATGTATTGTAATTTATGTTGGTTTCTAAATGACATGCTATCACCAAAATGTATAAATTATTTATATTTAAATCATATTTTTTATATGCCAATGATACGTATATTGGGCACGTATCAAATATAAAAAAAGGTGCAAGATTTAAGGCTATTTACCTCTGTGGAAATGACAATCTTATGGATGTTGCACCACCCCATAAAAGGGCGGGGCAAAGTTTATTGAAGAGAGTTTCTCTATTAAGGAAATCGTGCTAAGATCGGAAACTATAATCTACTTTTAAAAGTGCCATCAGGAAATCTTAATCCTAACAATAGATTTTTGTTACTTCTTTTTACCTAGCAATCTAGGCCTGTTTGATGAAATGGATTTTTTTTGCAGTAATTTTTTAAGAATAGATGCATCTAAGGGAACAGTAAATCACTTTTGCAATATCGGAGTTTGCAAATGAGTAAAAGTCAATCGACCTCGGTCCCACCCGTCAGTGGGGACTGGGGAGTTTGACCGGTCCCACTCCTGCAAGCGCAAGCACACTCCTGTCCCTATCCATTCGTTCCTGTACTGTTGTGAGCTGGGTGTGGACAAGAGCCATCGAGCTCAAGCTGCTGCGGCAAGCGGTGCCTCTTGTCCTCTTCGCCGCCGACCGCCTACAGTTCTTCCCCCTCACTGCCGGTGACCCGCTGCACCAGCTGATTTTCGAACCAAACTACTCGAGCGAAGATGGGCGGCGCCTCGTCGTCCTCGCTGCCGCCGGACGACATCGTCGTCGAGATCCTCCTCCGCGTCCCGCCGGAGCCCATCTACCTCCTGCGCGCCTCCCTCGTCTGCAAGAAGTGGCGCCGCCTCGTCCGCGACCCCGCCTTCCTCCGCCAGTTCCGCGCGCGGCGCCGCCACGGGCCGCCCCTGGTCGGCTTCTTCTACCCGGACGGAACCTTCCTCCCCGCCGGCGGCGAGCCGCCCGACCGCGTCTCCGCTGCGCACTTCTCGCGGCTGCAGCGCGGCGGCCGGTGGCGGGTCTTCGGCTTCCGCCACGGCCGCGTCCTCCTCTCCTCCACCTCGGGCTCGGGGTTCCACGACGAGCCGCAGCTGCTCGTCTGGGACCCGATGACCGACGACCGGAGCTTCCTGCCGCCTCCCCGGAGCCAGAATCCCCCCGCCGGCTTCCTTTTCCCAGGTGATGCAGGGTCTCCGGGTCCCCACCCTATCGTAGAGTCGCCTTGCATTCGTGCAGCCTTGGTCTGCGGCGGCGCCGGCGCCCACGGCCACCACGACGGCGGCGAAGACTGCCGCTCCAGGCCGTTCCGCGTCGTCCTCCTGTTCATCAGATCCGGCAGCATGTACACCATCGTCTACTCCTCGCAGACCGGCGCCTGGGGCGACGTGGTGCCTGTCAACGGCCGGTGGTCCTGTATCAGTCACTGGGAGCCCAACAGCGTCCTGGTGATGAACGAAGAGCTCTACTGGCCCGAGGGACATGAGGAGTACTATGACAATTTGGAGGGTCCGTATTCGCCGCACCGACGGGTGGAAATTCCGGACCACAGCAGCAAATTGTTCGGGTACAATTTCGAGACCAACTGGTTGCAGCACGTCAGGGGCCTGGACATATCTCATGAGGATCCATACGACTGCTTGCAAGTGTTCAAGGATGGATATGGCGAGCTCGGCCTTGCTGCTGTCAGGGGATCACGGCTTCATCTGTTTGAGCCCGTCTTGCAAGATGTCGACGAGGACGGGAACATTGCGGCGTGGTCAGAGTACCGAGATCTTGATCTTGGCGCACTCCTTCCTCCACCGCCAACCCCAGTGTGTGCGCGGAAGAGGGCCGTGGGGTTCGATGAGGACGGGAACACGATTTTTCTAGAGACCGAGAACGGCATCTTTGCTCTGCACTTGGAGTCGTTGAAGGTCGACAAGGTCCTTGACGCTGGTGTGTTACGGCCCTACAGTTGTGTAGAGGCCAGCACTATGATCCCCTACATGAGCTTCTTCGTCGCAGGTGATGCATATCTTTCTGGGTGTACATGAACTTCGTTGCGCATGATATGATACTTACATATTCTGGTAAATAATTTATTCGAAAAAAATATTCTGGTAAATAGGATGTTTTCAAATATGGATGATTGACAATTGTTACTGCTAACGTTTTCACAAGCAGTAAATATTGGTCCATTCTTTTGTATTGTCTTGTCAAGACAATGAACTATATTGACTTCGAGCAATCTAGTTATCAGGAGTAGGAGTAGCATGATCCTCTTCAGAGATCGATACTAGTAATCCACAAGTGTGCAACAATCCTCGATGCATATGATATTTTCTGCTCAATACTAATAGTTGTTTGTTTTGCCAAAATGTGGAGGCGTGTGTGTCTCAGCATGTCTAATTGACTACCAAATCTGTACAACTTACTATTCTGTTCAAACTGATAATTAATTTGTGCTACAACTTAGTTGCTGCATCTCAGAATTGTAAATGTTCCTTTATTCCGCTTGAACAATATATCCAAAGTACAATTGTCATCTCTCCCATTGTATAACATGTACATTGCAAACCGTTTGATTCTTCTTAATCCAGAGCAGACAGCACGAACTAAAAATGCACCTTTTGCCACGTTCCCGTTCAGAAGCTGCAAATTTACCACTTGAATTTCACTCTGTATATTACTCATGTGTAACATTGTTATGTACTGATCGAATTGCTTTGTTTTTCCTGATGGCTAGCTCTCATTTATCAAAATATCTCTTGATATGACAGGCGGTAGTGGCGGAGATGATGGTGTAAGTGAATGAACGAGCCACACAGTAGATTGATCGGCATTGTAGGTTCTTTGTATTTGGAATGCTGCTTTTTCTTCACAATTTAAATTATCAGCATTTCTCAGCATTGTAGGTTCATTCTAGGTTCTTTGTATTTGGGATGCTATGCATCTGGGATTGGTTTTTTCTAGCTAGTGCCTTCAAATTGTTCGGTACCTTTATTTTCAAGAAATGTATTGATGAATCAATATGTTGTGTTGTGCTCCTGTGTGCTTTTTGCTAGTCTTAAATCTTTCCCAAATAGTTAGTGGCTTCCATATGATGTCACACCCGGTTTTTATATAACCGCACATGTAAGCCAGGATTAAGTCTCTTACATGTAGTGACTCAAGTGAATAATCAAGAACAGTGCATAACTAAGTATTACACCCTTACTTAAACAAATGACTCAAAGTTCTCAAACGACTCGAAGACTCGATAACGCTAGCGGAAGACTTCTAAACTCCATCACTCCACAGGGACGTCGATCGGGGGTTCCACAAGCTAGATGTAGTCACCATATTCACCATCATAGAAGAATTCACCTCCATCTTCTGAGCAGCATTTCATGTTTATGGGGGAGATAGCAAGTGTGAGTACATATCGTACTCCGCAAGTGTGGGAAAAATATGACATGCAAGGCAATAATGAAGAAAGGCTATACATTGGTTTATTTGCTCAAATGCCAAGCTATACTTAAACACATTTAAAAGCAACCTTTATTTCTAGGTGTTATGATACAAGCAAGCAAAACAAATAAACCATAAAAGATCATCAAACATAGTGCTCACAAAGCAAACCACTATCAACTAGTATTCTCACAAGACCACTATTCCAGACTGATGCACACAAAGCATCCCATCAGCCCTCCAGTGCACACTAAGCATACCACTGGACACTCTGGTGCACACGAAGCATACCACCAGCCTAAAGCACGAACAAACACTGGTGCACACTAAGCAATCCACCAGCCTAACCAAACAACCACTGGTGCACACTAAGCATCCCACCAGTCAATGATGCACACTAAGCATTCCATCATTGTCAAAACAACAACCACTGGTGCACACTGAGCAAACCACCAGTCTAAGTTCCATGTTGCTAAAAGATTATCATCATATTATTAAGTTGAAGTGAACCATTAGTCAAGATTAATTAGATTAGGTGAATGACTCCAAAAGCATGGCTAAGCATATACTACCAACACATAGACAAAGCACTCATTGGGCGACAAGGAATAATATGGAACATGGTATAGACTCATGGGATTCAATATTAAACAAGCATGCATGTTTGCAAACAAAACATTTCAAACATAGGATCAATATGGTCAAGGACACTTGCCTTCCTCTTGCTGCTCAGTGACGACCTCAATTCTTGATCTTGGAAGTTCACGAACTCGTCTCCTATTTAACGCGTCCAAAATATAAGCACACAAACAAACAAAATAAGAAACAGTACACCAAACAGTACTAAACTAGATCAAAAACAGTACCAAAAGATAGTACTCGTTCCTACGATCACGAGAGCGCAAGAATCACTAAAAACGGAGTTATGAATAAAAAGTTATGCTAGTTTGAAGTTTTAGGGGTTAAAACAGAAAAACAGATACGTTTAAGGGTTAATTTGTAAATACAGAAAGATTTGAGGACTTATTTGTAAATATAAAAGTTTAGGGACTAAAGTGTAAAAGTGTAGGGCTAAAACATAATTTATAAAAAGTTCAAGGTGGTTTCTGTAAAATGGCAGGACCAAATTGTAAATTTATAAAAGGTAAAGGGCTTAACTGTAAAATTACCTTTTCTGGAAAATTATACGATTTTAGATAAATCGGAAATTACTTTCTAAAATAAGAAAAATCTGTGGACCAAGTCCATAGACTCGGTCTATGAGTCCACGGTGGACCGGTTATGAAAGGATATGGGCTTTTTAATCTGCGCCGTTGATCAAAAGATGAAGGGCTGAGAGCGATTGGGAAAAAGGCTGGCCGGAGCAGCTCGTCGCCGGCGAGCGGTCGCGGCGGCGGATCGCCGGACTTGGGTCGATCTAACGCTAGAGAGGTCGAAAACTCGTCGCGTTTGGTCCGGAAGATAGCTGAGAGGACGGGGAGCTCACCTAGGACGATCTCGTGCTTCGAAACGGCTCAACGGCGGCTGGCGACGTAGAGGAGCGGCGGCGGTTGGTCGGCGTTGGCGAGGAAGCTGCTACGGCGTCCGTTTCACGTCGGGATCGGGTGGAATCGAATGCGGGTGCTCCTGGCGTCCTTCTCGGTGACTCGGTGACCTTCGGGGCGTCTCCAGGCGTCGTCTCGTCGGAACTCCGAGGAGCCCCAATGGCGGTCAAGGCGGCGCTAGGGTTTGGGCGATGCGGCGGCTTCGAGATGAGGAATCGAGAGGGCGGCCGCGGCTTGGTTTTATAGGGACGGAGCGGGCTTCTCGTGCGAAGCTCGGAGTCCGGACGCGGCACGGCGGAGGAAATCGACGGCGGCGGTGGAGTCCGGCTCGGCTACGGCGGAAGGAAAGAGAAGGCCGGACGGGCTTCACTGGGCCGCGAACTGGGGATGGGCCAGGAGAAGAAAAACAGGCCGGCTGAAAAGAAAAGGAAAAGAAAAGAGAAAAGGAAAAGAAGTTGGGCCAGGGAGAAAAGAATTCGGCCCACGCGGCTTAAGGTAAAAGAAATTACCTTTTATTTTGATTCTCTTTCCAATATGCTTGCACCGTGCTCCCCTCGATCAAGAAAAATGAAGTACATTGATAAAGCCCCTTAACACGCGGGGACTCAACAGGGTGAAACAAAATTAATTGATGCACTGTAGAAGGAAGAGTACAATCAACAGTGGGACCAAGACACATCAAATTAGAAGGAAAAACACAGGTTTAACCAACTTTTTGAAACAATGACATCCTCACTGTAATTATTCATAAAGATACATAATCCCCATCAAAATTACTGAGCATACACAAGTCCAACGATTTACACTCGTAAGTCATTTATTTTTTACTTTTTTTATGATATACCTAACTTTCTAAATAGCAGGGAACATGCAAATCACAGGACAAACGATGTGCTTGCAATGTTGTCCTGTACTCAAAAAAATTCCTCCCTGCCCACGGTTTCCACTACTCTAATAGCAAAAACCTAAACAAGCAAATTCTATGCTGAATCTGCGGAAAAACATCCCAGAAAACCTCTGGGATAACTATTACCACAAATGTGATCCGATTCTTCTGTCCTGGCCCAAATGCATTCTTTCGGGCCATACCAAATTCAACCTCCTGGCAAAGTCCTCCACTTCTCTGCATGATGAAAAAACGTTATGTCCACATAAAAATATTCACATTCCAGAGCAAATATTATGGGGAAAAGCATAAATTCCACGTATAACAAGAATTTCATGATCACACTTTCACTAAACATTTCAATTTCAAACAGCAGAATTTTAAAGATTCTTTATTGGAGGGACAAGATATGCTTTTCTTTTTCTGGAACTGAGAAATAGTAGTACAAATGAGCATTATAAGGTATCTAATGTCCTTACCTATCAAGCTCTTCCTTCATTGCAGGATCGAGTCCATCATCGGATTCACAATCTTCAAAGGGGAACTCAATATCATCTTGCACATTTTGGCTTTGGCAAGGAAGTCTAGAAATATTACCACTATCTGATTTGCATGAATTTCCACCAGAAGCTCCCTCCTAAATTCCCAGATAAATTATGTAAGAAATGCAATACTCAATACAGAATTACACCACAGGGAAAAGAATAAGTTTGGAACTCTAACCTTATTTACAGGTCCGGGGTTAGCTTTTGCGGAATTCTTAGCATGATCTTTCCTTCTTTTATTCTTTTTCTTATTCTTGGCGGTCTTCCCACCTCCAGAACCTGTCAAACGGTTAAATGAGACCAATTTTCAAACAAAGACACACCCTGATTCTAGAAAAGCTTTTTTTTTTCTCGAATACGCAGGAGAGCTGCGTATCTTTGTATTATAGGGAAAAGAAATGGTCCATACATGACCCCTCAAGCTAGGACCATCGCAAGAGGGGTGAATATTCTAGAAAAGCTTTAGACACGTGATTAATCTTCAGTTACTTTGAATAAATAATAAACATGCATTCACTGTAACTTGAGTGCCAAAATGTCACTATAAGCCACCTAGAACCACAAAGAGGAAGTCAAACCTAGTCGATAGGTATGTTGTTCTAGAAAAATACTTGAGTGATTCTATGACTGCTGAGTTTAATATTGCAATCTCATGGTCAAATAGTGCAAGAAACAAAAGGTATATTGTCAATAAAATTGTAATGCAACCAAGAGTTACATAAGAAAAATGTCGTGATTTACTGAATCTATTTCAACAAAGTTCAAATTCAAAATCTCAATTTTTCAGTAATCCAAGCGTGTGTAGTTACAGACAATGCAAATAGTTTTTATCTAATATAACTTGCTGTAATCATACCTCCATCGCCATTTATAAAGCAAAGTATTTCATCCAAAGATCTCTCATCTTTTTGTTCTTCTTGTACTTGAACATCCTGAAATAAAGTGAATCTCAGAATCCAACATGAAACATGAAAATATCGTTGGGCACAACACATAGAATCAACCATAGATACCTTTAGTCTCTGTCGCTCCTGGAGTTCTTTCCGCTTCTTCGCATACAACCGGTTCAATAACCGAATTGTAGGGTCATCATTTATATTTTCCAGGGGCTCCAACTTCTCTTCCTGGGTGCATGCACGTTTAGACAAAATAATATTGAATGTGTTATATGTAAACTCACAATGGTATTCTTACCTCTGTTAAGTCATCTGGTAAATGAAAAATATCACGGACTTCTTCAGGCGACTTTCCTCCAATGATTCGAGCAAGTGCTCCGCATGTAAGATCAACCAAAGGCCTTAATTGTAAACTGAGAGCCGCCGAAGCCAATTTGCAGAGCTTTTCGTAGTCTATCCTAACAAACTTTTCATCAAATGATTTCCGCTCCTGTAAAATAAATCAGAACAACACTAAGATATGTGTGGCAAATATAGATTCAACAAGCAAAATTTTCAAGAATACCGTGAATTGCCACAAACCTTGTTTGAGCGCCCAGGGACCTGATGAAACCTGCAATAATCGAGAATTAGACTCAAACTAGCCGGATTAACTCTTTCCGGGAGAACAATAGCATGATTTTTTGATGACCCTGTGCCATTTTTCACTATTTCCCGGCATATCATAGGGCAGAACATCGCAACCTCCTCCTCCACTTGCTGTATGGAACCGTCAGAGCATTGAAGCCAGATATAAGTCTTCAAAGCCTGGCAGAGTTTGTCAATGAGCTCACATATGGACAAAATAAAGCATTCAAGGCTGTAAAGTGCTTTTTTCTGTCCAATTAACAGCAAAAGAAAGTGCAGTTAGCAAACGCAAAGGGCCATGTACCTCCGGTTTTATTAGTGCTAACTCGCTCCCGGACATGATTGCCCGGCGCCAGGGAAAAGAATGATGATGATAGCCTTGTTAAGAACCTGTTTGGTAAAAGCTCCATCAGTGAGAAATATGCCAAATTTGGAGATTTGTGCGATAAAAAAAAAGATCTTTTAACATTTATGACTCAACCAAAGACCCTTTAGTCATTGCAGAGAACCAGCTCCAGGAGTATCTGGTACAGGATACACAAGTGGCAGTAGATTGGTGGTGACTCTAGTCCACCCAACTAAACCTTGACTAGTACTTCACCTAGACGTCCTCACGTGCATCGAATCAATCAAACCGGAAAAGATTAATAAACATCCCTGCCGACCACATTTCAACAGAAAACAGAGAGCACGGTTCTTCCTCCTAAATTTTCAATTTTGACGAGGAAATACCGACTATTGTCACAGTACAGGGCGCCAACAGCTGGGTGGATGGATGCAGCAACATTTTTCATAACATTTCGTTCCATAGCGCCAATCCGGGAGGATTCAAATTGAGGAGAAAGATAGTAGAGAAACGAGAATAACAGATCGATGACGGTTCCTGCTCACCGTGCGAGTAGGAGGATCCAGCGGTGGCCGGAGGGCGTCGGCCGGCGGGTTAAGGCGTCGCCGCAGTCGACGGGGAGGGCGGCGTCGGACGGCGAGTGACGGCGTCGGAGCCGGTTGGCGGGAGGGCGTCAGCCGGTGCAGGGGACGGCGTTTGAGTCGAAGGGGGATGGGAAGGCGTCAGATGGCGAAGAGGGACGTCCGGTAGGGTCAGAGGCCTCGCCGGCGGGGAGCCGCGCCGCCGGATTTGCTAGGTTTTTTGGACGGAAGGAAGGAGAGCGGAGATGGGGGATGGGATTGGGGGTGCGGTTGGAGACGATGATGGATGTGGGGGCAGCGCTTCGTTCCGGTGGGGCCACCCCCACCCATTCGGCATTCGCCGATCCTGGATTCCTGGTCCTGGCTGCCGCGTACGCGGAGGCGAGCCGCTCCTCCGCCCACAGTTTTTTTTTTTTTGAGCAATTCCTCCGCCCACAGCTTTGCTCAGCTTTCTGGTGGGCTGTATCTTTGCTTTGGTGGGCTGCGGACCGTGTTTCGTAGGCTGAATTTTTCTCTGGTTCATTTTGGTGGGCTGCGGACCGTGTTTCGTAGGCTGGATTTTTCTCTGGGTTCATTTTGGTTTGTTGGGCTACTGTTCTTTTTTCCTTTCCCTTTTTCTGAGATGAGGGATAGCTTTGCTAAAAAAAAAAAAGATGAGTGATAGCTGCTGCATTTGTTTCTTGTCCTTTTCTCAGTTTTATTCTTCTCTCTTTTATTTCTTTTGCATATCTTTCTAGTACTCTAGTACATGATTTTTTGCTATATCTTTCCTAGGTTTATTTTCTATCCACTCTACACCCTTTGTCAGAAATATTGTCACGAAACTCCACCTTAATTTCAAAATATTTTCTCGACCATCTATTATTAGTCCAGCTTAATTTTCTTTGACTTTGACTCCGTTGGCCCCGTTTGGAACCAATTCCTAGCTGCTTTAATTGGAATTAAGCGATAAAACTCCACCAATAAATGTCCGCTTTTGACCATGCTTCTCACGGCAGATATGAATTGTTCTATGGAATCCAAGCTTTTGGTCATTCTTGTGTGCAGGTATAGTCTATAGAAGCTAGATAGATGCAACCAAATATGAATTGTTCTAAAGAATCCAAGGTTTTTGAAATACTCATATTGAAATGGAAATCGTTTCGATGGCCATGTCAGTAATTATGGTTTTAAACAAAGTAGGTTGAATCTGGCTGGGCCTTACCGATTTTCACGTGATGCTTGCAGGTATATTTGATAAACATTGATCATTTGATCCTCTCTCTCACCTACCACTTTTCATTTTCCGTGATATATATCATCACTGTATGCTCTTTATGTTACCTCCCCAATCATCATGTATCTATGCCCCGCCCCTCATCCGGTGAAGGCATTAGGCCTTTTTATGCTTTATTATTTACTCCCGGATCTTCACATCTCCACAGCTCCTATCTTGGAATAAGAGGGATCACAAAGTTACTTAATCATTGCGCCGCAACCAGTACAAGCAGCTTAAAGGTCGGTTCCATGACCAAGTTTCTCAGCATTACATTGTTAGTCCCTTGTGCAATTGGATGCTCAGTTGTCTGATGGGCATATTTGGTTTAGTCTGAGGGGATAAGAAGAGGGATAAGAAAAATAACCTTGAGAAAGACGACCACAGTGTAGAGAAATGTATTCAGATCCGGCTGATTGACTTGTCCAGTCTGTGGCGGCACTCTAAGTCTAGCCGTCATGAGGCCGCCATGACAACAGCGACTCTCTCAAGCCAGCCAGTGTGGGAAGACCACTTGTATATGGCTTTTGCCGACCAAGACCAATGGTTGCTACCCGGTTCGAGCGGCGAAGCTAGAGCTAAATAAGTGGAGGTGCACTACTTCATAATACATAGAGAAAATACCTATTTTGCTGCCAAAAGATGCATAATGTTGAAATTAGTGGGTGCATATATGATGAAAAATCAGTCAATTGGTGGTGAAGTCCAGAAATTAGTTGGTGCATTTGCATTCAGTAGTTTTTATGTTGCTTCGGCCCTGCCCGGTTTCCGGATCGATCAGATGTCAGCGAAACTTTGCATCACTAACAACTAGCTGTAACAGACTTGAGTAGTAGAATCAGTACATGGTAATGCAAGGAGGTGCTGAGCACACGTGCTTAAAGAAAGAAAACGATGCTATATCATCATGCACTTGTATAAAAACTCTCTTCTACCATGCAGATAAGTTCTTAAATAGGTGTAGCTGATGTTTTGTCATGCACTGAAGCACTCTTCCCCTTCATATAAATGCTTGGTGTTAAAAATAAACTTATTTTCTGTAAGGATCTTCTCATGCTTGGATCATGTGGATAATAGAGTTTTAGCAAAACAAAAATCAGCTTTCGTAGGACGGTTGAAAAGTTCGTGTGGTCCAATCGGTGCCTCTCTGTCTCATGTCCGCCATGTCTCCCACCCCATTTTGTACTTCCCTGTGTCGAAAACTGTATAAATTCTTCATCGATCGTAGCTAACAAATGTTCGAGTACCATTGCGTTGAGGGAACGCTTGAGACCCACTACGCATATACACAGACAATAATGGATATAGGTGCGGGAGGTATCAGCGAGTTTGCATCCACATGCAGTGCAATCCGAAGCACCTGACTGGATTTTGAAACTGTCAAGCCATTTCAAAGACTTTCAGATGCACACCAAGGTAAAATCTAACGGTTTTTTGTGAAGAAAAGGACTGCATCGTTTCTTTTTTCCTCCATTTCATCTGCAGAAGACACAATGCAATTTCAATTGGTCTTTGTGCACAGTTTGACTCCCAAATCACAATGGCAAAGACTGGGGCACATGCATGTCATTAAACGGGAGTTACCATGACGGGTATCATACTTCGTGAAGGGCATGAAAGAACCCTCACGATAATTCCAAATTTTAGTGAGAGCAAGTTTCTACTGTAAAGAAAATGAATATTTTTTGAGGGGTTAGCGACACACCCTCATGAAAAATTGTCATTATCATGATGGGTACCACGCACCATCAGGAAAACATCGTCATGGAAAAGAAAATCCCGCACCTGGCGGCACCTTCATTTCCTTCCGTGCGCTTGCAATTTGCTTCGTGCCCTGCTTTTTTCTGGTCGGCGCAACGTATGAACGCCAACACGAAACATTTCCAAGTACTGCGCTCAAGACTCAAGCACCTCCTTCCTTTTCAGCCAAAAACACTAGCCAGCTCACCGCCTCCAAGCAGCAGTGCGCCCCAACCCCGCCGTCCTCCAGTAGCTCGATTCTCCGGCCACAATTTTGGGGTCGCGTCCGGCCTCAACCCTACCCGCCTCCACATCACCTCAATATGCCTTCGACCTCCATCCCTCACGCTGCCCCCAGATCGACGCCAATCCACATCCATCAATCAAGCTGACTGCTGTTTAGCTGAATGACATTATCGCCTATATAATTAAGTTAATGTAATGGCTTGTACTTGGTTCAAGGATGTGTAGCTGAATGAGATTAGCAAGTTGATAGTTGTTGCTGGATCTGTGTAACTGCACATTATTGTGGCTCAATTCATTTGGAAAACCATTACCTGAAACGTATTTTCCTGTGGGTCACGATTATTTTCATGGTGGTTTATACAATCATGGAAACATGTTTTCGTGAGAGTTTACAGAATTGACAGGAAAATGAGAACATATTTTCATGAGAGTAGACTAAACCGAGAAGAAAGGCCATTTTCATGTCAGTTGCAAACCGCCAGGATTAAATTTCCCGTTGTGATTTCCCGTCCCATGGCCACCACGAATAAAAAGCTTGAAACCTGACGACGCGCTATTTTTCATGGTGGAAGCCACGAAAAATAACACTGCATCTCCATAACACCCCATCACCGCAAATGTGAACTACCAATGTAATGGCTACAAAGCAGTCTTCGCAGAATCGATCTGGATGATGCCTGCACATGTTGCAAAATACGGGCTAGGCATCTTACCGATCCATCTCATTCCCAGGTAGTAAGTGTGATTGAGCTGCTGAGATGTGGAGATACTAGAGGACACACACAAGTAATGCTAGGCGACATAAATGGTAAATATAAGTGGTAGGTGAGACATGATTTTTTTTTTCAAATAATCATGCACATTACATGGAAATCAGGAAGGCCTAGCCAGATTTAACCTAGTTTGCACAATTTTGTCTCGATAAAATTTAGGGAAAATAGGCAATCTCGTTAAATTCTCAACTTTTTGCTCAAAGTTCAACTTTCCCTCAACTTTCCAAAGGTACAATCTAGACCTTAGTATCATGCTGGCGGGTTCAGTTTCCTCTCTAGTATAATCTCGCTGTCCACATGGCATGCCATGTCAGCTTTAAGTTGGATTCAAATTTTCAAATCAATTTTTCTATCAAACCTCAACTCTATTTTTAAATCCTGTTTACCATCTTGTTGTGAGAATTAACGCAACAAAATAAGATATGACATTTACATTTTTTTTTCTTAGACAAGTATCAGCCTGTGGTAATGTAGTTGAATGAAGGAGGATGCCCAGATGCCTGACATACGGGATTGGACCTCACAGACAAGCTGTCGAACTTCTGCAGCTATTAATCGGCCGGCTTGTTGCCCCCGGAGAGCTTCACGCCATCATCATCATCATGGCGACATTGCACCACAACATCCTCGATTTTGTGCCACCAGAGCTTCTATCACCGACGCACCGCCACCATTGCACGACCACAGATAGCCAAATATCAGTGTACCATGATATCCTCTCTTGTTTCTTCCGTACCACCAGGTTCCCCACATGCAACGCACAAGATCACATTGGTACAACCACACCCGAGCATTACGCCGTCGTCTGCTTCCTCCGCACCAATCTAGCTGCTACGTAGGATAAGCTTCAGAACCTGGTCACTGGAGCCAACATGGAGACGTACTTCACTGCTCAATGACAAGACGTATCTAGGCGCGCTATCATATTTTCTTCCAACTCTCTACGTTTCAATATCCTGTGTACCAGAAGCTCGTAAACTCATAATTTTTTGAAGAAAAGTCATAAACTCATAATAGCTATGACTAAAATAAAGAGCCAGCAAGTTTAATTGCTACAGTAGACCACAGACCATCACAGACACAAGTCCTGACACCAATCAACGGAGTTCCAAACTGTTGATATGATTTTGACAAAGAAGCTATATGTATGTTACTGAAGCTCAAGTGAAATACTGAAAAAGTGGTGCTACTTAAAACGGGGCAAAGCCATCTCAATTCCAAGAATGTTATAACTTTTCATCAACGATTCTCATCATGTCCATTTCCAGTCATCCACCACCTTAAATTCTAGTAAAATTACACCTTTAGCTTGTTTTTCGTCCCCTGGTCTCCAAGCCACTTTGCTTTTTCTCTCAGCTCCCATGCTCCCATGCATAACAGCCTCATGCTCATCATGTTCTCTGCCTGATCACCCTCCATGGCTGCTCAACTATACAGAACCTCAGATAGTAATGAGAGGCATCAGTAAGCTATCTTGCCCAATAGGTTGATTTGGTACGCTGAATTTTAATGTCAATTCAAGGAACCATCGCTCAGATCATACGAGCGCAGATCTTCAGATATGGTAGCAATTTGTGTCCCATTTTATTTGAAACATCTAATAATTCCATCGCAAAAAAAAGAAACATCTAATAAATGTGGGTTAAATTAAACTACCCGGTCCTCTCGTCTAGCTATATAATACTACAAGATAGCTCAGAATTACCAGTGTTCCAGTTTCATATGGTCAACGGTTTAGTTCATTTTCTATACACGTTTCTGAATACCAAATGTTATTTTTTCCCAGAATTGTAATTTTTTCGTTGGTATCTGCCTTCATTCTCGAGAATAGCTTAAAGTAGATTTAGAATACACTCTGCTTCTTGAACAAATTACTGAAGTGTGAGCAAAGAATGTACCACATGCTAATAGAGATTCTGTAGTACTCCTATAGAATTAGAACTAGCAAAATGCAATGGCGACACACACACCTCGATTCCCTAGAAGCATTGCAAGATTTAAGCTAGACAATATATTGGCAATAAGCTGCAAAGATGTACCTCTGTCTTTGATTAATAACTACTTTCGTACCATGTGTCATTGTGTGCAGCATATCAAATGGAATCCGTTGGGTGAAATTACCTTCCCAGCATTTACCCTCGCGTATATATCAGCTCCTTTTCTCTTTGCAGGAAGGCAGTAGGCTTTCAGCTATTTCCTCCGCTGGCAGGCATCTCGACGTCTCCGCACCTCAGTAGCACTCGTGCCTCGGAATGAGAGGTGTCGGAAATTTGTCTAGCCTTTACACTGCAACAGGTGAATCCGGTCTGCGGTGGCCATGGCAAGCTCAAGCGCACCACCGTCCAGTGTTCCTCAGTGATGCGCACTCGCCGGAGACAGAGCCGGTAGACACGAAGCTTTTCCCGTGACCAAACCGCCGAAGGGTACCCTTGCCAACTTTAGCGCTTACCAAACTCCACGGTGCCCAATCGAGCTCGCGACGATGACCACAGTGATGCTCGCACCTCGTCCGCCGTCCTCTTCGCACAGGCCAAGCTCAACGCCGGGCGCGACAAGGTCGCTCTGCTTTGGCGAGACGGCGGTGGTGAACTACAGCTTTAGCGGCCTATCGCGGCTTCTTCTTGTTGCCGCCTGCTCCAAGGCCGGCGCCCGGAGACAGCTCAAGAGGCCGGAAAGAACTTACAGTCGCAGATAAGGAAAGCTGCCGGAGAGAGCTCGTCTTCCTGGACTGGGGGTCCACAGCACCCAATTGGGCGGGCGAGACGATGCAGCTAAATCATGAAGCTGCCACATCAAGCGTTGGGTTGGATGGTGTTGGCGCCCAAGAGAGTAGCAGCTCCAGAACGCAAAAATGGCGACAAAACCAATGTTTCAAATCTCCGGCTATGTAGCAGCCACTATAGTCCACTAATGCTGCTAGAAAGAACCGCAGCTTCGTCATTTTTAATGCTAAATCCTGCTAATAGGCTCCTATATGACACTATAGCCTTGTTTTTAAGGCTGCCGCTAAATGGCTTAGCCAAAGATTTTAAACCATGGACAAAACGCCATGGCTGCAAACACCGGCTTTCTATTGCAGTCCACAATGGAGAACGGAGTGTTACATCGCTTTCATAAACTGGAGCGACACACACCACGGAGCACAACCTCCATCACTTGGTCTTCACGCGTCGATCCGCGCGACAAGGCTCACGCCATGCTAGAGCGCCCGACTCATGCGCACAAAGCGGCCCCCAACGTGCATCTCACTCAACAACTCGTAACCGACTCCTACACACTCGTGCACACGGACTGGACCTGGACACGGCAGAGTGCGACACAACACGTTCTGTGCTCCCCGACATTGCGTTGCATCTATCTTGCACGCACACGCGCTGGCATCGACGAACGACAGAGCACGCCTCCATGCACGGAGAGTGGATTTTCCCACAACACTCTAGGCTCAGGGTCTTTTCTAGACCACATATCTAGCATATGTGGTGCAGATCTGCACACCACTAGTAATAGTAGTAATGCAGCATATCTACATTACACATGTGTTGAATGAATGGTATAGAAAGAGCACTCATCCTAGGTGAATTTTAATATCTAATTATCCCCATGAATGGTTGCATTGGTTTTTTTTTTTTGGGGTAATGGTTGCATTGGTTAGGCACGAGCGAGGTGAACCTTGACTGAACATACTACTCATGCAAGGTGATAATGCAATAGTGAATCTTAACAGAACCTATACTCATGCATGGTGTTGCCACTCTCCACTGGACCACTCAGGTGTTGTGAATATAACCGACTCCCTTTTTATAAAACGAATCAGATATGAACTATAGTGGAAGTAGAACTCAGTTTAAACTTGATGAATTCGAGATAAACTCGGTTGGCAGAGGTCTGAAATTCTGATTTGAAATTTGAGGCTGACTTATTAAAATGTCTTGTTCATCGGGTTGATCTGAAACTTAGACTTATTAAGGAGTAGAGATATCGATCATGTCTCACCTACCACTTTCATATACTTCAATATTATCTCAATACATTCTTTATTTTACATCCCCATCATTTACCCCGATGTGTATATATCTGCCCCTCTTCTTTTTGCAGGAAGGCAGTAGGCTTTTTTACCGCTCAGTTATATTTCCTCTGGCATCTCGACATCTCCGCAGCTCAGTCGCACTCTCGTGCCCCGGAATGAGAGGTGTCGGAAATTTACCTAGCCTTTACACTGCAACTGGTGAATCCGGTCTCTGGCAGCCACCCCAAGCTGAAGTACACTACCATCTGATGTACCTCGGTGGCACGCATTCGCCAGAGACAGAGCCGGTAGACAGGAAGCTGCTCGCCGCGTTGTGAGGTGAGGGCGTTGTTAGAGTAACGCTGAACGGTACTCCTCAACGGTTACCAACCTCCACGGTGCCCATTGGAACCTGCGACGATGAACACGATGCGACAGGAAAGCGCGCTCGTGCTGCTTCGGTGAGATGGGGACGGCGAACTCCAATATACATGCTCTGTACGGCTGCGCAGAGTTTAGTGCTTCGGGTTGCCGCGGGTTTCGTTCATCGGGTTGCATGTAGACCTAAAGTGCTCCAGAACCTTGGTCGGGCGCATCGCAGACTGCTTAAACCGCCACCCTGGAGCTCGCTGCAACACGCTGCGCCAGGGAGGACCAGGCGCCTAAGGAAAGCGTGGAATTGGATAGTATTGAACCTAACGAGTGACAATGCTGCTAATCTAATATCTATATACACAACTCTCTTCGATATTGCTAAGAGGTTATGCTTAAATAAGCTGGACGCCTTGTTACAGACCTTAAGCCTGGCTAGAAAACTGGAGCTCTCTTTCTTTCACACAAGAATCTAATGCTAAAAAAATAAATCAATAGTTTGTACAGGCACCTACAATGTAACACGACGAAGCTAATTTAAGAGAATGTGCAGTTTCAAGTCCGACGAATCTTGTACCATTGAGAGCTTTAGGGTGTGGAGTGATTAATGGACACATTTTTTTTATCTCTGTTACTTTATGTCTTAGTTGGATCTAATTTCTCAGTAAAAACCTTGGTCATGTACCCTTCTGTGAAAATTATCACCAGGTGCTCCAGATGACTTAGACCTCCATTGCAATGCAAGAATTTCACAAGACTATCCCAGGAATCAGTTATCTTCTCTCATGTTCCGAAGAGGGCCTGAATCAGTTATCTTCTCTCATATTTTCAGTTCTTTCAATGAAGAATCTACGTATGCTTACATAAAGAGATCTTTACTGCTTTGAATAAAAACTGGGAAGATAATATCAGTGGGAACAAAGGTGACGGAGTTGAGGGGAGGCCGCAAAGCGACATGTCGATCTCAGAAGCGATAGAAAGAGGGAAGTTGCGGAAGGAGATGTACAGAGTGAAATCTTTAATGCTTTGAAGAAAAACTGGCCATGTCTTGTTCGTCAAGTTTTGCTTTCTGTTTTCAGAAGATGTTTGTATTCAGCTGTCTCGTAAATGGAAAATGGGCTGCCAGCCTGGCATATGTATTCCACGGCTTATTCACTACATGCTTGGATATATAGACGTAAGAGTTTTAGTCGAACAGAAATAAGCTTTCGAAATATTTAATATATGCCCTTACCAGCAATCCAAGTATATATTTTTCTTCACGGCTACCAAGCAGTCAACTGTAACAAGCTATCTTCTCCTTCAGCATTGTGTTCAGTGAATAAGTGAATGCCGGCCAATTATTTTGTACATATACCGACAACAAGGATCGTAGGTAGGAGGTATCAGGATGCATTCTCCTATAAAATGATCACCAGTAGTGACGATCTGTGGTGTTGAGGTTTAGCACTGTTTGGGAAAATGTAAGTTAGGAGTGGACTCCCTATGGGATTAAGTAATGTCCAATAGAGACAAAACAGGTCCTGCCATTGAGAAGTGCTTGTAATCCCTTCCCTTCACTCTATCTACCGACAAAAAAACTGAGGACAGAAAAGCAGGGCGAAATCTGAAATATCAGCACGCGAACTATTTTAGTAAGCTATTTAAAGTACACTCAATTCAGACGATTATTTAATTAGAAGTTATAGTGATCCCTCGCAAAAAAAAAAAGAAGTTATAGTGATGTCAACGTCTAGCTAGAGCATCTTCACTGTTAAACAGCTTGAAAGTTTATTTATTCGTATAAAGAATGAGTCAACAAAACAAGAACTACATGTCAAAAAGATATCGCGAGAGACACTTACAATATTATTCTTAAGTAATATATGAAACAATCCAAATAATCACAAGAACAATAGATATAGAAAAAATGAAGTATGCTATTGCTTGTGTGTCTTAAATGAATAATGCACCATACAACAACAACATATAGTCTTTTGTCCTAAGCATGTTGGGGTAAGCTAGAGAATGAAATCCACAAGAAACAAGGACAAGAGAAACCCAAAAGGACACAGGAAAAAAGATCATGGTTCAGGCACATTGATTGCGAGGCTCCAAGCGCTGCTATCCATAGCTAGTTCCTTAGAGATATTCCACTCCTTCAGGTCGCTCTTATTGACTCATCCCAAGTCAGAATTTGGATATGCTCTCTTGTTCCGAAGAAGGCCTTGGAAAGCCATGAATATGACCAAATAAGTTCCAAATTTCTCTTGCATTATTGAGTCCACAAATTCCTAAAAGTGACCTGCTAGTAAAATACGTATTTGGCAACACGACCAGACCAGCTCCTCATATGTTGTTTTCAGCTTTTTCAATGATGAATCCACATATACCTACCTAAAGAAATAGAAGACTTCACGGTCGAAAAAACTCGCTTGTAATTTGTTATGACGAGGCTATGATTGGAAAAGATAAGAATCGTTGAACAATAATAAGTTTTTTATAACCTCAAGTCCTTCTCTCCCTTCAGTTCCACACAGAATTTATCAAATATTACAACAATTCCAGAATTACCCCTAGAATACTAGCTAGTATTTTCTTGAATGCTAGCCAGTTTTTTGGACTGTAAAAGTCCTGAAGAAATAACTGTAATAATGAGTCGTCTTAAACTCGTATTTCTTCTCTTACTCACAGATGTCCCGCACATTGATTGTGATAAACTAGGGATGAGTAGTATGAGGCAGATTCATGCTGTTGCTCATGGTAACGCATGTCCTATGATCCAGGCTCCAGCGCACAGGCATGGAATCCGTTGACGCCAACATGAGTCACCCACTTGCCTTGCTAGTATAGCTAAAAACGATTCTAAAACGAACAATGGGAAGCTGATGCATCGAACGATTGTTAATGAAACCAAGAGCATTGGTCTCTGCGACAGCCAGGAGTACCCTTTTGCCACTCCCATGTTTGGAATGTATGGCAATTATCCAAATTTTTTTTTGAGTAACGAGACTCCGAAAATGCAGGGGGAGATTATGAGTCTGCTTTAGTAGGCTATTTTCAGGAAAACAAAAAATCTTCCAATCACAATAAGATCAACAAAATAACCATATCGACAAGTAATCAACTGCGTCTACACAAGCAATGGTAGCTGCACTGACAATAAGATGTCGCATGTTGCCTCCCATGTTGTCTCCACCATCACAAAGAGAACGGCTGCCCCAAGGCATGGCCGGCAAGCCTGCATCCAACTGGATGTCACTAGGGATGTTAGCGAGTAAAATTCTTGCGGGAAATGCGCATGTTGAATGCAACATGAGCCAATAAATACAAGTGACCCGACTGAGCAATTAATTAAGTGGCACGTACATCATGGTTGCAATTAATTAAGAATTCTCATAAATAATAAAAGAGCCATCAGACTGGCATCACAAATTCGATCTACTACTTCATATGGCATTCTTGGACCAAATAAAACTTGTGGTTATGGAAAAACAAGCTTTCATAGTAATCTAAAAGAGTTCATGTGGTCCAACGGGTGCCTCCGTGTCACCCACCCCATCTTGTACTTACCTTATTAGAAACTTCTATATAAATTATGTTCACCATATAGGTAGCAAATGTTCAAGGGTAAGAAGCTACCTCATCGTTCAACATTGCCTTGAGGAACCTTTGCATACCATATTACTCATATACACATATGAGAATGGCTATATGCGTGGAAGGTATCAGGAAGTTTCCATCCACATTACTCCATCCGACTACCGACTCACCAGGTTTCTACCACCTGGCTACCACAAACCAACCAACCACATACCACTAATTGCGAAGAAGTTCAAGCTCGCTTTTGGCTGTGACCATGGTTGTCATGATAGTTTTATCTTTGCAAGGTTTGCACAGCTTCACCACGAGTCCTGCTGTCTAGTTTTGCTCACACTACCGAGGTGTGCAACCAGGGTCACACTGAAAAGCCTTTCAATAGTGCCTCCGACCCTATAGACACCCGCTAAGGATTTTGGGTAATCTGTTTTACCTCCTCGACAATAGCCCCCTCTGGCGTTACACATTAACCGAATGGTGCTACAATAAATAAGAGAACAACTATTTAATTAGCTAATTAAGCCCCACCCATTTAACCTCGTCTTTTCTCTGTTCAGCAGGTTTACATGTCCACGAACCGGTCTTTAGAATCTGGCACATGCAATAACACAAGTCATAATATCGTGCACAACGACACCATACTAAACAATGCAGGCTATCTAGATTCCCTAAACTCCATGTTGCTAAAGCAATTACCAATCCAAGAAATTAAGTAGAGCAGGTTCCCAACCCTTGACAGCACAACTACGCATGAACTACCTAGTACATAGACATACTACCCAAACAGAGCTTCAAGGAATCATGTGGAAATGCATACTAGTAAACCATATGACATGGGATTCATATTTAAGACACAATTATGCAATTTATAAATGACACATCCTAAAATAGAACAGTATGCTTCAAGGGCACTTGCCTTCCTAAATTGTCACAAGTAGTTTAAAGAGAAAATGTTTCATCAATTATGTAAACCGTTCTTCTATAATGCAAAAATAAACACTCCTTCCTTCAAATAATTAAGCATCTATATGACCAAAATAAACTACTAAAAATAAGCTTCTTTTGTCACATAAGCACATATACACCGCTGTACATGGCAAAGCCAATTGAAGAATATAAGTAGTTTAAATTAAAATGAATCACATAGTGCACTCCAGGGGAGCATCAGGATGAGGTGTGAGAACGAGCATGCATTTATTAGGTGTCAATGTCTGTTTTCCTTGTGAGCCAACTTAATCATGCACGCAGTTTAAATTGCAAATCTCATAGCATACCATAGTGCATGTTTTATTTCCTTGTGATAAGGAAAAACCAAAAATCGAATAACAAACAAAAAAAAATCAGACAGTTTGGACAGAGAAGAATTTTATGTCGCAATAATAGTAGATAAGTTTTTTGAGTGGATCTTTCTAGGTGCCTATGTTACTGCACAGACAAAGAAAATTGTTGTTCCCTTCCCAGGTGACAGTTCCATTTTATGCTGGGTGGTAAAATTTAAATGGTACCTACTTGAGACGGGCTGCCTCTCAAAAGCAATTATTATTTTGTTTTTCGTTTTAGTACCTTAAGGTAGGATTCAATTTATGAGTATAACCTGCCTAGTTGACTAAAATTCGGATATTGTTGTGAGACCACAGGTAGTTCTCACGAATTCTCAAATTGATGAACGTGATCCGCAAGGGAAAAAGATTCTTTTTGCAAGGGAAACAGTGTAATGTCAATTCATATGCAATTTCAGTTTTTACAGGGCTTCTCCCACCGGCAACCTTTGCCCGCAGATTAGTTCAGCATTTTAATGCCTCAGTCTTTGATGCCCACTCCAATTTAGTCCCTCACCTACCCCAACTTGTCCTTCAATTGCCACCTGCATATATATAAACTTCTCTTTCTTACTATGGTTCCACCACTCCAATTTGGTTCGTAGTTTCTCGATGTTTGTCCTTGCTCTGCCAAAGCTATAGCTTAGATTGAATGCTTTGTACGACATGTCTACCTACGCAGTTCACGTACATTTACTTGCAGCAAGGAATAATTGCAATAAGCTCGGACTGGGAAGTATCAGCAAATTTCGTAGTACGGCCTTAGATACTGGATTCTGCTGTCCTCCTGGCTCCATCACGGCAAGATTGAATGCCTGAGGATTGACTGGTATTGGATTCCATGGAGTTACACAAGAATGCGCTGTGACTCCTCTGCAGATCAACATGTACAGCTGGAACATCGTCACCGGCAAGAATCATATACATGCATGCCTGCAACCAGCTAGTGCCTCTGTAGTCTACTACGTACCCGGATCGCTAAATACCTCTATGTAAAAGTAATGAACAAGGAAAAGCTGGTTTAACAAACGACTCTTCCATATAACCATGTGCTTTCGTCTGCGCCGTGGAGAATTTTGCTATTTTGACCTCGAGTTTGTGGGCGTCACTCAAAAGACCTCGAGTTCGAAGGCTTCTCTAAAATGACCACAAGTTCGTTGCGCCTTTCCTCTAAAATGACCATATGCTTTTTCCTTGGACAGAATTGCCCTCACCCCTTTTCTTACTTTCGATGCTTCTCTCGCAGGGGCGTGCGAAACAGAGCCGGCTGCATGGAGCGTGGCGAGGCCACACGCGGACGCGCGCGGACGTGTGCTAGGTGGGGGGCTCGGCTCCGATGGGGCTGCGCGTGGTGCGGGGCTTGGCTGCCTGCGGCGACTGCACTCGGTGGCGGTGGGGGCGACGCGCGCGCTGGGCAGGGCTTGGCGGTGGCGGCGAAGGGGCCATTGCGGGGCTCAGCCAGCTATGGGGACGCTCAGCAGCCGCGAAAGCGCTCGGAGGGCCATGGCGAGATGAGCGGCGAGAGTAAGAAGACACAGGAGTGAGGGCAATTCCGTCCATATGGTCATTTTAGAGGAAAGGCAATGAACTCGTGGTCGTTTTAGCGAAGCCCACGAATTCGAGGTGATTTGATCGAAGCCTCACGGCCAAATAGCAAAATTCTCTGTTGGATGACAACAATGGATTACTGTTCGCCATGGCCCATGTGTCTGCAAGCATGTCTACTGTACAAATTCGATTTTCTTCATACCTTTAGACTGGCAGCTTATTTACAGTACAATCACGATGGTTAAACAAAGTTTTTTGAGTGGGTCTTTCTAGGTACCTATGTTACTGCACAGACAGAAAATTGTTGTTCCCTTCCCAGGTGACAGTTCCGTTTTAATAAAAAAGGAAAATTCACTCCGTCACACCGTCTTGGCACGTTGCGCCAGTAGTGAGTAGTCCTGTATGTTGTCAGATGGTGTAAAGGGATACGACGGTACAGTGTTCAAATGCGGCTCCAACTAGCAACTAGGTATCCTCTAGAAAGATTGCATGTCATTTGTCGCGTGTTATTACTCTCGCTGCTGAGCTGTAGCTTATAAGGCAAATTTTATGGAATCCTGAGTCGGCTTATTGGGTGCATCATGGAGGTCCAGCCTTATTACTCCCTGCCTACCCCGGACATGTCCTTCCCTTTTCACCTGCTTGTTGTATAACTAATCTTTTTTGTCGTTGCGATGATGCTTTTGATGCTTGCTCTTGATTCGCCCTACCTTATTTGTTTTCTGGCAATACACTCCATGCATGCTGCAGATCCAGTTTGCGTACATATATTCAGGGCAAAACATAACTGCAATAAGAATGGGAAGTATCAGCAAGTTTTAAGTTGCTGTTTCTGCCCTTTGGTAATGCATGACCCTATCACCCAGCCCCAGGTTCCATAAGACAATTGTTCGTTGACCAGAGGATGCAGACGTGTTTGATGCCGTGGAGTTACACAAGACTATGCTGTCCCCAACCATGCACAGAACATGTTCCACAACACAAATTTGTTGGATATTTCCAAAACAGGGTTTGGGTCTTTTTTAGAATAAATTCATGTCTCTGTTTTTTTTCCCAACAATCCATCTGAACTCCTTATTTCTGTCAAATGAAGCAATTTTATCGTTTCATAGCTATAAAGTAGTATGGCTGCCCGCGCATTTGCGCGGCTAGAGTTGATTGTTTTCACAACGATATAGTATAAAATTTATGAACTTGTATTGTATATAGATGTTTTATTTTGTAATAAACTTTTATATGCTCTCTTCTACGGTTGCATCCCTCGCCTGTTCGTAATAATGCTCAGCTATTTGTCGCCTTGGCTTGTTGTCCGGCTCACTTGCCTACTTATTACTCACTTCGTCAAAGACTACTACCTTCACATGTCACCTTCCCCTCTCGCTTCCTACTGGTATGCTGATCATCTTGTTGTCCAGATTGCCTGCTCGTCGTCCTCTCGTTCAAGGCTCTTCTTGCCCTCATTTCTAATTTGTTTTTCGGTTCTTTCACTCATCCAGTCATTTTTACTCTCTCACCGTCATAGCTTGTTTTTCAGCTTGCCTACTCATCACGTCATAATTTTAGCTATTTTAGACTCATAATGGTATGGTGAGAAATTTAGAAATAAGAATTAGAGAAATTTTTAGCTATCTTTTATACCCTAAATTTAGTTATTTTTTGGACTTATAATGGAATGACGGGTAATTTAGAATAGGTGTGAAGTGTATCTTGGTTATTTTTTATTATTTCAATTTAGCTATTTTTTGACTTATAATGGCATGGTGGGTAATTTAAAAATAGGTCCGAGGGGTATTTTAGCTTTTTTTATTATTTCAAATTTAGTTATTTTATAAATATTTATAGGGAGTTTTGTGACTAATTTTTTCATAATGGCAGTGGTGGGTAATTTTCCTTCTTATTTTCTCGGATTAACGTGAGAATTTCTAGCATTTTTTATTATTTTGAATTTAGCTATTTCATAAATATTTATAGGGAGTTTTGCGACTAATTTTTTCATAATGGCAGTGGTGGGTAATTTTCCTTTCTTATTTTCTCGGATTAAAGTGAGAATTTCTAGCATTTTAGAGCGAATATGGTGGCTCCTTTTTCTCGTGAATATATAGATAATAGATTTTAGCAATCATTAATGCTTAAAAAAGCTATAAAATGCTAGAAATTCTCACATTAATCGAAAAAATAAGAAGAGAAAATTACCCACCACTGTACTTATGAAAAAATTAGTCACAAAACCCCCTAATAATATTTATAAAATAGCTAAATTCGGAATAATGAAATAGCTAAAAATACCCCTCGCACCTATTTCTAAATTACGCACCATGCCATTATGAGTCAAAAATAGCTAAATTCGAAATAATAAAAATAACCAAAATACCCTTCATATATATTTCTAAATTACCCACCATGCCATTATAAGTAAAAAAAACTAAATTTAGATTATAATAAATAGCTAAAAATATATCTAATTCTCATTTTTATCTTATCCACCATACCATTATGAGCCCAAACTAGAATAATAAAAATATCCAATATACATTTACTTCTGATATCTAAATACACCGTAATATGTCTAGCTAGCATGGCACACATTTTCTTATTTTTAGCATGACACATTTTCTTAAAAAAGAATCTGTAGCATGACACATTCTTTTTTCCTACCATGACATATGTTAGTTGTTTAGCATGACATGTTTGAATCGATCTTACTTTTAAAAAGAAAACAAACACATTGTTAGATAAGACACAATTCAAGAAAAAATAATGACTCATCTCAGACTCGAATTGTGAAACTCTCCCATCTATTTTCTACTATTTTATAAATAAAGAGTATAAAATAATAATTAAAAATAAACATTATTAAACTTCTACAATAACATACAAATATTTTAAATAGTATAGTAAGCTAGTCGCGCAAATGCGCAGGCAGCAATTATGAGTTAAAGAATAGCTAAATTAGGAATATTATAAAATACCCTTCACATCAACTTCTTAATTACCCTCCATGCCATTATAATGTCACGTTTTTAAATACGTCACCTTTTCTTTATAAAATTTGTTTGTAGCACGACACGTTCTGCTTCGACCATGTATATCTTTTTTCGGTCAGTTGCCACAATGATGATCTTTACATGTTACTAGTAAAATGCACGTGCGTCACGCACGTGTTCGACCAAATGACATCACGTGGCAAGACTCTATCACAAAATAAAAATAATATGATGCACCATGGATAAAATTATATTTTACAATGGAGTTGATTAACCTATTTTAAATGGATAACAAAAAAAAATAAACGCAAGACAAATGTTAGCCATTCACTTATTGATACTTTCACAGGTTTCTCTTGCATTCTTTTCTTTCTCACTAATATTTGTCATTATACAATTTTCTCTATCATTTTTGCTCCCCTCCCATTCTCAACTCTAAATAACGATGATTGACTGAAATAGATACAATTCTCCCTAATCATGGTGATTAAAATACAAACGAGGAAGGATTGCTTGAAGCTACGAACATATAACTAATATGTTGTTTGCCTTTCTCAAGTGCCATTTTGTGTTAAGCATCCTGTAATTTGAAGAACACAAAATATTCCTTCTTAGAACTCAGAGAGAAGATTAGTTGTACTGATCATTTCAAGTAAAAACATAACAAAACTTTCTTATCTTACTCACTTGAAATTCGAGTCAGGAATCCCTAGTCGAAACAAAAATAAAAATACAATACTAAATCACCGTATAAATCTTTTTTCTGAGAACATGCGGAGCACATATTTAAATATTACATGGTACCAAGCGCTTATGAGAATCAAGAGGTCAATTACCCTCAATTGTTACTTAATGTAAGCCATCTGGTCACCACATACTCATGACACTTACACAATAATCATGGTGTTTCTCAAATCTATTGCATTAGGCAAGGTGGGCTAGCTTTGCAACAACAATTAAATATCCAATTTAAACACCCATGGCAAGGCAGCCTCGCAAAGTTCACATAAGAGAAAATAGGACCAACTACACGCTAAGTGAATCTAGCTGCGATTGGCTGCGAAAACAATGGATTCTATTGTGATCACCATCGCTCACTTGACAAACGATGATATTGGCACTTCATATAAACTGATACTAAATTGACAAACAGTAGTGAAAACAATATCTAAGTTACAATATAAACATATCACCTATTGTAAATTATGACTACACTGTCCACCGTTGATATTGAAATTTTGAAAGGCAAATAGTGTTGTGAATATTAATTCCTTGAGTTCTGATCGAAAGGGGGAGAAAAGGAAGCATATATTCAATAAAATGTTACCAAAGCTCTAGGAATATAAATTTAGTTGATTAGAACCACATTGTATTTCAAAGCTCTCTGGACAATTTAGGTTCAGTTTCTAATTCTGAATAATCTATTTGCACAGTTTTTCTGATGAACACGCAGCAGCCCTTCTCATCCTAACTGGCATTTTAGTATGCTGGTCACATCCTTTTGTGGGCACGAATTTGGAGGGACTTTGTTCCCAAATCTATTTAACAGTATATGTTTCTGATGAAAGGATGCAGTTATTGTGACAAGGTTTACCCTAGTTTGTAGCCGATACGAGTTCAGTGTAGTTCTGTCCATACATGCTAGCATCTCCATGTGATTCAATCAACAAACTGTGAACAAAAATGAAGTAAGAATGAGACTGAAGAATTCGTGACAAGTGTAGCAAAAAATCGAGCAATAGGCATCAACTATACTACAGATCGGTCACAGCTAATGTCTTGGAAAAAATCACACAAGAACCTGAGTGCTTTCAATGAACTAACCTAGAAAAAAAAATCCAAAAGAACTGATATATTAAAAAAAAATCTACTGCTCTCAATATTTTCAACCTATCACATGTATAGGAAAAGGTCAAATAAACTGTTGAGAGTCTCCTTACCTTAGAAAACTAAACACAGAGATTAAATATGAATCAATTCAGATGGGCTCTTCTTGAAGAGGTCTGTGTAGTAGAGCTGCTGGCCAGGCTCGACTGTGTCGATGGTTGCGACTTGCAAGTGTTGTAGACTTCAAGACTTGTAGCACCAGTGCACAGCTTTGCCTACAAGCACCATATCTTCTCGCGCACACCATAGGACCAAACCTGCATCCAAATTATACGCAATCACAACTGGTATTTTCTTTACGGCCACGATGAAAATAAAATATCCCACAAAAGGAGAAATGCACTCACCTGGTGACACATACTTTTCAATTTAAGCATTGTTCTTTTTTTGGGAACAATTTAAGCATAGCTCACAAAAAACCACCCCATTTATGAAATTTTCCTGATACTCCCATGGCTGAAAAAAAAAATCTAACTTAAAAAGGGAATGAGTAAACTGCTTAATCTGTTTTCAAAAGTAAAAACACATTCAGCATCCAGCAATCAACTAATGGATGGATAAATAAATTATTGAGTCCAAAACAAGGCTATATGTTTAAGCTGGTAGGATGAAAAAAGCCTGGAAACCATGTTGGCTTTGGCACTGGACATGGAAGCCACATGATAAAACAGAAGAATCCAGCAAACTTATCATGAGAAGGAAGCTATGGTTATATCAGTGTGCTACCGTTGAGCAATGCAATGAAATAAAGCATGTGTATTTCATTTTGGGTACAGTCAAACGACTACATCTAGCTCAGATTATACTAAATTATCTTATTACTTTAACGTTGCATTGACTCCATAAGCATATATGCAGCTTGCTCAAAACAATCAAATTTCTAACATATCTCGACCAATAAAATTCATCATACATACTTTCGCTAGAAAAATAACAATGCCATCGTATCATGTAGTTTTCCAAAGACCAATATTAAGAATCAGGCTCCTAATATAAACTACTTGCATTGGTGCAGCTAGCTAATTGCACAATGAAAATAAAAGGCATCAAACACAATTGGTTGTCAGCTTGTGCATCAAACACGTGCATTGATATAATAATAATAATAATAATACAAAGATGCGGGGAGGGGTGCTGGACTCACCTCTTGCACAGGCGGCATGTTGGGGCATTGGCTGGATGCTCCTGGCAAGAATTGATGGCGACGCTGATGCTGCCGGCTGCCAGCTCCGGTTCCTACGGTCCTTCCGGAGGCAACGCGACTACGTGCTCCACCGCTCCACTTCGGGCCAACGGCGTGCTGCTGCTTCTCGGGGAGTGATACGCAGGGGCCATCGCCGGTGAGGCGATGGAGGGCGAGCGCTCTGTCACAACCAGGTAACATATTAAAAAACAACAATTACACAAAAGAATATAAAAAATCCCCACGACATTCCAGTGGATCGAATGAATCATACCTCTCAGATGGGGATGAACGATTTTAGGAGTCTGGGAGGTCGACGCCGCCATCTAGATCGACTCATCTCATTCAACGGCGGCTCTAGGCAGCGCCATCCAGGAGAAGAGCCACCGCTTGTCCGAATTCGTCGAGGGTGAGGCCCCGGATGGAGGGAGTCTTCATACCACGTGCAGGTCGACCTCGCTGCGGGCTGCCATCCGCCGGAGCAGGAAGTAGGCCTCCCATGCCCCAGGCGCGCAGAGATCTGGTAGGAGGAGGAGGAGGTGGAGTAATGGAATGGAAGGGAATCGAGAGGAGGAAGGAAACCGGTGCGTAAAATCTGGACGGCGCGGTGGGAGGCTAGGAAAATCATCAAGCCTCGTAAGGAAAGCAATAATATTCATCCGTAATTAAGGAGGTGGGAATAATACGCGGCTAGCAAAATGGCCGGTGAGAAAAATTCGTGGATCGTCATCGCAATTGTACTGAGCGTGATGCAATGTCCCATGGTTTGTCCCCCCTTCCGCGGACCCGGGCCCATTATGGTAGGATCTGATGGTAGATCAAAAGACTTTAGTTTTGATCAACGGTTAATATACAGGTGGGGTAGATTTTGGCAGGTCAAAACTATTTTCGTCCCAACTGGTTCTTTAAGGGTTTAGATTTATAAAAATTAAATATGGCATTTATGTAATAATGACTCATCACACACTCAAATTGAACAAACTTGGTGAGAACTTTCTCCAATCACTTTTAGCTATATTAGAAATATATTACTATAAATAATAATAATAAACTATGTTTAAACTCCTACAATAATATAAAAATAATTTAAATAGTTTAATAAGTCTAGCCGCGTAAATGCATGGGCAACCATACTAGTACTTGTATAAAATAACTAAGTTGAATCCGGCCAATCTTTCGAAATTGGATCCCATCTGATGTGCAGGTGTATTTGATGAATATGGATCATGCCCCCCAACACCTATCGCTTCCATTTACTACAGTATAATCTCAGTACCTTCTTTATTTTACCTCCCTAGCGTTTACCCTCCTGTGTATATATCTGCCCCTCTTTTCAGGAAGACATTAGGCTTTTATACACGCTCAGTTATTTCCTTTGGCAGGCATTTCGACATCTCCGCAGTATGCCTTGGAATGAGAGGGGTCGGAAATTTGCCTAGCCCTTATCTCCGGCGGCCATCCCAAGCTCAAGTACACCATCACGTGATGTTCCTCGATGCTGCGCATTTGCCAGAGACAGAGCCGGTAGACAGGAAGCTGCTCGCCGTTGCGCAAGGGCGTCGTCAGAGCACCGCCAAGCGGTTGTGCAGCCAACCTCAACCCTTACCAAACTCCATGGTGTTCCCCCTCGCAAAAAAAAAAAAAAAAAAAAAAGAAACTCCATGGTGGCCAATGGAGCCTGCGATGATGACCACAGTGCAGCGCGCACGACAAGGGCGCGCTGGATTGGCAAGATGGCGGCAACGATCTCCAGTGTACGTGCTCTGTACGGCTGCACAGATCGAGCCTAGTGCTTTGGGTTTCTGCGCCTGCTCATCTTGTTGCCGATGTACATGACAGAGGTTTGGTTTGGGTGGCTCCCCGCGCGTTCGTGTGCAACGGATAATTGCCGAAGTACATTTACGCCGCCGCGTCTTGTTGCCGCCAACTACAAGGCCGGCCTTGGTACGAGCAAAACAAAGAGGCAGGAAAGAATTTGCAGATAAGCAAAGTGCCTGGAGACTCGTCTTCCTGGCGTGTATATCGACCTATAGTGATCCACAACGCCCAATCTGGTGAGTGGTGAAATATTTCCGTGACAGTGAGAAGGCGCCAGGAATATAGGTTGGCCCCTAGGAAAATTAGCTTTTCAGCAACCTAATTCGCTATATAGCCACTGTTGGTTAAACATTTGCTCATGCATCGTATATACTCATCACTGGTTAAAGGGAACAAAGATTCCAATTTAAATCTATGCTGGCCACTACATTTGCACACACCAATTTCACATTCATAAACCACAATAAAAGAACTCTTACATTTCATATGTCCATCAGAAGCAAATCATAAGAAACAGATCATGCAATAGTTGCTACCAAATGGGCCTTTGGACATTAAAAGCTAGCAACAAAGAATGAAATGATTACTAGAAGAGAAATGTCTTGTAGATGCACTTTTTTTATATAGTAAAGGCGTTATTAAATTTCTCTAGATAATGATAACGGCATCTAAAATGCCGCATAAATTCCTTGCCATGCATTGATTCGAGGAATACAGTGACACTTTGTCAATCATCTCTATAAAATTCGTGACGATTTTATAGAAGAATATATATAATGTCTTAATAACATAGAAGAATTTTTAAATAATGTTTAAATTGGAAAACTTCGAACTCAAGACCCTATAGACTAATACTTGTTGACTCTCGATAGCCAACTCAACCAAGCATCATGTGTCTTTGTTTCGATTGTCATCCTTATGAGTAGTTTATAATTTGCCACAAACTAATAAAAAGTGTCTCGAGAGTCTCAAAAGATGCCTCTACAAATGCAACTTGCTTAACATAAGCAATGTCGATGCTTATATTTATTGTATAATACTAAGGTCGTATTTTTATATCTGAAATTTATCATGCTTTAGCAGAAAGTTTTAGCTAGATCACAAAGAGTGATTTCCAAAAACCTTATTCACCCTCTTCTGGAGTAGAATATGTGTGGCAGAACAATAAGAGGAAGATGCAGAGCCCTACTTAGTCATTATGATGATATTGCCACAGAAAAGGTGGTGCCAGCCAAAATGTATTTATAGAGGAAGAACCACGAAGGTTCCATACATCCAACAAATAAATTGATTTTCGCTTTTGAATGTAAAATGCAAAATAGTATATACCAAAGTTGCAGGTATCATAAATGCAGGTATGCAAGATAGTGAAGATGCAGGTATGCAATGCACCATATATACCAAAGTTTTTTTAGATAATGGACAAATATATATATACCAAAGGTTAGTGGACCGGTTTTGCGTGTGTTGCGACTGAAGACACATAACTATATTTGAGACCTCCTTCAACATCCACCAGAAATAACCTCCCTGTTAAATGTTTCTTGGTTTAAACGTTGTCCATTTTTTTTGTGAGAATCCGTGGCTTAGGAAAAATAGGAACAAGATCCTGGTTTGTATTTGTGTCTGTCACCCTCTCGCTGTGTATATCCTTATCTAAATTTCGTCTCCCTTGTTACGTCATATTCATGCATGCTTATGATACTGAAATATACCTCTCGCTCGCGACCCTTCCCCTGCTACAGTAGCAAGAAGGCGAAAGCGGGCGACTCCTTCCGGCGGCGGCGTCGCCTTGCTCTCCCCTCGCTCCGGCGGCCCGTAGGGCTTCGGAGGGCCGGGAGAGCGGCGGAGCTGCCGTCCGGTGTCCTTTCTAGATACTAGTTTGTAAGTATTCTAGCTTTTCCCTCCTAGGGTTAGGGTTCCGCCGTCATCCTCGTCGATGGCGGTCGGATTTGGTGTCTCCCTCGCCGGATCTGGTGAAGACGGCGTCGTCGACGATGGCTTCTTCTCCGGTAAGGCTTTGTGGAGGTTGTTTTCCTTCTTTTCCTTCGCGAAAGGGTGGAAGGACCCCTGTTTCCCCTCGCTGCCGTTCGCGGCGATGGTGGAAGTTGGTTCCGGGTGGTCGTCGTTGTCGTCCGGCGGCGATTTCTCCGGTGTTTGTCCCTTCTGTGGACTGTGGTTTCTTGCCGTCGGCTTCATTGCCGGCGGTGGTGGAATCTTTGTGCTGCTCCGGCGGAAGTGGAGGTCGCCGATACTCGTTCAACGACAACGATGGCGTCTGCTGTGGATTCAAGGCGTCGGGATCTTGCGGCTCCAACATGTTGCTTCCTCTTCAGCTCGGGCAGAGCTCCTTGCCGGCGGGCGGCGTCCGGCGGCGTCGGCGTCGTTTCGGGATGGCTGGAGAATCTCCTGGAAGTTCAAGACTTTTACAAATAGGTCCTTTGTGTCCTTACTTGTAATTTTCTTTTCTTCCAGGTTGTTTTTTGTAATTGGGGTCTGTACTGTTCTTTTTATTTAATATCACCCCACCCCTTTCGCAAAAAAAATATTCATGCATGCTTTTTTTTCAGCTTAAGATGATATATTTAGACTTTAATTAGTTTTGCCACTTTCATTTACCATATACCTCCGCTAACACTACTCTCGTATATATAGCTCCAGCAGCTCAAAATCATAATGAGAGATATCCACATCTCGAGCGTGCATATCCACATCTCCAGCACCTCAAAATCATATTATCCAACCTTTGGAATGAGAGATATCAGAAAGTTGCCTGGCCCATAAGCTGCAATCAGTACAAGCAAAATAAAGGTCAGTTCCACAACAACCGCTTTGTAGACATCACATTGAACTTAAGTACTGACATTGTGTGGAAGAAAGGTGTTTTTGTAGTTTGAAGACAGATGAGCAGTGAGGAGCACGGCATTAACAAATTTTGATGCTAGCAAATGCGAGCATAGCAGGCTGTTCGTGAGTCTACTTATTATGGAAAAAAAAACAATATTTGTCTTCATAATTCATGTGTTTTAATAGCAAATGCAATAAACACATCGGAGACATAATTCCCAAGTGTTATTAGTGTGTTCTTTAATAGAACATTCAGAATGGCATGATGTCGGTATTGTTGGAATTTGATCTGGCAGGCTTAACTGCCAAAAATGTCGGTATTGTTGGAATTCGTGAGTCTACCCAAACACGATCCTGCTTAGGGTTAATGACATTGTTTTAGCCTCTGTTCTTGTTGTTTTAGCCCTAGTAGTGGTAATTTAGATGATGTCTTCATGCCGACGTGTATGATTAGGCTCTAAATCTAATGGTCCTTGTTCGGTTAAAGCATAAAGAAGAAGGGGATTTACCGATTTCAAGCCCCACCGTTAGCAAATTCCCCAAAATTGATCAAACCCCAAACGAATTCATGGCGAGTTGATGATTTACCTGATGATGATGCGGATCTGGGCCTCCGGCGTCGTCCTTGTCGACGCGCTGCCGTCCCAGATCCAGGCCGCGCACGGCAACCCTAATGCCCGACGGCTCACCACGCCGCCGCCTCTGCGCATCCCCACCCGCATGCGCGCTGTCGTGTCGAGCTCGCCGAGAGCGCCTTACCGCCACGCGCGCGCCGCTCCTTTTGGGCGCCACAGCGAATCCCCTCGACGGAGCCGCGCGCAACCCCGGCTGCACGCGCGCACCGGCGAGAGGGCTCACTTTGGCGCCGCTGATGTCGCCTCCGGTCGTCGCCTCTGGCACGGCCGCTGGCCGCCGAGCTCGTTGCGCGGCCACTCGCCCCAGCGCCGCCACCGCGCGCACTTCGCACCGTCGTGCGCCGCCGCTAGCCGGCTGAGGAAGAAAGGGCGGGGGACGAAAGGGAATTAGGGTTTGGTATTTTTTCGGAATTTTCGCGATTTTATTCGTCGCGCTAATTTTTTTTTTCGACCGTCCGATGCTGATGAATGGCGATGATCTAACGGGCCGGCGGGGCGCACTTGGCCCGCGCGGCATGATTAACGGGCCGAGCCACTTTCGGCCTACTCCGGCGCGCCCTCTGGGGCGCTTTTATTTTGATGTATTTTCATTTTGGGCGGCGAGCTTAACAGGCCGCAGTATGGGCTGCGGTATTTTCTGGGCCACAGTATGGGCTACGGATTTTCCTGGGCCAAATCAAGTGTTTCTACAGGCTTTCTTATTTACAGTCTTTATGCTAATGTTTTTCCTAATGATTATGCACAAATGAATTGCCTGATAAATAAAGTTATTTGTTAATTTCTTCCGCTGCAAAGTTATGTCTATTCTCTAAATCAAATTGAAAGATTTATTTAAGAGAATTTATTCTTAGTTTTATGGCACGAAATTATTTTTCCCGTCATTAAATTTCTGGCATTATAATAAGTTGCATAGTATGGGATGTGCATTTTCTTGAAGACTTTATGGGCATTAAGTTTTTCAGCATTTTCATTACTGCTTTAATGTTAACTCTTGCCCATTTATTTAAGAAAACTTTGCTGGAAATTTGTGTACTATTATGAATGATTTTCTGGGCATTTAGTTAAGGCTTGGACCTTGATGTTTAAAAGCCATTTTGGCTGTTTATGGATGGCATTTATTTTGCTTTTGGGTCCCACAATGATAAGCTTAAATCTTTGCAATGCACCACTTATGGGTCAATGCAATGTATTTTAGTAAATGCATTTATGTTATCAATCGTTCAATTGGCCTAATGTTTGAAGATTGTCTCGATCTGAAATGGACCCAACGGAAAATTTCAATTCAAGACAAGATTTTATTTATGGGCTATAACGGGAGCAATTCATGGTCGCATCAATTTTTTTTTCCACAAAACAAATGTTTGCATCTATGAGTTGCTGGGGTTGGTTACCCAACATTAAGATATTCCTAAGCCATTCACGATTGACAACCCATTCTGGGTATCACAATTTTGGATTGGTCGTTTGGGATTTTCAAATTAAGCTAGGCCAAAGTAATGTTCAAGTGCATTTATGCATATTTAAAGATCAAGAGTATTTCAGTGCAACATTACTGCCTTTCACCTTGAGGCATTGCTTTATGAGACTTACGACACAAATAATGTTATCGATTTAAATGTGGTTTACAAGTCCCTTTTATGCTATGTGCTATTAAGTTCTTGGGATTTGAGAGTAATTATGCGTTATGATTAATGATAATGATTTCCCAGAATTTAACAACCTCAATTTCTAAGATTATGAACCAAATGGAACTTACCATATTTTGAAGACCACCTTGGGAATAAGGCAAATATTTGGACAATCTATTATTGCATTTTAAGAATTTTATTTGTTGACCGTTAATGTTTCCTTGATTTCCCTATTATGTGGGTTTTTCGAACTTGTTTGTTTGAACATAAAGATGAGGCTTGTTATTAACATTTTTCTGAAAGGCCATTAATGAAAATATGTTCTTAGAGATATGTTATGAAATTACTTAAGATCTTTCCTGAGACCTTTTGGCCTTATTAAGATTTACGCTTCCGCATTTAAGTAATTGGAGAATATGAACATTTGGCTAAGGTTATTTCTGAGGATACACACTCATGGCTTAGGCCTTGAGAAATATTTCATTTTATGACTCATGACTATATACTGACCAACGTTGTTTATGGTCATGTGTTATTTTATTTTATCTTATGATTGATGACCTGGCCATAACGTTTTACTCGTTTAATGATTTTCTTATCAAGATAGCATTGTGGCATGTGTTGTTGCGTGAATTTGGTCACCTTAATCGTGTCACTTTTATGTTTTTAAAGTAAGTTCTCATGTCTCTAATTAAGATGGAACCAACGAGAAATCTTTGTTAGAGATTTTACGTTATGACACATAAGTATATTCTAACCACGTTGATTATACTCTTGTGCCATTCCCAAGAATGATATTTTCTATTAATAACTCACGATCGCATACTGACCAACGTTGTTTGTGATATTCATAAGTGAATTTTTTCAATTTTGTGGACTGTGTTAGTGAGAGCATCTTTGCTTCTGCCCAACGGTGATGCAAAGTTGCTATGCTGTTTACCAATATGATATTGTTTCTACTCTTGTATTCATATTGTGGTAGAATCCTCATGGAGAATTATTTATGGATTTAATATCCATATTTGATATCATTATGTCATAAGTTTATTGGATGCTTTATGCACAAGTGAAGGTTAAGATTTATCTCCCCATAATATTATGAGTATGCACATATATAATAAATATAAAGTCTATCTATGAGATTCATAGTTTAGGACATTTATGAGAATCCTTTGGATCTCTTCTTTGTCAATCTTCTAATGGAAAATGTCTAATGTGTCATTTCTTATGATGATGCCATCCAATTAGGTTCTGGGGGATCAATCCCTTAGTTCACTTGTTTCTGGGGGAGCAATCCCTTAGTTCACTTGGATCTGGGGGAGCAATCCCCTAGTTTCAATCATGTCAAAGATTTTGGCATATATTAAGAAGGGATTTTGTAAGATCTCTGGCCTCAAGATATTGATCATAAGAATCTTGGAGCTTTTGAGTTTACTTCATGAAGTGAGCTATGATTAAGCCCAAAATGAATGTGTGCTGATTTGGCAAAATTACTAAGATGAAATAATATGTTGCCTGATTATTATGAGTAATAACTTTATAGTTACATATTACGGTTAATGATATATTCTTATGATTTGGGGAATGAGACTCTATCGAAATGTGGCATATGATTTGTTTAATCCACATTTCGAGGGGGAGAGTGGGTCGTCTCGTTGTTTTATAGAGAAGTTTTACCCACTTCTTAAGTTGAGCTCATCACTTCTTTTATGTGGTATATCCTGATGGAGTCAACACAGTGAACTATTATGGGTTCGCAAGATTAATCGTGACTCCAAAAGGAAATATATTTCTAAAGTTGAGCTCACCGTTGCCTTTTAAATAAGCTAGACATCCTGATAGAGTCAACACAGTGAACTGTTATGGGTTCGCAAGATCAATCATGACTCTAAAAGGAAAATGACTAGAGTCTTGGGTTTTTGTACTCATAGAAAAGGTTTCCAATAACATTAAAGGAAAATGACTAAAGTCTCGTTTTTTAAAGTCTCTAAATAATAGGGATTTTCTAATATTATCTTGATGATTCCTTATATGTAGTGAATCATTAAGATAGGTCCAAAAGGTAGGAACATGGCAGAGTGCTTAAGATATATGAAGTTATAACTCTGCATGTGTGCAACTAAAAAGCGCAATATGCATTATGTATCTATGTCTTGATGAGCCCTTGATATACAGTTGTATTGCTCGGGTTTTTGGCAGAATTTAGCCCAGGAATGGACCCCTGGAAAATCTTATTTAAATTGCGCTATGAGCGTAGCGCTAAAAGGATTGCATGCCCACGTATAAGGATAACATGCAAAAGGTGCAGATACAGAGAATCCACATAAGTTTATTCGCACCTTTGTGGGGGAGCCGTATTGTGGAAGGCTTCGAAAAATCTGTTATGGCATAGTTGCTTATGCAAATGAGTTGTGGCATGTAATAATCCATTCTAAGATATCATGGTACGATTATGACTGAAGAAAATCTTTTCGCCTCATGGATACTATCCCGAAATTTTATTATGCAAGTGTGCAATTTTGTTCGAGTAACATGTTCGTGTTTCTGCCAAACACGTGACAATGTGAAAGAATCCAGAATCAATTGATGTTTAATGTACAATGCTCAAAAGTTGTCTTTTATGCTCAAATAAGTATTGAGGATTATGTTTATGAAATAAGTGTTGAGCACCATTCCCTATAGGCATGACTCTAATGTTGCTAGCATTAAGATTTATGACATCCTATATTTTAAAGTGAGATCTCAAAATAAGATTCTGGAAATAAGTTTGTTTTCTAATTTGTGAATGTGCACATAATGTTACATTGAAAACAAGCTGCGCACAAGGACCATACTTATACAGGCCATCTCCCAATAAGCACAAATGAATTTCCATTGCAAAATAGAGAATATGCACCATAAGCATTGAAACTTCAGTGGCGTTTATTTGCTATTGCAGTGCTTTACTTTGGTGTGTTATCTTTGTTGAGAAATGGACTTATAAGGTTAAGCCTTTTGATCAAGGGGGAGAATGTTGGAATTTGATCTGGCAGGCTTAACTGCCAAAAATGTTTTAGGAAAGGAGACCCATCATGTTTCCTAATCTTCATTATGTCTTAATTATGTTCCTTAATCAGGCGCCCTGATCGGGGGCACCTTTCCATCTTTGGCCCGGTCCACCAGGCCGATCCACGCATATAAGAAGGGAGCCCTGCTCCCATGAGAGATCACGGTTTTCCTCTCCACCCATAAACTACCGATCAAGTCTTGCGTGGGATCAGTCTGAAGACCATGCCACCAGCAGCCACCATATGGCGCTCATCCTCTCTGGAGGAACAGAAGGAGGAGATCGACATGTGCCTGCCCCATCGAGCAGGCACACGACAAGTCATCGCCGTCATGTGAATCTGAGGCTATCAGGTTAGTGTTCTAATGTAATTAGGTGTTCATGCAGATAGGCTAGAGATGATCCTACGGGATTCCTCATGGTTATGGTCTAACAGGTATGTGTAGCGTGCGAACACTTCGTCAGTTGTAATATTGCTCAGATAGTATACAGACTGCAAGAACCGATGAAACTAATATTTCATATTCCTCAGTTTGGTGACATGGTAGCATCCGTGGAAATGCGTCCGGATGGAGTGGTATCATAGGTGTTACATGAGCAGTATTGAAACAAAGGATGACAAATTTGCTTTGAGCTTTGTGCGGGATGAGATCACCTGGTCAAAGAAAGCCTTAGTGTTATTCTTTTTTTTTGGTTCTTTCCATTTTGTTCTAGGGATTTGCATCCGTTAATTGAGTTTGTGTGGCGGCAATTGAACTACTCAGAGATAGGCGAGTGCTCGGCATCATTCTCGTCATCATGGCATACATTTTGATTTTTGAGGACTTTCGCGGCCACGATGTGATGGGATTTTAGCTTGGTCGGGCTGCATCGTGACACCATGGAGGCATGACCGCGAAGCGGTGCTCGCTTCTGGGTATTGGGGCATGGAAAACACCTAGATGGAAGCCACCTGCGAATGTCTCACAAGGTCAGTGATCAGCGGCGACATACCAGACGAGACAGTGACAGGTCACGGACGGCGTTGTGCTGGTCCAAGTCCACCTCCACAATGCTGATATCACCGTGGTGTTCTTCCCCCCATCCTGTCTGTCGACGGTGAAGCCGCCGCTATTGTCTACTGCCTTTTGGATGAACGGATAGGTTTCCATCCATGTAAACTTGTTCCGTTAATAATTTAGGGTAACAAGATCTTGTTGTGTGGTACGATTACTGAATCGCGGTGGCTGGTTCCCATTGAGAGTAAGCAAGAACATTCTAGTTACTGTTTACGTGACTATAATAGAGAGATTAGTTTCCCAGACATCACATTGAATTTGGAATAATTCACAAGACGTGCGTATCCATGCATGATTCTACCCTATATTTGTGGTTACCAATTTTTTTTGCCTGATATTAGCACAAACCCTAGTTGACACTAACCACAAAAACCGTAACATAAACCCAAGCGACAGATTATTCTAATGTGGATGGACAAGCATAATGGATGGAACGAGCTAATGACCTAATGAGCTGGCCTTAAGAGCATCTCCAGCAGGGCATGTAAATTCAAGTCCCTACATGCTCATGTAGGGGCCGGCCGGCCCCTACATCTAAGCCCTTAGAAAATGCATCCAACTCCAGCAGCACCCTCTACATCCAAGCCCCTACATTTGTGGGGCCCCCTTGTCAGTCTCTCTCACTCTTTCCTCTCTTCTTCCTTTCTTCCCCAAGCAGCAGCATGACGACGGCGCCATGCAGCAGCTCCACGGCGGGCGGGCTCGCCGGCGCAGCGCACTGGCAAGGATCCAGCGCGCGGCGAACCATCTTGGCAGCCGACTCGCGGCGAGCCCTCCCCAGCACTTGGCATCACCGACGTGGACGATGAAGGGCGGCACGAGGACCTGCGGCTCCCACGCAGAGGGCTGCGGCGCGGTGCGGAGAAGGGCGTGGTGAGCGCGGCGGGGCGCGGCTCGATCGGGAGGATAGGGGCGGGCTTCTCGGGTCGAGGCGGCGCGCCGTTGAGGGAAGCTGCGCGAGGCGGCACGTCAGGTCGAGGCGGCGGGTCATCGAAGGGAGCCTCGTCGGGCAACCAACGGCGACACGAGGCTCGCTGGTCCGCCCCAACCGGGGAACGCCTCAAAAGGCGCGGCCGGCGCCGGAGGAGCGTAGATCCGGTGCCGGGCTATCGAATCTAGGTGGCGGGGCGTTTGATTTCGTCGTCGGCAGGGTGCGGATGGGCGGCGGCGACAGGAGGCGCCAAGCGGGACGAGGGAGCGAGGAGGAAGATGTGCGCGCGCGTTTCAGTTGGGCGGGCCCCACGCATGTAGCGACCTAAGAGGGAGTCGCCAGATCTGGGGGCTTTGAAGGAGCATCTAGTGACCCAACAAGTATAGGGACTCATCTAAGGGCTCTGCTGGAGTTGTTTTTTTGAGCCAAAGCCCCAAGATCCCATATAGAGGCTCATCTAGGGGCCCTGCTGGAGTTGCTCTAAGGGTACCCACCAGACATCACGGTTGACCGTTAAAGTCCTCCGTGAATCCATGCAGAGCGTGTAGGCATGTAGTAGGTGCCAACTAAATAACGACAGTGACAACAAAGATGGAGTAGTTGAGGGGACGCTGCCAAGCGACACCTCCGTCTGAGTTTTGTGTCATTATTCTGCTGCTTCACGAACGATAAATGAGCCACAAAAGGACAGGAGGTGTATAAATTTTTCTTCACAGCTACCAAATAGTCAACTGTGACAAGCTACTTTCTCCTTCAGCATTATGTTATGTGAATGCCTGCCTATTATTATGCCACATATAGAAAAAAAAACTCGACCTGCCGGGGGAAGACCGCCCCCGACGGCATTTGCTAAGGAGAAGAGCCTCTTATGCAGGCCGAGAAAACCCCCGAACCCCCTCTCCGATCCTACACAGGGACGCAGCTGGCCGTTGTGAGTTTCCGCGCGAGTCTTTACCATGTGCTTTGATCCGGGGAGGACGAGGGGATTTTTTTACTCTGCACTGCAGCGTAGCATATCTCAGCTACCTGGTACTACAGTGCAAGCGCGGCACTGTGGCGAACTACAGTACCGCGCGGTGCCTCCGCTCGAACCCGGATCGACAGGAGGAACGCTCCCGGAGCTACTCGCTCTGACCACTCGGGACTCAGAGCGTTGGCATTATGCCACATATAGAGACAACAATGGTGGCACAGGTATGAGAGGTATCAGCGAATTTACAACCACAAAGCCATAGCGCGCAGAATCCAGGATGCATTCTCCTAGATACCGGATCATCTTCAGTGAAAATCTCTGGAAGTTATAGTGTCTTGGAAAGTTCTTTACAGTTTACAGAATACCACACGAAGATCATTTCGTAGGAGAATGAACTGGCGCTTCTGTCAGTAAGAGAGTTCACGGAGTATGCATATTTTCATAGGGTCTTTTCTTCTCTCTTATGAATGGGCTTCACCGCTTACATTTCTCTGATGCGAAACAGTGGGGAGATATTGAGCTTCCAGAGATCTTACGAAACCTGTACAAAGAGATGAAGAACAAATTAACCTGTATCACTGTATGACAAGTTGGAAACGAATAAGTAAAGTCCCTATTGGAAAGCAAGAATGTCACGGGAGTCATACAAGAATGTCACAGGAAATAGTTCAATTTACATGAGAAAAAAAATTAGGGAAATAGTGCCACAATCCAAAGGCTGAGAGAGTGAGCGAGGGAGAGATGCTGAGACCGAACAAACTGTGCTAGTAAGAAGAATAGAGATGGACTGCACCACTGCACGTCTGCACCTCAGTAGAACAATCGCCTCGTGCAAGGTCAACGACGTCTCACTTTTGCCAACCTAACCCATGATTCATAGTAAATCACTTCCTCGATCTGATTGCAACCGAAATTTACATAATAATTGGTGCAAAAAGCCTCAAGGACATCCGATACTGTAATATGGAGTTATACACGAGTGATTAAAAAGGAGGAATGTGCTACATCTTCAATTACTTATATAGAATATTTCTTCTATACTGTAAAATTAAAAGGTGCTTAAGTAGGTCAAATCCGACACACCTGGTGCAAGCTTTAAACCCTTTTCCTTCGTAGAAGCATCTAATGCTGAAATGAAGCTCTGGAAACAAGCTCGTCTAGGGCCATCATTCACTATAGCAAAAAACGACAAAAAATAAAAAACAAATTGTAACAGTGGCTTTTGCCACTAGAAATCTACTAAAAACAAAAAGCGCCCTTAACTCCTCGAAAATCACAAACGTGGCCTGGAAGATTTGCTTAACTTCAGTGCAGGACCAATGCTTATTCGCGGTGGAATTCCCGAGGCGTGCCAGTTAGTTTTCTGTAAACTAATAAAAACAAAAGAATTAAATCCCTTGGATCACCAGCCAGAGAAATAGGCCAATGTATAGCCGACAATCGGATGTCGAGAAAGCAGTCTAAAAATAAATCGGACGCTGACCTGTTGACTGTTTTTTTTTTTTTTTTTTTTGCGAAGATGACCTATTGACTGTTGACTATCGGCTATCGGCTTGATAAAGATAAACAATAAAATTGTATGTAAACAGATCTAACAGAAGGAAAGTTATCGGCTTCCTTTTATAACAATAAGCAACAAATTTAAACTAGGCAATGAATACAATGCTTTTTAGATTTGAAATGTAAAGATTTGTAAGGATAACTAATCGGCTAAACACTCTGATGAAACTATAGAAAAACCTATCAGTTAAATCACGTCAACAAATTACTTCCAATAAACCTTAGAAGATCAGACCCACCAACCGAGACACTACTAGAGGTAATGCAAGCAATCGGATGGAATACTTAGCTAATAAATAGATCTAAAGTGACTCAAATATACTTGAACTATCTGTACTATGTTCATCAAACAAACGTCATGATAGATCGGAACTAACCGAGACAGTATGCAACGCCGATCCTACTAACAATTATAGATAGATCTGATATACCGGATAACTAGCAATTAATCAGGTACACCATTAACCGTCTATCGCCTATACAGTGAGATAATTCGATCAAAGTATAAAGCGATAAGGTTACTAGATAAACCAAACGAATTACCGTAGATACGAATTCCCTGCCAAACGTGGGGATCCTGCCGATACAGCCCACACGAGACAAGAAACCCGTCGAGAAAACAGGTTGGCGATGCACCGAGAGTTGTATTGATTGTGACAAGGGGTTTTTTACAAGCACCTGGGTCTATATTTATAGTCCAGAACATCTAACCGACGTACCAGGACTTTGACAACCCGATACAACACGACTCCTTAGGCCATTCTCAATTCACACTTCATTTCATTGTTTCCAAGACTAATTTTAGGAAAGAGAGCCAGCTTTCTTTCATGGGGATGAAAGGCCTCTCAGAAGAGATGAAAGTTTCTCTCCTCTCTCCTCATAATTAGCTTGTCAAGTCAGCAAAAATGCATATGTGGCATAGAATTTAATGCTTATGAAAGAATGCATTGAGAGACTGGCCAGGACGATTAGTTTCCAGTCAACGCAGGAAAATAATATAATAGATGTTCACCTGATGAATGTGGCGTGGACAACATTAAGTGGCAAGCAACCATAAATAAAGGGCACTTTTTCCCATTCAGCTGACTCATAATAGTGGGAAGTAGAGAGTATACGTAACTAATTTTTGGGACAGATATATATGGTTGATAAAGGTTGCACCTGAGACATGACTATTCATCAAGGGAAGACATAAATAAAAGTGGCAGGTCGTCACCTCGGCCGTCCACTGCCCGTGTGGTGACATCGTGGTAGGAGTGGTGAACACCACATAAACGAAATCGGCTCTCGTTTGTACTGTGAGTGAGCAGATAACTAAGCAAGGTTGCTGTTCTTTCTACTATCTCGCTCACATAGTTAATTGCAGAGTGTATAACATCTAGCTATTCCCTCCGTCCCACAACAAATGACATCCTAGAAAATATCAAGCAAATTAGTAGTAAAGCAAAATGACTCCAATACCCCTAATTATTAGTGATAACATGCTAAAAAGGAAACATGAACCAACTAAAAAGGAAACAATACGTTTACTTACGCTTGCCTGCCTTTAATATTGTGCATGATGTATGCACTAAATCAGCTTTCCACAAATACCAGATTAGCTTTCGCTAAATTTCCTCAGAAATTGGTTGCAATGTCATTTGTTTTGAGACAAAATTTAAACGCTTCAATGTCATTTGTTGTGAGATGGAGGGAGTATTTTACGTTTGCTTCTTTAATTACCAGGAGCAATGTGAGACTAATGAGCTGCACTCTATTCTTCTAAACTAATAAGGCACGAGTTGCCTGCGTCCAGTTGGCTCACCTAAATCTTATGTACCCAACCTTCTATCCACCTTTGATCTAATTGGGTCCGCCCCCACCCACCCTTGATCGCGTGGCCCCAAACCCCAGCGTTAGCGTTAGCGTTACGTGATGCTAACGCTCCTAACGCGTGCATAGTTGTTTTTTGGCTAATAGATGATTACAGGCGATGATTTTTTCTCACATGCCAATGTGTTTACCCGCCCGCAGCACCCGCCCGACCCACCCCCTTGAAATCCGGTTCTTGATTACCCCTCTGATACGCCTCAGCGTTTTCATTCCAAATCAGCGTTTCCATCCATTCCAATTTTTCACACGCCGCCGTTCCGAACGAGTCTACGCCAACGACGGCGACCTGCGTCTTCTCCTGTCCTGGTGGAGAAGACGATTGGCGCCGACGATCTGCGCCACGACGACGACGATCCTGTCTGCCTGTTTCTGCGTGACGATGATTGGCGATCTTTGCGATGACGACGGCGATCTGTGAGATGACGACGACGATCTGCGCGGAGAAGCCGGACTTGCCGCTGATCGAGCTCCTCTCCAACCTCCTCTAGGCTCCAGCAGTACGCCACGCCGCTGATCGGGCCTGTGTTTGTTCGCGATGTACTTACATATGGTGAAATTCGCCAAAAAATCTCAAGGAATCCAGTCATCGTGGAGGCATGTCTCTGAATTTTTTGTTGATGTCTAGCTTTTGTTTCGGTGTCCACGGATTGAGGATCCTCAAATAGGTTTGATTATTTGGATTGAGGGGGTTTTCTGTGCACAAGGCAATCCTAACTTCGATGGAAGGAAACATCACTGATTTTCATTTTATTCTGGGCACTCTTACTGTCCTGAACTGCCATTCGTCCTTGCGGATTCATGGTCTGTGGTGTCTTGAAACATTGGTGCTTCGGTACTGGCTTCTTGACACACACATATATGCCCCGGGAATTACTGAACATTGAATTGCCAGCTAAAGAGACAATGGCATTTGCCATTTTTATCATTCATAATTTTGTACTTTTGCAGGACGTGTAAAATCAGATACGAAATTCTGCCATGAAGCTGGTCCCTGCACAAGCATGATGCTGGCTGCTATTGGTCTCCTGACGTGAGTTAGTCTTTTCATTCTTAGATCTGCTTTCAATTCTATCGCTTGCAGTTGAAATAATCTACCTGATTAGCCCCGATTTTCTCTTTTGTTGGTTCTTTTTCTACTAGATATTTTGATTTTTGTGCTATGAGCGAATGGTAGCAGCAGTTCTTTTCCCATATTCCTTACTGTTGCCATGTTGCAGGTCATTTTTCTTAAAAGGATCTGATGGAATGATTTTGAGATTGATCACGTATTGAGGAAATTTGGAAGACGGAAGTGCCAAGAAAGCATTCTTATTTGCAGTTCACTTTCTGATTAAGCATGCCAGTTTAGTTGTGATAAATATTGGGAGTTAGATGACATTTTATCTGTCGTTGATACAGCCAGAGAATAACTCTACTAATGCCCTGTTGAGATATCAATTTTTTTCTGAACAAGTTGATACAGCAGATAAAATTTGACAGATCCTTTTCCATTTATATAAATGCCTTTTTCTTGTGAATAGGATCCGGTATTGTCATACACAAAAACTCCTAGGACGCAATGCTTACATCATTTGGTAATTTTGATTCTGTTTCCAAGTTTCGCCCCTCAGAGTTAATGAACTCATGAGAAGTACGAAAATGTCTACTATGTTCTGCATGCAGTTGGATTGGTTCTCTCTTTTGACTCAATTGTGTGGTAATGTAGATGCATAGCATCACTGTTTTAACTATGGTATACTGGATGCAATTTCTAAATAATCTATGTTAATAATATTTAAGATAACAAGGCAAACATTATTGATTACTTTTGTATGAACAACATGTTGTGACACGACCCAGTTTAGCGTGACAGTTTTCCTTGAATAAGCATAAGGTGATGGTGCCACAATGTTTTGTCATTCTGATGCAAGAAAATGTATTCAATCAAATTTTAAACACATTTCAAATCATTCTGATGATATATTTTGATTGGTGTTAAACTATGACAATTGGTGCTAGATGGACACGATATTTTGGAGCTATCTCATATTATTTTTGTGGCCCGGTGCTTTGTAGTTTTTGTTTAATATTATAAGAATTGGTGTAATAGTATAAGAATGGGTTCAACAATATATTGTTTTTGGTTTAACGCGATATTTCCATTATATTTGGTGATGAACAACTTGTTGAAGTTGCTTTCATGCTCGTGATACCGCGTTGAATAATATTTAGGCCGTGCGTGCCGCACGGGCACAATAACTAGTGATTGGAAATGGTAGTGTTTTCAACTTCAATGTTTCTTGCCTTATATTTTTGAAGGATATTTTACTTTTTTGAAGGATAATGTTTCTTGCATTAAATGTGTTTAAAAAGGTGTAATTATCAGAATCAGAGGAAACCTGTGGATTAAGAAACTGGGACAAGAGCCTAATGTGGGTCCGTGTGTGTGCAGATGGGCCTGTGGGCTCGTTGGGCAGGCTAATAGGGCCGTGGATTTTCAGTGGTTGCTGACATGTGAGCCCGCCACTAGTTGATGGCACGTTGACGTCAACAAGCCCATCACTAGTGCGTTTCAGGCGTTGATGTCACGTTTGGCCATCACTATTGTGGTTTTTTGCTCACTTTGTAATGGGAATTGGGATGTCCACCGCTACTGTAAATAGGCCTTCATCACTGCAGACTCTTTTTCTACTAGTGTCATTTCTTTTTCTTTTTTTTTTTGACATATCAGTTTTATTTCCTGCTGGGTGGTGAAGTTTGAACGGATCCAGCAATAAGATATGCCAAGAAAATATTCAGTTGAAACAATTCTTTTGTTGGTTGTTACATTCGGTCTGGTGGCATCGAAAAATATTCCGAGTAAACCCGGCCGGTTGAGGTGTTTCCTTCCGTCATGGTATTTTTAATCATCAAGTACTCAGATCAGATGTCCAGACTTATTAGCCCTTCACCTGCCCCAGCATGTCCTTCCCATTTTACCTGCTTGTATTGTATACATCACTAACGTTTTGTTCTCGTTGCGTTGATGATTTCTATGCTTGTCCTTAATCCGCCCTAGCTTATTTTATTTCTGGCAATGCAGTGGATGCATGCATGCCGAACCAGTTCGCGTACAAATATTCACAGCAAAACATATCTGCAATAATCACCCAGGTTCCATAAAAAAAAAAAATGTTAGTCGACCCGAGGATGCACACATATTGGATGCCGTTGAGTTACACAAGACTATTTTGTTGTCCCTGTGGCTGTCCCCGACCATAGGGTATAGACAGAACGTGTTCGGCAACACGATTTTGTTGGATATTTCCTAAATAAGATTTGGGTCTTTTAGGAATTAGATTCCTGTCTGTGTTTTCTTTCACAATCCACCAGTACAGCACAGGAGCTTTAGTTTACAAAAGACAATGATTGTCTCACCTACTGCTTTCATTTACTTTAGTATCATCTCGGTACCTTCATTATTTTACCTCCCCAGCATGGACCCTCATGAATATATATCTGCCCCTCTTCACTTCGATGGCAGTAGGCTTTTATATACGCTTAGTTATCGACATCTCCGCATGCAGCTCAGTCGCACTCTCATGCCTCGGAATGAGAGGGGTCGGAAATCTGCTTAGCACTTACACTGCAACCGGTGAATTCGGTCTCCAGCGGCCATCCTGAGCTTGAGAACACCACTGTCCGATTCTCCTCGATAGTGCGCATTCGCCGGAGACGGAGCCCGTCGACAAGATGCTGCTCACCGTGACGTGAGGGCGTTGTCGCAGCACAACTGAGCCGTTCTGCTGCCAACCTCGATGCTTACCAAACTCCAGGGGGGTCAATGGAGCCCTCAAGGATGACCACAGTGCATCGCGCACGACAAGGACGTACGCTCTGCATCGGCGTGATGGCGGCAGCGCCCTCCAGTATGGGCGATCGATCTGTACGGAATGAAACTGTGGAGGAGATCCCCACAAGATTTTATAAAATAACGATACAGTCTACAAAGAGTTCAGAACCAAGAAGGAAAATAAACTCACCTAGTCATACTGATCTAAACGAAAGAAAAGAAAGATAAAAATTACAAGGCACTGAGCCTATACACTACCACAGAAACAGGATTTAGCGACGCGCTATTAGCGACGAAACTTAGAACCACGTCGCTAACCTTGAAGACAGCTTCAAAAAATCCGTCGTAATTTAAACACCGTCGCTAAATGTCAAAGTTTTACAGACGGGTTTTACATAAACCCCGTCGCTAACCCAACAAAGTTCGTTCCCCGTCGCTGAGTTTTAATTTCTAGCGACGGGTACCCCCGAACCCGTCGCATGCATTTGAGTTTTAGCGACGTGGTGGGAAACCCGTCGCACAGTCTTCAGTTCTAGCGACGTGTACTAAAAGCGGTCATCGACGTCGCATGAAACCCGTCGCTACTAGTCCGAAGTAACGACGTTTCTCAAAACCCGTCGCTTGTGTCCAATGCCATTTTCAACGCAGAGCAGGTAGCTAGCTTCACTTTGCAGCGCATCGAGTTCGAGCAGATTTTGAGTAGCTGGGCGGGCGGGCTTCAACTGCAGCGGCGGCACGCGCATTGCTCCTGTACTCCGCCGCGCTTGGCCGCCCCCGCTCGACCTCTGCGACGTCCGGCGCGCGTCCCTCGCCGCCCGCAGCTGCTTGGCCGCCCCCACGCACCTGCAGCGGCGCGGCGGCGCGCTGGACCTCCAGGCGCCCGTCGCCGTACCCGTGCGGTCAACCTGCAGCCGCGTCCAAGCGCGCGGCCCTTGCCCTCGCGCCGCGCTCCACCTGCTGCGGCGCGACCCGCGCCCCTCCGTCGTCCGCCGCACGCTTCAGGCGCCCGTCGCCGCCCGCGGGACCTACAGCGGCGTCTACCTCAGCGGCGCCCGCTTCTCCCTTGCTGCACCGACGCACTTCCCACGCCATCCAGCTCTGTGGGCCTCGATGGCAGGCAGCTCGGCGACTGACATATGGCTCCCCCTCGCCTTGCTCTGTCCGGCGTGGCTGTCTAAGCTCATCTGCAAAGAAAGGTTCGGCGAAGCTCCTCCGCCTTGAGCTGATGCTTAGATTGATGTATGTTTGTTTTTTATTTTCTAACTGCTGCTTGCCAAAATTTCCATGTTTGCCATGTTTGCTCAGCATTTTGATCTGGTGGGCGTTGTTCTTCGGCTGAAGGACTTTGTGGTGTGGTCAAGCCTAAATAAATAAACGAGGTGACTGATCAAATTCAGATGTTCTAAAAGACTTGAATCAGCGCAAATTGTAATTTATTGTGTTTGCAAACTGCAGATGGTGGAGCGGAGCTGGATGTATCTTGAGAACCGCACTTGTGACGAGTTCCTTAAGGGTGTCTTGAGTTTCATCACTGCTGCAGAAGAGGATATGAAGAACAAAGAGAAAACAGCTATGTGTTGTCCATGCTATGATTGCAACAACATCAAGAAGTTCCCTCATTCAAGGCATGTTCATGCGCATTTGATAATGCGCGGATTCAAAAATAACTATCTGGTTTGGAACCAGCACGGCGAAGAAGGAGAAAATCTGGATGAAATGGGCCAGAATGTCACAGATGGCAGTATCGATGAAGGGACCTCGAGGGGCGATGCAGATGATCAGCAGCTCACAGATGAGGATATTGTATCTTTGAGTGATGACCATTAGCGACGTATTTCTACAGACGGATCGATTCCCGTCGCTAATCACCAGAAAACCCGTCGCTGAATCCTGTTTCTGTGGTAGTGATACAAAATAGATCCTCGCAGGTGTTGAGGAAACTTGCTCGAATGCAGAAGTAACTCCTCTTTAAACAAGTGCCACCAAACGGCAAAGATGGGGCGGATATTTTCAAAAACTTTGGCATTTCGCACCTTCCAAACAGTCCATGCAGCAATCATGACAATCTCCATAAATATATTGGCCCTTGAAAGAAGTCCTTGGCCACTATAATCATGTCAAAGAATGAGAGAGATGGAGGCCAGAATATCTGCAACTTATTCCAGCATCGGCTACTGAAGGGACAGACAGATGACATCTGGTTTCCTCTGTATGAATGGAGCAGAGTACACAGTTATAGACCGGATTCACTTGAAAGTTCCTTCTACTTAGGAATTCCTAGTGTTGAGTCTGTCCACACAAAGGAGCCAAGAGAAAACTTTGATTTTTTGGTGTACACTTTGCCTTGAAACGGTCAAGACATTTTGCAAGGACCATCATATGTACAACAAGGCAAATTCCAGATATCTTCATGAAAGAAGTGCCTCCAAAGTCCCTTGTTAAAATCTATGACATTGTTGAAGTCGCCTCCATTTGATTCCAATATATTCAAATGTTGTAACAATCTTTACCACTTATCATTTATCCTTTTTTTCAATCAGCCCTGAATCCAGGTAAATAACCGTGGCACATGTTCTGTAAGACTGGCCTGTAAGATGACGGTTCATGTAATGTAAATAATTTTTGATGATTAGTCATGCTCCAGCGAGGGTGAGCGCGTGACTCTCTCCCTCTCTTCATGATGATGATGCAAGTGCCTTAATGGCCTGATCTGCAATCTTAAAAATGTTATATCTCCAGTATGTTTTATATAACGAGATACACAAAACTAGATCATGAATGCATGAGTTTTTGAAAAAAGTTAGTTATCTTCATAACTAGTTGTTTACCTACAGTAACAATAGAATATGTTGTGACTATAAATTGGTGCCCATATATGACACAACGAGTTTGATATTTTTTTTATTGGCAAATTAGTAAAATTATGGTTCTCTACAAACTTGATTCACATAAGCAATGCCGATGCTTATATTGTGATGTATTGTTTACACTACAAGATTCGGATGTTTTACCGACAGTGTGTGTTAGGTGGCCGACAGTTTCATGATTCTTCAGTATTTGCAACAAGTGCCGACAGTTATTCTTATACATAATTATGTATTCCTAACAGTTTTGGTTAATTCCCAACAAGGTCATTCCCAACAAGGTCATTACTCACAGTTATGCAATATACTTAGCTAGATAAACAAAAAACTGTTGGCACTAATAGATAAACTGTCGGGAAAGATGGTTATTCTTGTAGTGTTAGACTAAGATCGTGTATTTATTTATTATATCGAGCTTTATCATGTTTTAGCAGAAAGTTTTAGCTAGAAAATTCTTTGCTTCTGTAATGGTCGGTCATTTTAGTATTAGCACGTAGGATTCCACTGGTGTGGTCCAAACAGTACCATGATCACCTTAATTTCCTCTTTCACCTACCTATCTTGTACTCGCCATACCAGCAACTTATGTATATATTTTTTATCATGCTACCAAGTTCGACTGTAACTAGCTACCTTCTCCTTCAGCATTGCGTTAGTGAATGACTGCCCATTATTTTCCACATATATAGACAACAATAATGATACGTATTGGAGGTATCAGAAAGTTTCCAAGCACAATGCGGGTAATTCTTGCAGAATTCAGGTTGCATGCTCCTAGAAAATGCTCATCAACACACGATGGACCGAAGAAGCTATCAACACACGACTGCTCACAACAAATGTGAGCAGTGAACCTAGCAGGGCTGTGCTTGAATATACACGATTTTATTATGGAAATAGAACAATACTTGTGTTCGTAATTCATGTGTTTAAACAGCGAATGGTAAAGCCAATAGGCCACAATACATGGCACGTACACACAAGTGGTTTAAACGAGAAAATGTTCTATCAATTATATAGAAACGTTCATCTATAATTTTTTTTAAAAAACCTCCCTTCGATCATACATGCTTACATGCTAAAAATGAGCCTCTTTTTCGCATAAGCACATACATCCTCTGTACATGGCAAAGGCAATCTATTATATATATATTTGACGACGAAAAGGAGCCACCACGTTCGCTCTAAAATGCTAGAAATTTCCACGTTAATCCGAGAAAATAAGAAGAGAAAATTACCCACCACTGCCATTATGAAAAATTAGTCACAAAACCCCTATAATCATTTATAAAATAGCTAAATTCGAAATAACAAAAAAAGCCAAAATACCCTGGCACATATTTCTAAATTACACCACCATGCCATTATGAGTTAAAAAATTAGCTAAATTCGAAATAATAAAAAAGAACCAAAAATACCATTCACACTTATTTCTAAATTACCCTCCATGTCATTAAAATCCAAAAAATAACTAAATTCGGATTTAAAAAAGCTAAAATAACCTTAATTCTTATTTCTACAATAATTTACCCACCATAACCGTTATGAGTCCAAAATAGTTAAATTTTAGAATAATAAAAATATTAAAAATACACCGTCATATGTCTACCTATCATGACACATGTCTTATTTTTAGCATGAATTTATTTGTAGCACAACACGTTCTGACATATGTTAGTTGTGTAGCATGGCACGTTTGAAACGACCTCACTTCTAAAACAAATTAAATATAATGAGTTAGCTAAGACACAATCCGAGATAAATGATGACTCATCTCACACTCAAATTGAAGATGGTGAGAAATTCTTCAATCTATTTCTACTATTTATAAATATAGAGTATAAAATAAATAAATAAATAATAATAATAAACTATGTTAAAATTTTACAAATATAATAATATTTTAAATAATATAGTAAGTCTAGCCGCGCAAATGCGCGGGCAGCTATCCTAGTTCAAGAATATACGTAGTACAAATGTTTAATTAAAAATGAATCACTTAGTGCATTCTAGGGGAGCATTAAGATGACGAGTAAGGCAACGTGCACACATGTCTGATGTGTTAATGTATGTTTTGCTTGCGACAAATAAAAGTAGACCAGTCAGTTTAGGCCGACAAGAAGCGGTCTTAGATGATTTTTTAGTGGACCCTCCAAGGTATCGATGGTGATGTACAACCATAGAGAATGGTTCTTTCAGTTTCAATTTTTTCTGGGTGGTAAATTAAAGCTTGAATGGTATATATCAGCTTGAGACGGGATGCCTCTCGAAATAATTATTCTGTAATTTTTCTTATTAGTACTTTCAGGTAGGATCCGATTAACTAGTAAAACTAGGCTTGCTTGCTTCCTTCAGCCGAAATAGTCGACAAGTCCTCTTAGTTGACTTAACATGTTCAGAATTTGACAAAACAAGTTCCAAAATTCTGATTTTGTTGCCAGACTACTGGTAGTTCTCATCTGGTACTTCTCATGAACTCTGAAATTGCTTCTTTGTGACCCGGAACTGAAATAGATGCTCTTGGCAACGGAACCAGACCATCACCATTATTATGATTTGCATCTTTTGAAGGCTGAATATATGTTCTCCCACCCACAACATTCCTCCTCACATTAGTTCAGGATTTTTTTACCACTCAGTCTTCCTTGTCCAGCTCAATTTACTCTCTCACCTGCTCCAACTTGTCCCTCAATTGCCTCCTGCTTATATAATTCCTCTTTTGATGTAAGCCGTGGCAGATCAAGAATCATTGGTCATAGCTTTCGATGTGAGATCCGTTCAAGCCCAATTCTACCACTACATTTTGAGTCATAGCTTTTGATGTTTGTCGTCGATAGGCCATAGCTGTAGCTTGCCTTCGCAATTATTTGCACGTATGCCTTCGTTATCAATTCACGCACATACATTTACAACAAGGAATAACAGCAATAACCTAGGAATGAGAAGTATCGGCAACTTTCGCGTTGCAACCTATGGTAATGAATGGCACTGCCATCCAGGCTCCATCTCAACTTTGTTGGGTTACACAAGATAGTGCTTTGTCCAGCCACTGATGGGTGTAGCTGCTTGGGTTCCCGTATCCTTGCTTAGCCGACAGAGAGGCATAAGCCGGTGTTGGGTTGGCGGGGCACAGTGCTGGGGGAGTGGAATTCACGACATTGGATGTCACAGAACTGCTCAGAAAAATATGTTAGCAAGAAAGCTGAAAGTGTTGATCACCATTTCATAGATTGGTCCGGTCTTAACAGGATGGTCAAAATAAATAGCGGTCGTTAGGTTACCAGCACAACTACAGAAACAGTTTGTAGCGGCCACAGTGGTGAAGTTTGTAGCGGCCGGGTGGTAAAGTTTAAATGGTACGGGCAGCCTCTTAAAAGCAAATAATTTGTTGTTTCTCTTGTAAGTACTTTCAAGAAGGATTCAATTATTTCTTACGTGCTTCCTTCAACCAAAATAGTCATAAAGTTTTCGTGTTAGTTGACTTAAAATTTCATTTATATTCTTGCGAGACTACAGCTAGTTCTCATGAACTTCTCAAATTGCTGAACATGGCCGACAAATTAAATACTCCCTCATTCTGCTACGGTGACTGTGGAGATGGAGACTGGCTAGCCTGAGGCTGACTCCAACAAGGAGAGCCACTTTTGAGAGGCAAATTCATCTTTGCCTCGTCCAAACAGTGTTTTTCCTTGAGTTCGCATCGCCGCGTCTCCAACAGAGATTGCATTTCCTTTGCGTCACCGGCTCTGCCCCGCCTTGGCAACTCGCAGCCACGCTCCGCTAGCTCCGCCCGTCGCGGCGCCGCGCAGACCCTCCGCGCCTCGATCGGCCACACGCCGCCCCGCCCCGCTCCGCTCTGCCTACCTCGGCCACGCGGTGCCCCGCTCCTCTCCGCCTGGCTCCAGCAGCTTCGCCGCGGCCGCGTGCACCTGTGGCCGCGGGAGCGGGAGGGCGCCGGCGTCCGAGGGGCGACGCCTTCACCTGCGTGCCATCTACTTCCTGCACCCGGGCCTCCAGTCCTGGCTCTTCTTCGCCACCATGGGCCGATTCCTCTTCAGCTTCGGGTACGATACGAACACAGGGATGACATCACATATCGCAATTCGATCAGCCGCATGCGCTCCATTTGCATTCAACGTCATCGTGTGATGCTGAAATTTACTGGGATTTGGGATCGTGCAGGCTGTACGAGAAGATGAGGTATATGAGCAGTGCGGCCGCGAGGAGGACGGGGCGAGGTGGACAGCCACGCCGACCTCCTCTGCACCCTCGGGCCTGGTAGGCGTGGCGGCAGCGGCTCGGCAGCGCAGACGTGCACCAGCGCAAGTGCTTGGGGGGATTCTTCCGTGGGCGGGCGCCAAGCTTATTCTCGGCGCTGCGAGACCTTTGAGGTGGCCCGCGGGTTGTCGCCGATGTGCGCACGGCGGAGGTCGGCGTCCAACGCCGCGGCGCTCCCGCCGCTCATGCATGGAGGGCCCGGATCCGGACGGCGGCGGGGAGTACGGCACGCACACGCGGCGGGAGGGGTGGGCCCAGTGGGTGCGCGGCCAGCTCCAGCTCGCTCGCTCGGCGCTCATGGGCAAGTCTGCCGCTGCCGCACCTCGCGCTCCAGCTTCGCGTTCCGCCGCCGCAGCATCTGCGCCCCGCCACAGAGGGCGAGCTTCCGCGCCGACTGCTTGAGCTCAGTGACCGCCTTGAGCTCCGCGTCCGTCAGAGCTAGCCCTCCGCGCTGCTGTCGCCACTCGCCCGTTCCTCCATCTCCCTCGATGCCGAGCAAATAGGTCAAAGGAGAGAGGGATTGCAATTTTACCTCTCCTCTCTTCTACTATGCAAAGTTCGTGCTGCTTTTGGCTCCTCTGTTGGAGAACGATACTCGTGTACAGTGGCTTTTGGATAGACAAAAATGGGTTTGCCTATCCCTGTTGGAGTCAGTCTGAGGGGACGTGTCTGGGGGAGAAGGAAAGGATAGCGGAGAGGAAGAGTCTGCAGTTATCACTGCATTTAATCCGACTTAAAAAGTGGCATCGGGCACTGAAAAAGACAATTAAATCGGTGATCATGCGTTTTTGTAGAGAATAAAAAAAGTACAAAAATGTAATGCTCGATTGGAGGCTATAATCGAGAAAGAGAAAAAAAAATCCCACTTATCAGAAGACAAGGAAAGCCTACCAAACTCGACGCCCCCGCCACCGCTGTCACACCAACGCACCACAGCAGCCTCAACCGCCAGCCACCTCCGTCATCGTCGCTGCACCCACTGCCGATCACCGCACCGGCGCCTTTGTGTCGTCTTCCGTGCTAATTAACTACGACACCACATCACCACTGAATGATGACACACGACAACACATCATACCACCCACAACTCAACTCACCACTGCACGCGTGGCCGTCTTCCTCCATGCCATTGCACAGATCGCTCATGCGTGACTACCATATAGACTTAAGATGTCGCAGGTCACAACAGGAGAGTATGGTAGCAAAGCAGGCTTGACCACGTGGATTTGGCAAACAGGACAAGGACAATGCTTGAACACCTAAATCTAAAAGTAAACCGGTTCACTGCTGCGCACAAGGTTGTGTGCGTATAATGATATTGTGTTGCATTGATCCTCTCAACCGGTGAATATGAGAATACGTGACTTAGAGGGCAAGACACCTCTAATGATACATATGACAGTCCGTGATATATAATCTCTAACCTATCAAATATACTCCAACAGGTTGCCATGGATGCAGAACAGATATGGCTGCCTCAGCTCACATGAGTCACTGGCTGGAGAAGCATGTGTGCTGTCGTCTGCATACTGGTGTAGTAGGGTTCGCGGCACACATATTCTGGGGAGCCGCACTGTTGATGATAATGATTCCAACACAACTATTCAAACAAAATATGTCCTAAATCCAATCAATTAACGTCCAAAGTGCCGTACTCTTTTCTTTGAACGGAAAGATAATACACACAGGTGAGCCTGTTATTTTGACCAAACTTTTATGCCACATGCATAATTCCTTATCTCCATGGTCAATCTTATTTGGACGTTCACTACAACAAATCTGTTGATCCGTGACGAATCTAAGGTGACGTTTCAAACGACTGTCACAGACACTGTCAATCTATGACGAATTTCATCTCACGGGTAAAATCTATGACAATTGTTAATATTTCGTCACGGACCTATCACAGCAACGAGAAACGAACGGGCCGGCCATTTTGGGCCCAAAGCGTGGCACTATCCTTATAAACCTGAGGAACCCTAACACTTAGCCTTATTTCCTCTCTTTCTCCTTAGCCGCCACCAATCCTCTCTCCGCACGGCCAGCGGAGGCGACCAGCGGAGGGGCGTCCTGTGTCGTGGCGCTCGGCGGAGGGTCCCTCAGCGTAGGGGCGTCCGGCGGCTCGATCCCCTCCGTGCCTCCGACCCGTCGGCCTCGCGCTTCCCATCAAGGTTGTCGCCGTCAGATTTATGGCGCACCGGCGTCACCCTCCCCATCGCGTGCCCTGTAGCCGCGCCTCTCTGTCCGCGTTCTCCCCGGCCTCACGGGCAGTAAGCCGGGCGGGTTCTTGCCCTGGTTCCTCTTTGGCGCTGCAACGTCAGCTTACCAGGTGCGAGCGTGGTGAAGCTTTTTATTTTAATTTCTTTCCCTCCTCTCAATCGCTGTGGTCGATGACGACTGATTGGTATCCTTCAACCAGCTTGAGCGCGCGTACCTGGAGTAGTAGTAACATTACAGGAACTGGATTGATTTTATTTCAGTCCAAGACGGCAAGCCTGCATTTTTTAAGCGAAAAGAATATAACTCCAACATACATGTCTACACGCAGTACAAGTTCAGATGCAATTGATAGGTACCTGAAGAACTAGAATCATTTGTTGTTTTTCTTTGAATGAGAAGTGAACAGCACTTGTCCGATATCAGAAAGAGGATTAGAGAGCTCGTATTAGTAGTGATAATTCTAGTGGGAAATCTCTGAATATTAGTGGGGTGTGTGTGTCAGTGTTCAGATTTCATTTTTCTAAGGGTAATTCTTCATGCTGGGCATGATTTGATAAACTGATAACTGCAGTTTTGTAGATGATGTCTTATGCTGTGCTATTTATTCTTCGAGACATGTGCATCCTACTATAAATCTGTAAACTGCTAGCAGAATTTCAGGGGTGTTTTGATTCTAACTTCTCTTATACTTATCGACTGATGCTTCAGATCATTGGAGATAAAGAAACTGCAGAAGCCTACTGAGTGCTGCAAGCAAAGGACGAAGATGAGGGACGGAGGAGCACGCAGCACAAGCCTTCTGCTAGTTTTCAGTACTAGATTGGTTGAATTCTATGGTGTATTAATGTGACTTGTGGTGTGATAGATAAGAATCTGTTGTGTACATTGGCTTTATATAATAAAGATTGCAATGAGAATTATGTTTTCATATCTTAGGCTTGTTCTGAGATGAAGAGTGCAATTAATTGTATATGGCATGATTGATGACACAAAAAGAGCATGATTTGATTGTGACGATTCAATTATGCACCGTTCATTTCGTCACTATGGTTTGGGCTGTATTTGGGTCTCGGCCATTCTGTGACCACAAAGAACGTCACTGATGTGTAGTGACTCGTGACAAAAATTGAGAAGTGTCACTTGTTAATCTATGACGCGAGATACATGATGAACCATCTTTCCGTCATGGATGCAGTTTTGTGACGGTTTTTCTTTGATCTATGACAATTTTGAAATGTCATTGATCGCCTGGTTTCTTGTAGTGGTTGTAGAGATAAGCAATTCACTCTGTCACATCATCTTGGCACGTTGCGCCTAGTGGTGACTAGTCCTGTATTTACAGTGTTCATGCGGCTCCAGCTAGGAGCTAGAAAGATTACACGTCATTTGTCGCGCATTATTACCCTTGCTGCTGAGTTGTACCTTATAAGGAAAATTTCATGGAATCCTGAGTCGGCTTATTGTTCGTCATGTCGAGCCTTATTACTCCCTGACCTGCCCCAGCATGTCCTTCCCTTTTCACCTGCTTGTATGTATATAAGTAACCTTTTTTGTCGTTGGGACGATGCTGTTGATGCTAGTTTTTGATCCGCCCTAGCTTATTTGCTTTCTGGCAATGCAGTGCATGCTGATCCAGTTTGCGTACGTATATTCAGAGCAAAACATAAACTGCAATAAGCTAGGAATGGGAAGTATCAGCGAGTTTTATGTTGCTGTTTTGGTCCTTTGGTAATGCATGACGATATCACCCTGCCCCAGGTTCCATAAGAAATTTGTTGGTCGACCTGAGGATGCACACGTATTGGATGCCGTGGAGTTACATAAGACTATGCTGTCCCGAACCAAAGACAGAAAATGTTCGGCAACACAACTTTGTTGGATATTTCGTAAATACAATTTGGGTCTTGGAATTAGATTCACTAGCCTGTCAACCCGTGCGCCTGCACGGGCTAGCAAGTTAAACAAATTTTTTATGTGAATATTTGATGTTGACATGTTTTCTCAGTGATCGCCTTTTTATTTTGTTTTCAAGTTTATTTGCAACTTTGTTCTTTTGTGGTTGCTTTTAGATGCTTCATCATCTTCAGGTTCGACAACATGTTTCCTTCTTGCTATTTTGCTGCCGCTTGTTTGTCTACAATTTTCACTGTTACCATCTACGGTACATGTTTTTTATTTTTTGATAAGAGGGCCTGCACACTGGTTTCCAGTAGAGAAACTGCTTCAACCCCCGCTGCCCAGCGATTGCTGGTTGGCTACCTGGGTCATCTCTAGTACATGTATAACTTCCTTTTCTTTTTTTTTTTAGGTCTATATCCTTTATGCTACTTAATGACGTATATAATCCTTTGGATCTTTTATTAATGTAGACCATGAAGAAAAAAAGAGATGAATTATCCTTGTGTTATGGAATCAATGAAAGTTATCACAAAAAAGGGGTATTAATATTCTGTTAACTTTGAACAATAACACAAAGGAAAAACTTTATATTTTTTAATGAGCTAGTGTACGGAGAAAATTATATTATTACATTCATATCTCTCAGTAAAGTTAGTTGAATCCTTTTCATATGGAAGAAGTAGCTTTGAAACAGTATACTCTGGTTGAAAAATTGTCAGGTCATATTCTGTCAGTCCGAACTGAAAAAGTAGTTTTCAATAAATAAATTAATAATTTATTTAGGAAGCTCCATATTGTCTTGGTTGATTGGGGCTATCATGAAATCCCTTAGATTCCCTAATTTGCATCTGAGCTTCCTTGTGAAAAATACGCGAGTTGCAGATGCTGTTGAATGGGAAAACACACTATGTTTTAACATTTTATATGAGTATCAAAAGTAGTACTAAATCATATTAAATTGTTTACGGTGCTTTAGGCTTAGCCTTTTTTATTATTTTTTTAACAAAAGTAGTGGCCAGAATTTTTGTCAAGTTGCTAAATAATTTATAATTTATTTAGGAAGCTCCATATTGTCTTGGTTGATTAATTAAGACTATCATGAAATCCCTAATTAAATTCCCTATTTGCATCTACGCTTCCATGTTGAAAGATACGCAAGTTGCAGATGCAGTTATATGGGAAAATACTATGTTTTAACATTTATATGAGTATCAAAAGTAGTACTAAATAATATTAAATTGTTTACGGTGCTTTAGGATTAGCCTTTGTATCATTTTTTAACAAAAGTAGTGGACAGAATTTTGTCAAGTTGCTTCTTGCAGCTATCTTTTCCTGCATGATCATTAGCACCAACTTTATTTTTTGATAACTGCAATAATTATTGCTTCCACAATGCAGATCTTTTGTACAAAAGTTTTCTTTTATTTGCATGTGTGACAGTTCCTTGAAATGTGGTTCATTAGGTTAAAAAAACTGCACACCTGGTTTGATGAGTCAAACAGAACCAAATAATTCCTGCAAAGTTTTTTCTATTGAACTGCATTTGCTCCTCCAACGTCCGTTTCAGATGTCCCCCTTTTTGTACGTCATTGTAACACTTTCATTTGAACAAATACTATATTCATATATGTTAAATTGCATATCACACAACCTAAGATCAAAGAATCAATATTGAAGAATTTGTAACGGATCTAGGAATATCATCGAATCTCTTACCATGTGTATAGTATAGTATGTAGTTGTCGGCAATAGGTTCTATATTGTTGTTTACCAATTGTCGATATGTCTTCTCTGATGTGACTTTAAGATAGGGAAGAACAGGTTGCCTTCATCAATCAATGCTTTAAATTTTTACAGATAGACCTTAGTGATAACTCCATGGTGCCCTGCATTGTCCACGCCATTAGCTTGTAAACGAAATTAACTACAGAAAAGAATAGGTTTTTGTATGTAGGAATAAATTTATGAACCTGGGTGTCCGCAACAATTGGAGATTTTTTTTTCTGGTGGATGATGTCTGATCGTTCCTGGTGATTCAATCTGTAACAGCCCGGGTCCCAATACGGCTCTGGATCAGCTCGCACGTCGAGCGGCCCCACCTACTTAGTAACCCGCTTACGCTTTCGTCCTCGCTTCGCGAAAAGGATTAATCCGAAGTTACTAAGCATCGAAAACCCGGCTATTTAAATCGACTCAACTCAACCACAATCACCAGTATGGTACTAAATCCCGCGTAGCTACAGTAGCCGGCGGCTACAGTACTGGGCTGGGCTTTCACAATCTCCCCCCCTTAAGAGCTCGACGTCCTCGTCGAGCAACTCACCCTTTCGGGACAAGCACCTACCAGGACCGTCCCTTCTTGGCCACGGCCGTACGCCCAGAGAGCTGGCACACATGCCTGTGTGTCCTCACTAGGCCCACACGTGCCCTGGCACGCACGCGCCAGTAAAACCGCGAAGGTCGGCTCTGATACCACATGTAACAGCCCGGGTCCCAATACGGCTCTGGACCAGCTCGCACGTCGAGCGGCCCCACCTACTTAGTAACCCGCTTACGCTTTCGTCCTCGCTTCGCGTAAAAGAATTAATCCAAAATTTCTAAACATCGGTGACCCTGCTATTTAAATCGACTCAACTCAACCACAGTCACCAGTATGGTACTAAACCCCCGTAGCTACAGTAGCTCGTGGCTACAGTAACCGGCGGCTACAGTACTGGGCTGGGCTTTCACACATCAACAGCAAGAAATCCTTAAAGGAGGAAAAACAATGACATGTGAGAAGGTTAGAAGAATTTGTTCACATCATGAAAGCCCTTGTGGATAGTAGAAGACTAAAACCTGTCAAGAATAGTAGAAGAGACAAATATGCTTACCTATCGAGAGAGTAAAGACTTAAATTAGTAGAAGAAAAAATATGATTGATCCTGCCCTGCCAGAAGCATGTCAAAAAAAAAAAAAAAAGAAGCATGTCTCGAGCTTGTACATATTATTACATATGGCCTTCTCTTGTTTGATTCAGATTCCGAAGCGTGTTATAGATGGCCTGCCAAGTGTGTTTTAGTTCCTAACTTAACCTTCTTGCTTCCATATGCATGAGTCGTGGTTTTGAGGATTGTTAGCTTTCATCTGCATGTTTCCTGTACATAGATTTTATACTTTATGCGCTGCTGTGTGGCCGGCTGCCGTAGTCGTAGAAGCCGTGGAAGTCCGCTTCCTAGTTCGTACATGAAGACTGCCCGTACCGTGTACAGGATAGGCTGCCGTGGAGGCCGTCGGGGGATGATTATGTAGATCTAAGGGTTATCATTTGTTAACCATTTAAATAGATGGCTGGATGTTTTGCTTTTTTCTGAGAATTTCTAGGATTTTTCTTCGATTATGTGAGGGCTCCAAAAGGAGCCTCCAATTAGTAAATATAAGATAAGATGTCTCCGTCCCCACCCCCCCCCCCCCCCCCCCCCCCCCCCCCCCCCCCCCCCCCCCCCCCCCCCCCCCCCCAACAATCCATCAGGGCAACACGGGAACACCTTATTTCTAGCAAATTATACTATTTTTTTCGTTTCGTAGCTATAAAGTTTAAACTATACTTAATGCTAAAAGAAGTTATAAACTTTACTTGTATAAGAAATAGGTTGAATCCTTTAAAACTGAATCCCATCTGATGTGGGTGTATTTGATGAATATGGATCTCGCGCTTTCATTTACTACAATATCATCTCAGTACCTTCTCCATTTTACCTCCCAGCGTCTTTACCCTCATGTTTATATATCTGCCCCTCCTCTTTGCAGGAAGACAGCATGCTTTTATACACGCTCAGTTATTTCCTCTAGCAGGCATTTCGACATCTCCGCAGTATGCCTCGGAATGAGAGGGGTCGGAAATTTGCCTAGCCTTTATCTCCGGCGGCCATCCCAAGCTCAAGTACACCACCATCCGATGTTCCTCGATGGTGCGCATTTCCCGGAGACAGAGCCGGTAGACAAGAACCTGCTCGCCGTGACGTGAGGGCGTTGTGAGAGCACCTCCAAACGGTTCTGCTGCCAACCTCAACGCTTACGAAACCCCAAGGTGGCAAATAGAGGCTTCTACGATGACCACGGTGCAGCTCGCGCGACTAAGACGCGCTGTTCAGGCAAGATGGTGGCAGCGATGTCCAGTGTACGTGCTCTGTACGGCTGCGCAGAGCTTAGTGCTTCGGGTTGCTGCGCCTGCTCGTGTTGTTGCCGATGAACATGATTGGGATGCGGTACGGGTGGCGGCGCGTTCACGTGCAACAGGTGGCTGCGCGGATATATAATTGCAACCTGCGCCGATGTACATACATTACGGTGGAGAGCTTGTGGGACAGAACGGCGCGAGGCGGCGAGTCCTGCAGAGCGAACGGCGAGGCGGAGCAGCGACGGGTTGGGTTGCGTGTTGGATGGGTGCGACATGTGACATCCGGGTGCCGGGTGGCAGAACGCGTGGGATCCGGGAGTGAAGGGATAAGGCGCAGCGACGGAATTTCTCCCCCTCGTTTGCGTTAGTCCGCATTAGCTTTGGTTCCATGGAGTAGCAGCGAAAACAATTAGTACTTGTCGGGTTAAAATTAGTCTTCCTATTAGTCATCATCTGTTTGGAGCCCTCTTGCACTAAAATGGGTCAGTTTTGGGATCCAAACAAAGTCTATGAAGTTAGCAAATGCTGCGACGAAAAGGTGCAGATTAGTTAATCTCATCATAGAGGTGACTGTGCATGCGTTGTGAGTATCTGAGTTGTACCGTGTAGTTAAAAAAAAAAGAGATTAGTGAATCTCATGACGCCTCAATAGGGGGGGTGGTGGGGGGGTGGTGGGGTGGGGACAACTGAGTGACGGCCCCATGACCTGATGATCAAAGGTTTTTCCACTAGATTTGCTACATGGGCTGGAACCGAAACGACGAAAGAACCCAGTGACAACGCCTAAAATAAGAGCCACGTACTCACGTGCACATGTTATGAATGATTTTTTTTGCCAGACTGGCACAACCTCACAACCTCGTCTCCAATGGAAGTCTTTCCTTTTGCAGCACATGTAGCCAGAAACAAATAATGCACGGTATTAATTATTTTTCAAGGAGTGGAGGCACGGAATGTTCTACAGTGGAAAATAAGAAGCATCAGCACATCTTTCGAAGCCTCCCCCCCCCCCCCCCCCCCCCCCCCCCCCCCTGTCTTCAATCTACCGGACAAGGAAGATTTCTTCCTTCCCAATCCGCATCAGGAGACTTCTTCCCGTCCATGGCACGGTTGCTGGCTGTCTTCAAGCGGCACGCTCCGTCTGGTCCTGTCTGTGGACGGAGGCATCATCTTCGAAAGCCGTGCTGTTGAGACCTCCAGTGCTCATCTCCTTTGTGTCCGGGCCGGGTATGGCTGCGGCGATGATTCTGGCTCCATTGTTGTGGTTTGCATCTCCTGAGAAGGATCTAGGTGTAATTTGTATTTTCTTGGATGTCCTTCTATGTGTGCAAAATGACCTATTCGTAGTTTGTATCTCTTGTAAGGGTCGTTCTGTAAATGTGCCATTGTACCTGCATCTGCTAGAGTAATGGAAAATGTTCTAGTCCCTTGTGGGCGTGTTCCTTTATAAAAAAAAACAATGGAAAAGAAAGTCTCGTCAGGCACGGTGACCAGATAAATGGATCCCATCATCCTTCCGACAAGCACCGGAAGCAAGAGTGACTTGTGCACTGCATCAACCAATGCCCGAGCTGCCTGCGTAAAAAGAAAAAGTAAATTAAAATGGGCTTGTTACTTTCGCTGAAACAAGTGGATTAAGATAAAGCAAACCAATGACTCATGTGGTCCGTTCATTTCCAGGGCGGATGCTACGTGCAAATAAGAAAATCCTTACGTAGTTACTTTTTTTTTTGCGAGGATCCTTACGTAGTTACTGATGTCCTTTTGGGGGCGAACGTAGTTACTGATGTCTATGGATAGCCTGAACACCTAGAAAATTCTGAAGAGGAATAATTTCCACGCAGAAGGAGACAACTAATTTGTTTTAGATAATGAGAACATTCCAGCCTTGGCCTCACAAAGAGGTTACAGCTATTTTATTACAAAGCTGCAGCACTTCCGTTTGCCAAACGTGAAAAGGGAAAACACACACATTACAGAACCAAAGTCTAGGATGACAAGAATTATTAATAACAAAGTATGTTAGTAAATCTCCATCCATGGTGTGCGTAGATATATTGCATGCATGTCCTAAATCTTTTTTGCAGTTATGACCAAAACCGCAAGTATGTCAATCCATTGAAGGGTATACAACAATTCACTTGTTTTATCAGTCCCAGTTTATTGCTACCAGCTGGAATTTTCTGGGAATAATTGGGATCTGGGATTGCATTTCTTTCCCATCATAATTCCTTCTTCATGGGAGTAAGTGTTTTCTTCGGCGCTAAGGCAACGTCAGGAAACAAAAAAAAGAACTGTATTATTTATCAAGAAGTGGAGGCCAATGTTCATCACTGGAAAAGAGAGTCGCCATCACCAAATAAATGAATTGCACACATGCATCCACAAATGGCAAGAGTTTCGTGCGCTAAGCAGCTGCCTGCGCCAAGTAAAGTAAGATCTGGAAATAGAGAAATGGTACTCATTTTTTAGGGAGTGGAGGTGCGGAATATTCAACTCTCTTACGTCTGATGTATGGCGTCAGGCACTAATTAACTAAGGCGTAGCGGCCAAGTAAATGGAACCCACCAACCATCCGACAACCGACCTTCTTGAACGAAGATGAGTTAACATATGCTTTCACCAATGGCAGAGTTCCGGGTGTAATCAATTTGCGATGGGTTCTTTCTTTGGCAAATAAAAAAAGGTAAGATAAGACAAAGCAAAACAGTGACGTTTCGCTAAGTTAATTTCCAGGCAAGTTCTGCCTTTGCTTTGCCTTCCATTACTACTTATTCAGGTCTCGCGACAACAGCTCACCAGCACCGACGTTCGTTGACTACAAGTCAACGACTTCTCTATATATATAAACTGGCATATCCGAGAGCATCGTACACTGCTGATTATTCGATTCGACACATCATCATCTTGTACTAGCTAGCTAGCTAGAGGCCAGCATGGCGATGGTGGACAAGTGGTCCGGCCTGTGGTCGGCGGTGGCCAGCTTCATGTTCCTCTGGACCATGCTGCAGAACCATGTCCCGGAGGGCCTGACCCACCCCCTCGCCACCTGGGCCAACAAGCTCACCTCCTTCTTCAACCCCTACCTCGAGATCACCGTGTCTGAGTTCGGCGCCGACCGCTTCCACCGCAGCGACTTCTTCAAGCACGTGGAGGCCTACCTCTCCAACGCGTGCGCCCGGCGCGCGCGAAAGCTCAAGGCCGAGTTCAGCAAGGACAGCAAGAAGCTCCAGGTCGCCGTCGACGACTATGAGGAGGTCACCGACGCCTTCGGCGGCGCCAAGCTCTGGTGGCCGCCTCCAAGACGGTGCCCCAGTCCCAGGTCATCAGCTTCTACCCCGGCGAGGAGGAGTGCCGCTACTACAAGGTCATCTTCCACCGGCGCCACCGCGACCTCGTCGTCGACGCCTACCTGCCCCACGTCTTCGAGCAGGGCCGCGCCATCACCGTCTGGAACCGGCAGCGCCGCCTCTTCACCAACAACCCCAGCAGCAGCTGGAGCTCCTACCGCGGGAAGATCTGGAGCCACGTGCCATTCGAGCACCCGGCGACGTTCGACACGCTCGCCATGGACCCCGTCGAGAAGGAGGCCATCGTCGACGACCTCTCCACGTTCAAGGAGTTCAAGGAGTACTAAGCCAAGGTTGGCAAGGCGTGGAAGCGAGGATACTTGCTGTACGGGCCCCGGGCACCGGCAAGTCCACCATGATCGCCTCCATGGCCAACTTCCTCGACTACGATGTGTACGACCTCGAGCTCACGGTGGTCAAGAACAACACCGAGCTGCGCAAGCTCTTCATCGAGACCACGGGCAAGTCCATCATCGTCATCGAGGACATCGACTGCTCCATCGACCTCACTGGCAAGCGCAAGGACAAGAAGAAGGTGGAAAAGAAGTCAATAATGATGGCGACGACAACCCCATGCCTGATAAGGAGGAGGACCCCATGCCTGATAAGTCCAATAATGATGGCGACGATAACCCCATGCCTGATAAGGAGGAGGACTCCAAAGTGACCCTCTCAGGCTTGCTCAACTTCATCGACGGGCTGTGGTCATCGTGCGGCGGCGAGCGCATCATCATCTTCACCACCAACCACAAGGAGAAGCTGGACCCGGCGCTGATCCGGCGAGGCAGGATGGACAAGCACATCGAAATGTCCTACTGCAACTTCGAGGCCTTCAAGGTGCTGGCTAACAACTACCTGGACATCGAAGAGCACGAGCTGTTCGGTGAGATAAGGCAGCTGCTTGATGAGACCGACATGACGCCCGCTGACGTGGCAGAGAACCTGATGCCCATGTCCAAAAAGAAGAAGAGGGACCCGAATGCCTGCTTGGCAGCTCTCGTCGACGCTCTGAAGCAGGCAAAGGAGGACGCGGCAGCCAAGAAGGAGGAAGAGGAGGCCAAGAAGAAAGAGGAAGAGGAGGCCGAGGAGAAGGCAGCGGCAGAGGCCGGGAAAGCAAAGGAGAAAGAGGAGGCAGAGGCGAAGACTAGCAAAGCAGAAAGCGAAGGAAAGGACAAAACATCAGAATCAGAGGTCACTAAGATAAGCAATGGAAACATCAAAGGAGGAGACAAATGACCAGTACAGTGAATTTGTTCATTAATGATCGATCCAGACTATATAAATAATGTTATTTCCTAAAGAACATGTGTGAAGTACCCGTGCTGAAATAAGTAAGTATCCCTTAGCTTAAGTAAATCCATCGAACTAGAAGACTAATTATATTCAACTTTGGACATCCGCCTACAAACACAGAACATAAGGAACACCAGTTTACAAACACGTTGAATGGAAAACAACAGTTTCACCTTACACCTTCAGCTTACAACAGTGTAAAGCCAAGTTGGGAAAAGATATAACAAGTACTGCAACTTGTGACATCTATGCCGTCATTGCTGTAGCACGTGTGCTAAACAATAACTAAGGTAGGTTACGTAGGCAAACAGAGGGAGAGTAGAAGTGCAAGTAAAATGAGCCAGCCTGCCTATAGCTTATTTGGGCCTCATGCTCTTATATATAGGAGGGAAGATGGTGATCACTCTTCCATGCATCTGGGCCAAAAAGCCCATGGGCTTATATCTCGGCCGAAAGAACACATAGGTCAAATGTTAAGTTTCATGATGCCTATCTACAGCTTTGTCGGTTTCTCAAAAAAAAAATCTACAGCTTTGTCTAGAAAGAATGAAGCCTTGCATAACAACGCGCCCCTATAAAACTCGTAAACGCGACAGCCTCAGTGCTGTCCAGCACGGATAACTAAGCAGCCTGAATCTAGCCATGCCTTCGCGATTCCCACGTGACGTGCTTGTTTGTTCCACGAGTAATTATGTCTCACATGCCACTCACTAGTACAAAAAGGGCCTAATATGACACTTCAAATTTTACAGTAGTGGCGGACACACAATGATCCGTCACTGTTAGCCCGATGCTAGTTACTGTAGCAGCTAACAGTGGCGGACGGGCTGACATCAGCGGGCGCCAAACACTGTAGCGACTCAGCAGTGACCGGCACAGTGACGTCAGCCCCATCCGCCACTGAAACTTGGCCTATAATGGCGGGCGTAGTGATGTCATCGCATTCGCCACTAGTATTTTTCTTTCCAGTGGCGGGCAGCTGATGTCTGCAGCCCGCCACTACTCTATTTGGCCCAAAACCAGCCCGTTTAAGCCCGAACAACGCTTCTTCGTATCTATATGGCACTTAGGGTTATCCACTTCACTCCTCGTCTCCTCCCCTCTCTCTGTCTTCACCTCTCTCCATGAGCGGCGGCCGCCTCCTCTTCCCTCTCCTCCCATCCACGCGCTGCCGCCTCCTCTCCCCTCGTAGCCCGCACAACGACGAGATCCGGCCAGGAAGTGGCGGATCCGGTCGGGGAGCTGGCGGATCTCGCCTCCTCTCCCTCATCCCTTTCGAGTCGGCGCGCCCTCATGCGGCCCCCGCCCCTCCCTCGGCCCGGCAACTCTGAGACGGGGCGAGGAGCGTGATGAGCCGCAGCTCGCCGCGACGTCCGGCGGCCATGTCGTCGCGACCAGCGGGTACCCGGCGGGTCGTCGTCGAGGCGGCTCGGATTTGGGGGCGCCTGCGACGGGGCTCGCAGATCTGAGCTTGGCGGCGCGGGATTCGAGCGCGGCGGGCTGCTCCAGCACGACGGCCTCCCTCCCCTTCCCTCATGGCGGTCTCCCTCCCCTCGGCAGCGGCATCCTTGGTGCGGCGCGGATGAAGCTTGGCTTCGGCATCGATGACGAGATGCTCTTGCGGCAGGTGGCGTCGTGTGCGTCGGCGCGAATCCACTCCCCTGCAAAAGGTGTGTCTGCACGGACTCCCTCCATCTACTTGTTGATTTATTTCCTTCGCCTCTATTGTTTTGACCTGCTAGGTGTTTGACGTTTTGGCTAGCTCAGAGGTGTTCCTGTCTCCTTGACATTTGTCTGTTCTTTTGATTTGTCAGGTTGTTATTCTGTACCAGTAGCAATGTTACAAGGCCATTCATAGTTGCTGGTGCAGCCGTGCGCAGGCACTAATGATCGACATGAGGTCCAAGAGTTTTTAGGAGAATCTTAACATTAGGCTTATTGTATACATTTTTCCTTTGTGTGGTGTCCATCATATTGTCTATATCATGCCGAAGCTAATTGATTTTGAACTACTTGTCTTTCTGTAAGGTCTTGTGTGATCAAATTGTTCTGAGTCTTGTGCTGCATGTCTTAGCTGTAAGGCTCTTGTGTGATATACTATATTGGAACATTTTGTCGTCTGCAGTTTGTGTGCATAAGTTGTAAAATGATCCAGATATCCAATTGATTCAGTATGTGTGTTTTCTTTTTAGCCCTGTCATCTCTGTGATCCTTTGCAAAGCAAGGAGCAGGTAGGACGGGCTTTTTTTTTTTTTTTTTGATGAAACACCAGCAGTGGCGGGCAGATGCAAGCTGCAGTGGCGGGTGCTGTTTGCCACTGTCATGCCAATTCTAGTGGCGAGCAGGCTGACGTCAGCCTGCCCGCCACTACCCTTGTTTACCAGTGACGGACGCCTCGTCCGCCACTGCCCTTTGGAGCTAACAGTGGCGGAAATGTAGTGGCGGACGGTTTGTCCGCCACTGAAGGCCAAAAAGGCCTGCCACTGAAGGCCTTTTTTGTACTAGTGACTTTCATCTACCTTATACTACTCTCACGTGTATATGCCCCTCCCACTCTTCCAGCGAAGCAGTAGACTCTTATGCTCGATTATGTAATGTACTCTGGCATCTCCCCATCTCCGCAGCTCACAATCAAATTCTCCTACCTTGGTTCCCTCAAAAAAAAAAAGTCTCCTACCTTGGAATGAGAGAGATCAGAAAGTTCAAAACCCCATATGCTTCAAGCAGTACAAGCAACACCAAGGTCGCATTGACGAGCTTGCAGCTATCTCGATTGTGCCATGCAGGCCAGGCCCCCACCGTATTGCTGTACTTTTGCTGGGATCCATCGGCCACCGCATCTCCCCAGACATGCTATGCTCACCATTCCACCAGCATGGCGTTGATGTCCCGCCATCGCGACATAGCACCCTGGCCTCCATGGTACCAAGATCTCCATCGTTGTTGATGCGCCCGCTGCTGGTCACCACAGTTCTCTCGCTGATCACATCACACCACAGGCCTCACGACAGCATCAACTTCCGCATACAATTACTAGTCTTCACACACGTGACACACAAGAAGGAAGATGGGGTGGAGAAGGTGGCGGCAGAGGCCGAGAAAGCAAAGGAGAAAGAGGAGGCAGAGGCGAAGAAAAGCAGAGCAGAAAGCGAAGGAAAGGACAAAACATCAGAATCAGAGGTCACTAAGATAAGCAATGGAAACATCAAAGGAGGCGACAAATGACCAGTACAGTGAATTTGTTCATTAGTGATCGATCGAGACTATATAAATAATGTTATTTCCTGAAGAACATGTGTGATGTACCAGTGCTGAAATAAATAATTATATTCAACTTTGGACATCCGTCTACAAACACAGAACATGAGGAACAACGGTTTACAAACACGTTGAATCGAAAAACAGCAGTTTCACCTTACAGCTTACAACAAAGTGTAAAGCCAAGTAGGGAAAAGATATGATGAATAGTGCAACTTGTGACATCTATGCCATCATTGCTGTAGCACGTGTGCTAAACAATAATTAAGGTAGGTTACGTAGGCAAACAGAGGAAGAGTAGAAGTGTGAGTAAAATGAGGCAGCCTGCCCATAGCTTATTGGGGCCTCATGTTTATTGGTGGGGAAGAGGTTGATCACTCTTCGGAATCACTCTTCCATCCTTGTTGGTAAGGGGTACAAATACTACAAGAGCGCCCTTGGGCTTATAATTGGGCCAAAAGAACACATAGGTCAAATGTTAAGTTGTCAAGCCTTATCTACACCTTAGTCTAGAAAAGACTGAAGCCTCGCATATACAACCTGTCTATAAAACGCCTAAACGCGACAGCCTCAGTGTCTGGCATGGTAACTAAGCAGCTTCAGTCTGGCCATGCCTTCGCGATTCCTACATGACTTGCTGGTTTCTTCCATGTGTAAGCATGCTTCACATGCCACTTTCATCTACCATATACATCCCCTAACATTATTCTCCTGTACCCCTCCCACTCTTTCAGCGAAGGCAGTAGACTTTTCTGCTCGATTAGGTCCTCTGGCATCTCCCCATCTCTGCAGCTCACAACCAAGCTCTCCCACCTTGGAATGAGAGGGATCAGAAGAAAGTTGCCAAGCCCATATGCTTCAGGCTGTACAAGCAACATCAAGGTCTCATCGACAAGTCCGCTCAATCCATCGCTCCACCACCATGGAGTCTATGTGATGCCATCGCGCGACAGTACCCTGGCCTTTGTGCCACCAGGACCTCTATCGTTGATGCGCCCTGCTGCTCACCACAGTTCTCTCGCTGAGCAAATCACACCGCAGACCTCACCACGACATCAACTTCGGAATACAACTAGGGGTTTGCACACGTCAAACACAAGAACACGAAGTTGCAGTCGCATCTGAATAACATATTTACTTTGTTACAAGTGCTTGAAATCTCTCTTTCTTTCAAGCACTTTGTGGAGCGTCCGATCTTGCGTCAACAATCGTGCTCCTGATGGAACCCTCCACCCGCTCCGGTCTGATTTGTCGGGCCCGCCTTTTGTATTTGGATCCACCCAAACCCAATATAGCTACCCAAATTTTCTCCGTTCAAATTCCCCCATCATTTTGTTTCAACATTTCGTTCCGTCGCGGAGAGAGAGAGGGTCGAAGAGAGAGCGGAAGCGACTCGTCCGCCGGCGGCGACTCGTTCCCCGGCGGCGATTGGTCGCTCGGCGGCGAGTGTTCCTTCTGGCTGCCGGGTAATCGGGGCGGCGAGTTGTTGACGTCACCATTCGCCGGCGTCGATTCGTCGTCGCCTAGAGTCTCAAGGTGGGAATCAGGTTAGTGCAGAGGTATTGCGTCCAGTGTTTCGAGCGGGAGTTCGAGATTTTGTGCTTCTGCATGTTCTCCCTTTGGGATTCATGTCTCCTTGTTCGTACATCTTCTCTTGTCAATCGGGAGCTCTTCATTCGTCATATGAGGCAGCTACGGTTAAGGTTAGGTGCGGAGCTGAAGAAATTTTCTGATAGATTTTTGGTCACGATATGGGATGTATCATGTTGTTTGAAATCACCTTCCAGCGATATGTAGGTTTTGTATCTGCTATAATGGTTGTATATCTGTTATTCTTGTTCTCGAGCTGTTATTTTTGGTTAGCAGTAAAAATGATTTTGGTTCACATAAATCGCAGTGAAATTGTAGCTGTTTTTATATTTGTTTGTGTGATCTCTATGTTTGAATTTTCTTAGTAATGCTTGTATAGCTATAATTGTTTGTATATGTGTTCTTATTATTCATGAGCTCTCATTATTCTTGAGGTATCATTCTTATGTGGAGGTTTATGTTTTTAGGGTTAGGTGTTGAACTCAAGGTATCAATTGGCATTGTTCTGGTATATTTATTTAATTGTTGGTTCATATTGTAGATGCTATAAAGTAGAATCTGTAACTGCACTCTGTTCTATTAATCCTATTTTAAATATATGAAACTAGGAATGTGTAACTGCATTTTGTGAAGTATATAATTGCACCTCTACGCTATAAGTAATTTCACCCCTGCGGTCGTGTATTTCTTAAATGACATGGTAATTGTTATGCCTTGTTTTTTTATGTTTATATTCTTTCTTTGACTATCTTGTTTTGCTTGTATTATATACAGCCATGTCTGACAATGAAGACAACCTCTCTGCAAATAAATCTGTCAGTGGTGATGAGGATAGCAAGTATCAGTTGAATTCTGATGATGATGATATGGAAGGCAATGGCAATGTAATATTTTATTTTTTTGTCTTTTTAATGAAATCTACTGTGCTTAATCATTTTAAAAATGTAATGTGAATGTCCCTCTTACTTTGTTGTATGCAGGGTGTCGCTCAGGATGAAGATGATGTTAACGATGAAACACTATTCAAGAGCTTTCAAATTCTTCGAACGGTACGTATTTTCATATTTTCATTGAAGGCGAATATGACCAGTTCGAGCAACATTTGAAATAATTGTAATCTGATTGGGGGTGTAGGGGGGGAGATTGGTGCTGCATTTTTATTTGTCTGTGTCAAGCGTATATGTAAAACATGTAATGTACTGGTAGTTCGTTTTTGTTTAATTTACATTTGACTTAGGTAGATGGAAATGGGATTGCATGTGCACGAACAACTACTAGGTGCAATTATATAATATTCTTCAATGCAAATCTCGTGTATGTTTTTTTTTTCATTCCTGCTCGAATATGAATCAAGTATGAGCCCGGGTGTTGTTTAAGGGTCTAGTTGAATGATATATGTATCGTGTTTTGGTATTTTGTTCGTTTTGTGTCAGGGATGACTGGTTATGACAATTACGTTACGTTAGTTCAAGTTCAATATAGTAGCAGCAGAATGTGTTCTTTGTTACTTAGCTCTCACAGTTTTGTAGTGTCGTGCTGAACTCCATGGGAGCATTAAATTTCTCATGTGAATTGTTCTGTTTTTGTCTTCTATCTATAACTATGAAGTTTTATATGAGCACTGAGCACTAGACTTCCACCCCTGATATGTGGATGTTAATTGCTAGATTCTTCTTTCGTTTACAATGCATATGTAGTAAGTGTCACATTGGGCTAGTTTTTTTTAAAAATAAACAATTGTGCATGGACCTACATGTCTTTTTTGTGCTTAAATTAGTATTGGTGTACACTGTATGTTACGTCATTCGCAGATTTGTCTATTCATTCTTTCTTTTATGTACCTGCAATTAATTTCATCGATGAACTTAGTTTTCATCTTTATCTCTCATGTAGATGACCAAGGCTATAGACAGACATCTGCATAATAGGGGTTCACACAATGCCACAGCTGGTGCTTCAAACCTCAACAGAGCTGCTGTTACTAGTAAGGTCACTAGCAGGTGTAATCCCAGCTATTTCAAGGATGTAATCAACTCCCTTGATGGCCATAGGAGGGATGTTATTTGTAGTTATGGATTCTCGACCCTTCTTGAGTTTGATGGAGCACGTGTTCCGAGGGAGTTTGTGTAGTGGATTGCTGATCAAGTTGACGTCAATTGCGCTGACATCCGTGTTGGTGGAAAGTCCATTCCAATCTCTCCTCTTGCTGTTCACAAGGTCACTGGGATGCCCTTAGGTGGCAATGATATAGGCGAGACTGGTGACTCCGGAAAGGAAGATTTTTTGAAGATCATCAAGGCACATTCTATCCCGACTGTTAAATTCTTTGGTTCGAAGATTATGTCGAAGCAACCGATGTCTGATGAAGAATTCTTTCGCTACTTCATGGTTGTTGCTCTTTCGACATTCTTGGCACCTAACTCTAGCACTTATGTGAGTCCAAAGTATTTCAGCCCGTTAATTGATCTTAGCACTGTTAAAGGATGGGACTGGGCCAAGTTTGTTTGTGAGCGGTTGCTACATTTCATTTCCAAGTACAAGTTGAAAAACAGGCGCACATTGGGTGGCTGCATTTATTTCCTTGCTGTAAGTTTCTGTACTCTGATTTATTTGGTATGATATTCAGTATATGTTAAATTTACCTTACATGAACTGAGTTATTTTTTCAAATTATATTTGTGTTAGGTGTACTACTTGGATTTTCTTAACTTTGGTGCCCGTGTAGAATCTATTCCTAAGACCATCCCTAGAATTAGTGTTTGGAAAGGTAACATGATCAAGAAGTACAGTTCTTATGATAAGATTTCTTCTGGTGTATATGGCAAGCGACCGGTAAGTTAACTTCCTTTTTTTTGCTTTGATATGAAACTATCATCATGATGTTTTTTGTATTAAGTTATAAACTGTAGAATAAGCTCTGTTTTTGTTTGTGACAGTATTGTAATCAAAATATATTTGACATTTACTATTGTTCAGGTTAAATCAGTTCAAGAAACTTGCTATGCTCCTTCATCCGCAGAAGACCAATTCCAGTCATTCAGACAATCTCTGTTTCTAAGATTTGGCTATCTTCCAAATGAAGTAAGAACTCTTATTTATAGTTGTCTAACAACTGCTTCATTCTTTTTCCTAATCATTGATATTTTTTTTGCTACAGGTGATTGAACAGTTATCCACTATCTTCAAAACATTTTATGAGAATGGATTTGAACCACCTGAATATAGCCCAGACCAGCTGGTCTTATCTATGTTTCAGTTCATGCATGAATCTAGTGCTTCTTTATCTGATCAACATAATATGGAGGAAGGCGGTGCTGCTGATGCATTTGATCAAGAGCACAATAATGAGCATAGTGGTGCTGCTGAAGATATTTATGATGGTCCAGATCATGGAATCGATAGAGACATGCCTTTTAATGATGTGGCGCCCAATGAAGTGAGTCCAGAAGAAGAAGTTACTCAGAGAGTTGAGTCTGATGGAAATGATGCCATGTCTCCCCAAAACAACATCTCCTCTCAAGCAACTGTTGCTTTACCTTCAGACAACTCTGGCTCTAAAGGTTTGTGCTTTGATCTTCCTATCATTACGTTGATTCTTTTTGTTTGTTGACACAATTTGTTTTAATCACAGTTAGTTTACTAATACTATTTCTTCAGGCTTAGCATGCGATATTTATATATTTTTTAGTAATTGAACCACTGAAGCATTAAAATTACACATGTAATTCTTAATTTTGTTTTCAGTAATTGCATTATATTTTTTCTGATGACTGGTTTTTTTTTCTATTTCAATGGAAGTAAAAAATTTGGTGAGCTGTATATTTGGTTGTTTTCAGATATTGTATGTACAGTTTTCCCGTTGTTAACATTGCTATGGTGCAACATATAGATGCTGAATCTAGTTCATCAGGGAAGAGGAAAAGGAAGGCAAGGCAGTCCCAAAGCCCAGATGCTTCAAATTCTGTTGCATCTCGTACAAGACGCCGTCTCGCTGAATTAATGGGAAAGTCCCCATTGAGCATCTGCAATAGGAGCAATGATGAGGTACTTTGTGATCTGGTTTGTTTTTATTACAATGCGACATAAGTTGGTTTGAGTTTTAGATGTTGATGATAAAGTATGTCCTGCTATTGAGAAGAATCCAGGCGATGCTGATACTGATAACAACCCAGTTCATGCTGGCACCGAGAACCACTCATGCAATGCTGGTATCGAGAACAACCCAGTTGATGTTGAATCCTTTCCGGTTGTTGCTCCAAAACGTCATAAAGTTCAAATAACTATAAGACAAGCTCTGGACAATGTGGCTCGGAAGCACGAAGAGTATGCTCGCAGAAATCGACTACGGCTACCTAATCCTCCTGTTAGTTTTTTCTATTTTGTTTTCTTCTGTGTGTATGCTTTGTTATTATATACGTATTTATGTGAAATAAATTTTTTTTTTGAAGGATCCTCTGCCTAGGAACCTCCCCCAACCTCACTTAGATGATAACCAGGCAGAGCCTGATATATGTGAACACATACCAGCACCCCATCCATATGAAGAGCAACAAGCTCCTCCTCCTGTTCATGGTGTTCAACCAGTACATTTGGATGTTATTCCACCCGAAGGCGATGCTGAACAATCATGTGGCGGTATGTACATTGACCGAAAAACAAGTTTTGATTTCTTTGTCTGCATTGTAGTCTATTTTTGCGAAATTAGTCTTTTTTTTGTGCAGTTAATTTGTTTGCAATGAACATGAAAAATTGTATTTTGCTGCAACACAGATTTTTATTTTTATTTTTATTCTTAATTTCCGTTCTTTTTGTTTGCTTAGGTGTCTTTTGTGGGGATCAGAAAGTTGATTCTGCGCAAGCACCATTCTTTAACTCTCCTAGTATACCACCCTTTCGTTTGATTGAAGATGAGGATGATTTAGGCACTTTTATTCCAGATCCAAACTTGCGTCGTCCGGTTGGGTATTCAGTTCCTGCTGGCATCCAAAATAATATGGTAAACCCCCAATTTGCTCATATCATGAAGAGGAAAGTCAAAATCATTTCAAAGCGTAAGATTGCAAATCCGACAAGCTCACCTTCTCAACGTGAATCTACTGAAGTTCAAGGTGCTTCTGTTTCTGGTAGTATGCCAGTTGCTGCCCAGTTTTCAGATTTCAACTTGTCTCATTCTCAGGTATAGTTCATTTGTGTTTTCTTGAGCAACATGATGTCTTTGTTTGTTTTTAATTTTGTTCTGACACATGTCTTTCTCTGTTTCAAAATATATTTGGTAATAGCCCCCTGAGGTTGGATCTTCGCATGCCCATATTTCGAGGTCTTGGGACCCTTTGCCCAGTGACATACACAATGTCAATAACCAAACTGTAAGATTTCATGTCTATTTATTGGTAATATTGCCATATTATTTATGTAACTGCTTGTGCACCAATCTCATTTTTTAATTGTAATATATATCCGCATGTATTGAAATTTTCTTTTTGTCCGGATGCTTGACTAGGTGTGCACCCCACCTTCTGTTATTGCTGAACGTGTTGCGAGACATGCTGGAGTTATTCCAACCCCTGTTGGATTTTGTGACGAAGCAGGAAATTATCATGACCTGGTAATATTTACATCGTGGCTAGTAGTAGTTAATATTTTCTGTTGTTTTGTATTTTTATTATTTTGACCCAACTTTTTTTTTACTTATTGTTGTCATATTTCTTTTCTATTCAGAGGTCGCAAGAATCTCCAGAAGTTTCTGTTGTTGGTGAAAGATCATTCAATGATAGATGCAACAATCTGTCTGGTAGCTCAGATCACCTGTACAATATGTCTTTTGCTAGCTATGAAGGAGGATTTGGCACCCAGGTCAGTTCTGGGAAAAAAATTGCTGTCCATCGGTCCAAAAGAATTCCAAATCCTAGCATATACAGGACCCATCCTTATGTCCAGTCTGTCGCTAGAGTACATGTTTCTCAAAAGGAACTTCATGTCTACAACGTTGCTCTTGAGAGAGTCAAATGGTTTGCTAGTAGCCATGCCATTTTTAGTGATTGTATTCTTGTTGTGTATTTCCAGTGAATTTATCATTGACTTTAGGAATGTGAGAGTCAAATGGTTTGCTTTGGAACTTTCCTTAAAGCCAGGAGGCAATGTGATGAACTATGTGGTTAATGCATGGTGCAAGAAACTGCTTCATGATAATCATCCAAGAGAAACATACAAGCACTTCTTTTTCTCAACATGTGGTGTAAGTATATAAATTTTAGTTTAATTAATTTTGTACATTGCCCTTCACCAGCTCATAGAATGTTTTCCTGAAATAACGTCACTTAATATTGCAGGACTATTTGTTGGAAAAGTATTCGAACGATGTAGAGAAGAAATCGTTGTATGAAAAATGCAAGTATTGCTTCATGGGTGCAATGCATGCTCGATATCTGCCTAATTCTCACCGGGTATGTGTAATGAATCCTTTTTTTATGATATTATTTGTTCTGCCACTTTGAGTTTTTTTTTCTGTGGCATATTAATTTATATTGTTTTTCATATGTTTTTTGCCAGTTGTTTTTTCCTATCCATTACTTAAACCACTGGTTTGTTATTGTGGTCGACTTTCAAGCAAGGAAGTATATCATTCTTGAGCCAAACATGGAGAAGTATGGGCCTGAATCAGACTACCACAAAAATGTTATGCGCATGTTTGTAAGTAATCGGTTTGTATGCATTGTTTTTATATAACCGGCGTGATTTTATAAAATGTGACATGGGGTTCTTATTTTTCTGTTCTGATTTGTAGAAACCAAATTTCCTTAGTATGTGGCGAGAAACTGGCGTGATTGATATGGGAATCCGTTACTTTGATCCGGTGTTTGCTGATGTCCCTCAGCTAATTGATCCGTATGTTTCTCTCCCCCCATTTGTAATATATCTGGTTCATTGAAGTTATCTCTCTCTTTTCTTTGTTAATGTAATTTTTTTGTTCCCTCCTTTTGTTTTCAGTTCTGATGATGGTGTTCTCATATTGAAATATTTGCAAGTTTGGGAACCTATGGTTTATATGATGGACAAGTTCTCGGGTGCTGATGTCTGTAATATCCGTATCAAGTTGTCACACCTGTTTAATAAGGCCAAAACAGGTACCCACTTGTGTGCCAGGATCAAGTTTCACACAAGTAGTGACTTCATAAATGGTAAACAAAGTACATCCATATCCGAATTATTACATGGTATCATTATTACAAAAGGACCCTTGGGTCTGAAAGAAAATTACATTTATTGCAGCGGAAGAATAAACAGCTAGCGTAGGCGCCCAAGACTCCAAGACTCCACAGGCATCGACCGGTGAACCACCCGCCTAGTACTCCGCTCCGTCGTCTTCAGGATACTCCCCCTCTCCTGTAGCTGAATGATTTGTGGGGAAAGCCGTGAGTACATAGAGTACTCAGCAAGTGGGGGGGAAAGATGACATGAAGGCAAGACAAGGAAGGCTATAAGGTTTGTTGCAGAAAGCAAGTTTTATTTTACAAGATTTTAAATGCAGCCTATTTATTTACTAAGTGAAGAGGCCAAACCCAAGAACCCATAGGTGAGACAACCAACCCAAACAAACCATCTCCAAGCCAACTTCCAACCACCATCTAATCATGCGAGGATCCCAGGCCGCTCTTGACCGTGAGCACGGCTGTCATGACAGTTTTACTTCTCTGCAGAGGTCGCGCCACTTTACCCACAAGTCGTGATTTCATCCCCTGTTGCCAGGATCCCGTGCTGATCAAGCACTTACACACTACCGAGGTGTGCAGCCAGGAGATCACTACGAGGCCTTTCCGAAGGGTCTTCTAGTGTGCACTCGCCCTCTAAGGTTCCACTCCCGTCCAAAAGTGATAGCCCTCAACTAGCAGCTCATCACCCCGGTAGCCCCCTCTTGAGCCGTTCAGATCCCAGGGCAGTCCTCCTGACTCCCATTCCCCGCTCCGCCACTGGCTCGCACAGCACTGGAAGAACACCTAATTACTTAGCCAAGCTGCTCCCATAACAGTCTTGTGATGGCACTGTAGTCCCGGGGTTGCCGCTCCACGAACCGGTCCTTTAGGTCTAGACAAGCAAACCACCATCCCAACCATGTGCCCACTGCACAAACAATCACATCCCGCTTGTCTAGAGCCTACCTCATACTACAACATCATAGCCCAGCATTCCAACATGTGTGTAATAAGTAGAGATTAACAAGTTATAAGCAACCCACCCAGGACTCAAGCATGCTAAGCAAAATCTACCCATACCATAACATACTAGTTTAAGGCGACAAGGGAAGGTAAAACAAGACTAGTAAACCCTACAATATAGGTATCCCATCAAGTTGACACAAGCATGCAGTTTGTAAACAAAACATTTGTAAAATAGGCGCAAGATGCGTCAAGGACACTTGCCTTCGTCGTGGGAAGGCTGCTGCTCGTAGGTCTCAAACTCTTGGTACTGCAGATCCTCGGGCCACTGCTCCTGCGTTCCCTCTATTCATACGCGCATACACATACACAAGCGAGTACATACAATCAATACCACATATGCAACAGTACATAATCAGCATGTAATTGCAATGATATGGAAGAGCATGATTTTCTGAGAAAAAGGGCGCAAGAACGACTTAATTCGGAGCTAGGGATCAAAAGTTATAGGGTTTTGAAGTCCTAGGGGCTTAAATGTAAATTTACAGAAGCTACGAGGGACTTATATGTAATTATAGAAAAGTACAGGGGCCTCGGTGCAAACAAGGTGTGGACTAAAACATAATTTATAAAGTACAGGGTGGTTTCTGCAAAATTACAGGACCGGAAAATAATTTTATTAAAGTACAAGGGCCTAAGTGCAAAACTGCCTTTAAAAACCGGAAAAAGGATTAAAATAAAACTGTGCTGACTGTGTAAAGGGTGTGCTGACGTGGCTGCTGACTAGGATTATGAAACGACATGTGGCAGCGCGTTGATTGGCTAGCGAAGGGGTAAGTTGGGTTCTAATCTCGGCCATTCAACACAGATGGGCGGTTGAGATCTCTCCGGCCGATTTATGGTCGCCGGCGCGCGGCGGCGACCGGGCGGCGCTCCGCGGCGGAGGATCGCCGGAGTTGGCCGGGAAACGGCACTCCGACGCCTAAACCTCGCTGCGACTACTCTAAAAGGAAGACAAGGACGCGGGGGTCTCACCTAGGTGGTCGCGCAGCGTCGGGAAGAGGCGGAAGAGGGTCGGCGACGGCGATCGGCGGCGGAAAGGAGTCGTGCTCGTCGGGGGTGGCCTTCCGGTGGCGGCGGCTCGACGAGAAGCGGTCGGGGAGGTTCTCCGGACTCCTGTGAACATCATTGAGGCGTCAGCGAGGCGCGGGAGGTCTCCAGACGGCGGGGCGACGTGCGGAGACGAAAACTCACCGGCGGCGGGGAAGAGCTCGATGCGACGGCGCAGAGGCGGGGAAACCTCAAGGAGGGTGGATGGGATGGTAGTGCGCGGTGCGGCAGGGTTTATATAGGCCTCGTTGGGGCTAGGGTTCTCGCGGCGCGGCGCAATCCCAAGAAATCCGGCAAGGTCGTCGGTTCCATTTCTTGCGCAAAGGAGGAGGAAAGTCCGATGATTCGGTCGATTAGCAGAGGGAAAGTGGAGAGGAGATCGTGGCAAATCCGGAGGTGAGGTCGGTTGACGCGGGAGGGCACGCGGCGGCACCGGTTTTGAACGGCGGTGGCGCGATTGGAAAGCCGGCTGGCTGCTCAGGGAAGAAGAAGGAAAGGGGGCGGGCCCGCTTGTCTGTGAGAGGAGAGAGGGAAAAAGGAAAAAGGCTGGCTGGGCCGGGGAAGGAGGGATTTCGGCCCAGGAAGCTTTAGGGAATTTTTTTCCCTTTTCTATTTCTATTTCCTGCCTTCTTTTCTATCTAGTTTCCATAAATCGTTTTAGGAATATTTCCCACGCAATAAAATAAAATAAAAAGATCCAAAAAAATGCAGAAAATGCATGAAATGATTTATGATGCCATGGGATGCTGTGCAATATATTATTATTTAATTAAGGAAAATTTGCCCTAGGCTAATTATGTGAACCCTACATTACTAATGTTGGCAAATTATAGAATTGTAAAAAGTAGGGTGTTACAAACCTACCCCCCTTAAAATGAATCTCGCCCTCGAGATTCGGTCGTTTCGTCAAAGAGATGAGGGTAGTCGGTCTTGAGATCCTCTTCGCGTTCCCATGTGGCTTCCTCTGGTGAATGATGCTCCCATTGCACTTTGCACATTCGAATCACTCGGTTCCTTGTGACTCTTGCCATGGTCTCCAAAATCTTGATTGGCTGCTCGGTATAGGTAAGATCACCCTGAATGTCCACTTCCTCCAGAGGTAGTTGCTCTTCTGGCACTCTTAGGCACTTTTTTAGTTGGGACACATGAAACACGTCATGCACATCTGAGAGATGAGGCGGCAACTCCAGTTGATATGCCACTTCTCCTCTCCGTTCCAATACCTTGAAGGGACCAATGAAACGTGGGGACAGCTTGCCCTTAACCTTGAAGCGTCTGAGACCCCTAATGGGTGACACTTTGAGGTATACGAAATCTCCAGCCTCGAATGACAAGTCCCTCCGTCTATTGTCCGCATAGCTTTTCTGTCTTGATTGGGCGATCTTTAGGTTCTCCCGTATTATCTGAACTTGCCTTTCTGCTTCTCTCAGGACATCGGGTCCGAAAACTTGGCTTTCTCCTGTCTCATTCCAGAACAATGGTGTCCTACACCTCCTTCCATACAACGCTTCGAATGGGGACATCTTGAGACTGGCTTGATAACTGTTGTTGTATGAAAACTCTGCATACGGAAGACTCTTGTCCCAGCTTTTTCCATACTTCAGAGCACAAGCTCTCAACATGTCTTCTAGAATCTGATTGGTCCTTTCCGTCTGGCCATCGGTCTGAGGATGGTAAGCAGAACTGAAATTTAGCTTAGTATCCAAAGCTTCATGTACTTTGTACCAAAACTTTGATGTGAATTGACTCCCCCTGTCAGAGACGATCTTTTTGGGCACTCCATGTAAACAGACTATCCTCTCCATGTACAATTCTGCGAGTCTCGCTCCGGAATAGGTAGTCTTGACTGGGAGGAAATGAGCAACCTTGGTAAGCCGGTCCACAATAACCCATATTGAGTCATAGCCACGCTGCGTGCGAGGTAACCCAACTATGAAGTCCATACCAATTTCTTCCCATTTCCACTCTGGAATCTTCAGCGGTTGGAGCAGTCCAGCAGGTCTTTGGTGTTCTGCCTTGACTCGTTGGCAAGTATCACATAAGGCCACATACTCCGCGACATCTCGCTTCATGCCGTACCACCAATAACGAGTCTTCAAGTCTTGATACATCTTGGTGCTGCCAGGGTGGATGGAATACGCGGAATCGTGTGCCTCCCTCAAGATCATGTCCCTTATGTCCTTTATGTCCGGTACACAGATTCTCTTTCCCAGCCATAACGTGCCTTGCTCATCCTCAGTGTAATCTGTAGCTACACCTTCCTTGATAAGCCTCCTGATCTCGATCAACTTCTCATCTTGGAGCTGACCCTTTCGAATGTCCTGCTCTAGTGTAGAGTCTACTTCCATAACTCCCGTCTCAAGCACGAATCCAAGATTAAGTCGTTCGAACTCCTTGCATAGCTCAGGTGGTAGCTCACGAACAAGTAGCTGGTTGCAGTGTGGCTTCCTGCTCAGGGCATCTGCGACTACGTTAGCTTTCCCCGGGTGGTAGTTGATACCGACATCATAATCCTTGATCAACTCCAACCAACGATGCTGTCTCAAATTCAGGTCCGTCTGCGTGAATATGTACTTGAGGCTCTTGTGATCAGTGTAGATCTCACATCGATGGCCGAGAATGTAATGCCTCCATATTTTCAAAGCATGTACCACAGCTGCTAACTCCAGATCATGAGTGGGATAGCTCAACTCATGTTTTCTCAACTGCCTCGAGGCGTATGCTACTACTTGACCTCCTTGCATGAGCACACACCCAAGTCCTTGCCTAGATGCGTCACAATACACATCGAAGCTCTTGCTGACATCTGGTAGCACTAGGACAGGGGCCGATGTCAACCTTCTCTTTAATTCTTCAAAGCTAGCTTGGCAGGCTTCAGACCATTGGAATTCCTTTCCCTTGCCTAACAATTCTGTCATTGGCTTCGCAATCTTGGAGAAGTCCTTGATGAACCGGCGGTAGTATCCTGCTAGCCCAAGGAAACTCCTGACATCCGTCACATTCTGAGGTGACTTCCAATCTAGAACATCCTGTACCTTGCCCGGATCAACGGACACTCCTCCTTCTGAGATGATATGACCGAGGAATGCTACTTCCTTCAACCAAAACTCGCACTTACTAAGTTTGGCATATAACTGGTTCTCTCGAAGTTTCTCCAATACTAGTCTCAGATGTTCCTCGTGTTCTTCCTCATTCCTAGAGAATACCAAGATATCATCGATGAAGACAACCACAAACTTGTCCAAGTAGTCCATGAACACCTTATTCATAAGATACATGAAGTAGGCTGGTGCGTTGGTCAATCCGAATGACATCACTGTATACTCATATAACCCATATCTGGTCCTGAAAGCAGTCTTCGGTATATCTGAGGGTCGAATCTTCAACTGGTGATATCCCGAACGAAGGTCAATATTGGAGAATACGCAAGCTCCCTTCATCTGATCGAACAAATCCTCAATGCGGGGGAGTGGGTACTTGTTCTTGATGGTCACATCATTAAGGGATCGATAGTCTACACACATCCTCTGAGTTCCGTCTTTCTTCTCCACAAAGAGCACTGGGGCACCCCAAGGTGACGAACTCGGGCGTATAAAACCCTTCTCTAACATCTCTTGTAATTGCTTCTTAAGCTCAACCAATTCATTGACTGGCATTCTATAAGGCCTCTTGGATATAGGTGCAGTACCAGGTACTAGCTCAATTATGAACTCTATGTCGCGATCAGGTGGCATACCTGGCAATTCTTCAGGAAAGACATCTGGATAATTGCAGACTACCCGTATCTCCTCTATTGGTGTACCCTTCATCTGATTCAATGAGCCGTTGACCTTCGAGGTAGTCGTTGCAGTATACTCCACCTTGGTCCCATCATCACAAGTCAACTGAACTGCCCTTCTGGCACAGTGGATAACTCCATCATGCTTGCGTAGCCAGTCCATCCCAAGTATTATATCCAACCCCTTGGAGTCTATGACTATAAGATTGGCGAGGAAATCTACCCCCCTTATTTTAATGCTGACCTTAGGGCATACGTGCTGGGTTCGCATGTCCCCTCCAGGAGAGCTAACTATCATGGTGCACCCCATAATTGCTATAGGCAGATTGTATTTTGCAACATACTGTGATGATATGAATGAATGGGATGCTCCAGAATCGAATAAAACTGTTGCAGGGTTGGAGTTTGCGGGGAACATACCGAGGACCACATCTGTAGCTTGCTGAGCATCTTCAGTAGTGACATGGTTGACCCTGCCACGGACGAAGTTCTGCTGCCCACGATTGCCTTGAATTGGTGCGGCCTGGTTCTGAGCTGGCGCCTGCCTCTGTGCATTGTTCCTCTGAGGACACTGGCTGATGAAATGTCCATCCTGGCCGCAATGGAAGCAACTACGCCTAGCAGCATTGGGGTTAGCAGGGGCGGCCTTGTTCTGGTTCTGCGGAACTGCTTGTGGAGCTTGGCGAGGGGCTTGCTGGTTAGCGGGGCGTGGAGCTTGTGGGTTTGGGCGTGGTGCTTGCAGGTTGGGGCGTTGCATCTGCTGGTTGGGGCGCGGGGGATAAGTGGATTGCTGGTTTTGCATAGGCGCGCGATAGGTTGGGCCTGAGGGTGGTGCGAAGCGGGGGCGAGTGTTGCTACCTGAAGACTGTCCCTGGAATGGCATCTTCCTCTTCGCATCCCTTTCAATCTCATTCCTCTTGTGCTCAACCATGATAGCCTTGTCCACCAGCTTCTGGAAGGTCGCGTAGTCGTTGTTGATGAGCTGGTACTGGATGTCATTCTGCAGTCCCCTCATGAACAGATACTGCTTCTTCTCATCAGTGTTGACATCCTCTGGTGCATACCGAGATAGCTGAGTGAATTGATTGAGGTACTCACTCACATTCATGTTGCCCTGCCGCAACTCCTGGAACTGCTGTCTCTTCAACATCATAACACCCCTGGGCACGTAGTGAGAGCGGAAACTATCCCTGAACTCCACCCAAGTGATAGCCTCCTCATTTGCATGAGCATTGCAGTAAGCGTCCCACCAATCTGCTGCAGCACCATAGAGCTGGTGAGCTGTAAAGAGCACCCTCTCCCTATCAGTGCACTGGACTAGCCTGAGCTTCTTCTCCACTGCCTTGAGACAATCTTCAGCTTCCATAGGATCCTTGGCATGAGAGAACGTGGGTGGTTTGGTCCTTTGGAATTCTCCAAGCCTAGACTGTTGGTTCTGTTGTGGAGGAGGGTTGTTGTTGTTCTGCTGCATGTTGTTGACCGCTTGTATCACAGTTTGCATGAGCTAAGCTTGCATGGCCATCAACTGCTCAAACTGCTGGCCCTGGTTGTTGTTGTTGTTCTGGTTGTTGTTGTTGTTGTTCTGGTTGTTGTTTCTGGTGTTGGCCATCTGGTAGGTTGTAAGGTAGGAGGGTGTAAGCATAGGTAAGTTAAATTAGCGAGAAGAAAAGAAACGATCCCCAACTATATGCATCAAGATATAATAAAGCAAATCTCACTCTTAAATTATATTAAATAAAGGATGCGACTGTGGACAAGTGCCGAAGCGTCCCACAGCTCACATCAAGCACACCAAGCAAAAGTTCAATCATCACTAATAGGAAAGCAAATCGACCGATACTAAGCGTTTGATTACAACTTTATTCATGGACTCTAAGCAAGAACCTAAGCGTGGGAGTCGGCGTCGCTCTGCTCTGGGCTGGAGGGTGGGGTCCTGCCAGTGCGGGGCCTCTTGATGGACCTTGCTGGAGAGTTTGCAGACCAGGTGTTCATTTCCGAAGACTTGAGGTCGCTAGCCTCACCTCGCTTCACTCTGTTCTCAGCTCGGTAGTACCTCTCGATGTCAAGGAGACGGCGGCGTAGGAAACTGTTCTCCTCCTGGTAGGCGTGCAGGCGTCCGGTTAGGTCCCCAATCGTCTTGTGAGCCCTGTCCACTGCACGAGTAGTGGTGTGCTCACCCACGGAGCCGAAGGTGTAGACCTTACTGCCACTCTTGCGACGCGGAAACAGAGAAAAGCTGGTGTTCTGAAGCTGGCCGCGATATCCGTAGCAGATGTTGGTGATGGCCTCCCAAGCAGCGTCGTCCAAGGCCTCACTCCGGCGAAGTCTGCAGGTCGGGGAGTGATGTGTGCCCAGAAGTCTGTCGCCGTTGAAGATGAAGACACAAGCGCTCCAGTCATCGCGCTTTGTACGGGGCACTGTCTTCAGCATGTAGACGGGCTCAGTGTTGATGCCCACCCTGATCAGTAGCTCACGAAGTGTCTGCGTGGTCCTGCCACCCTCAGTGCCATCAGAACGGTAGGCGTAGGCGGGGTAGCAAGGATCGTCCTTCTCGTCCTGCTGCTCCTCCGGCGGGGGCCCCTGTGGTGCACCCCCCTCCTTGGGCGGCTCCTCAACAGGGTCGTCCTCAACGGGGTCGTCCTCAACAGGGTCGTCCTCAATAGGGTCGTCCTCAACGGGGTCATCCTCAACAGGGTCGTCCTCAACGGGCTCCTCCTCAACGGGCTCCACCCCCTCCCGAGGGGCGGCAGAAAGCGGCGCATCCTGCTGTGGTGCCTCCTGCTCCACGGTCACCTCTTCCTCTGGCTCTGGCTGCCGGGCTTGGGCGCGGCGGCCTCTCAGGCGTCCGCCAGTGGCCTTGCGTGCGGTCAACTTGGTGTGGGCCATCTAAAAAGAAAATTTGAAACAAGAGAGTGTAAATAAACAAAGTCCAAGGAAAAACAAAAAGTACGGAATATAAAAGCAAAATGTAAACAAGGTTTTATAAAAATAGTTTTTATATATAAATAGTACTAGGAGCGTCCTTTCTAACTAGGCTTGCGTCCTACGGTCGATATGGCTCTGATACCACTTCTGTCACACCTGTTTTAATAAGGCCAAAACAGGTACCCACTTGTGTGCCAGGATCAAGTTTCACACAAGTAGTGACTTCATAAATGGTAAACAAAGTACATCCATATCCGAATTATTACATAGTATCATTATTACAAAAGGACCCTTGGGTCTGAAAGAAAATTACATTTATTGCAGCGGAAGAATAAACAACTAGCGTAGGCGCCCAAGACTCCAAGACTCCACAGGCAATCGACCGGTGAACCACCCGCCTAGTACTCCGCTCCATCGTCTTCAGGATACTCCCCCTCTCCTGTAGCTGAATGATTTGTGGGGAAAGCCGTGAGTACATAGAGTACTCAGCAAGTGGGGGGGAAGATGACATAAAGGCAAGACAAGGAAGGCCATAAGGTTTGTTGCAGAAAGCAAGTTTTATTTTACAAGATTTTAAATGCAGCCTATTTATTTACTAAGTGAAGAGGCCAAACCCAAGAACCCATAGGTGAGACAACCAACCCAAACAAACCATCTCCAAGCCAACTTCCAACCACCATCTAATCATGCGAGGATCCCAGGCCGCTCTTGACCGCGAGCACGGCTATCATGACAGTTTTACTTCTCTGCAGAGGTCGCGCCACTTTACCCACAAGTCGTGATTTCATCCCCTGTTGCCAGGTGGACTAGAAACCTCCCTGATGCCCGTGCTGATCAAGCACTTACACACTACCGAGGTGTGCGGCCAGGAGATCACTACGAGGCCTTTCCGAAGGGTCTTCCAGTGTGCACTCGCCCTCTAAGGTTCCACTCCCGTCCAAAAGTGATAGCCCTCAACTAGCAGCTCATCACCCCGGTAGCCCCCTCTTGAGCCGTTCAGATCCCAGGGCAGTCCTCCTGACTCCCATTCCCCGCTCCGCCACTGGCTCGCACAGCACTGGAAGAACACCTAATTACTTAGCCAAGCTGCTCCCATAACAGTCTTGTGATGGCACTGTAGTCCCGGGGTTGCCGCTCCACGAACCGGTCCTTAGGGTCTAGACAAGCAAACCACCATCCCAACCATGTGCCCACTGCACAAACAATCACATCCCGCTTGTCTAGAGCCTACCTCATACTACAACATCATAACCCAGCATTCCCAACATGTGTGTAAAAGTAGAGATTAACAAGTTATTAAGCAACCCACCCAGGACTCAAGCATGCTAAGCAATATCTACCCATACCATAACATACTAGTTTAAGGCGACAAGGGAAGGTAAAACAAGACTAGTAAACCCTACAATATAGGTATCCCATCAAGTTGACACAAGCATGCAGTTTGTAAACAAAACATTTGTAAAATAGGCGCAAGATGCGTCAAGGACACTTGCCTTCGTCGTGGGAAGGCTGCTGCTCGTAGGTCTCAAACTCTTGGTACTGCAGATCCTCGGGCCACTGCTCCTGCGTTCCCTCTATTCATACGCGCGTACACATACACAAGCGAGTACATACAATCAATACCACATATGCAACAATACAGAATCAGCATGTAAATGCAATGATATGAAAGAGCATGATTCTCTGAGAAAAACGACGCAAGAACGACTTAATTCGGAGCTAGGGATCAAAAGTTATAGGGTTTTGAAGTCCTAGGGGTTTTAATGTAAATTTACAGAAGCTACGAGGGACTTATGTGTAATTACAGAAAAGTACAGGGGCCTCAGTGCAAAAAGGTGTGGACTAAAACATAATTTAAATAAAGTATAGGGTGGTTTCTGTAAAATTGCAGGACTGGAAAATAATTTTATTAAAGTATAAGGGCTTAAGTGCAAAACTACCTTTTTAAACCGGAAAAAGGGATTTAAAATAAAACTGTGCTGACTGTGTAAAGGGTGTGCTGACGTGGCAGCTGACTGGGATTATGAATCGACACGTGGCAGCGCGTGATTGGCTAGCGAAGGGGTAAGTTGGGTTCTAATCTCGGCCGTTCAACACAGATGGGCGGTTGAGATCTCTCCGGCCGGTTTATGGTCGCCGGCAGCGACCGGGCGGCGCTCCCGCGGCGGAGGATCGCCGGAGTTGGCCGGGAGCGGCGCTCCGACGCCTAAACCTCGCCGCGACTGCTCTAAAAGGAAGACAAGGACGCGGGGGTCTCACCTAGGTGGTCGCGCAGCGTCGGGAAGAGGCGGAAGAGGGTCGGCGACGGCGATCGGCGGCGGAAAGGGGTCGCGCTCGTCGGGGATGGTCTCCCGGTGGCGGCGGCTCGACGAGAGGTGGTCGGGGAGGTTCTCCGGACTCCTGTGAACAACATTGAGGCGTCAGCGAGGCGCGGGAGGGCTTCAGACGGCGGGGCGACGTGCGGAGACGAAAACTCACCGCGGCGGGGAAGAGCTCGATGTGACGGCGCAGAGGCGGGGAAACCTCGAGGAGGGTGAATGGGATGGTAGTGCGTGTGCGGCGGGGTTTATATAGGCCTCGTTGGGGCTAGGGTTCTCGCGGCGCGGCGCAATCCAAGAATCCGGCGAGGTCGTCGGTTCCATTTCTTGCGCAAAGGAGGAGGAAAGTCCGATGATTCGGTCGATTAGCAGAGGGAAAGTGGAGAGGAGATCGCGGCGAATCCGGAGGCGAGGTCGGTTTGACGCGGGAGGGCACGCGGCGGCTCCGGTTTTGAACGGCGATGGCGCGATTGGAAAGCCGGCTGGCTGCTCAGGGAAGAAGAAGGAAGGGACGGGGCCCGCTTGTCGGTGAGAGGAAGAGAGGGAAAAAGGAAAAAGGCCAGTCGGGCCGGGAAGGAGGGATTTCGGCCCAGGAAGCTTTAGGGAATTTCTTTCCCTTTTCTATTTCTATTTCTTGCCTTCTTTTCTATCTAGTTTCCATAAATCGTTTTAGGAATATTTCCCACGCAATAAAATAAAATAAAAAGATCCAAAAAAATGCAGAAAATGCATGAAATGATTTATGATGCCATGGGATGCTGTGCAATATATTATTATTTAATTAAGAAAAATTTGCCTAGGCTAATTATGTGAACCCTACATTACTAATGTTGGCAAATTATGGAATTGTAAAAAGTAGGGTGTTACACAAGTGTCTCAATGAAATGGTATTCAGTGATGCTAATGTTGCTACGAACAAGGTATCTATCCTCAAACGATACAACAGGGAGGTAACTAACGATACATCCTTTTGTATATTCCTTCATAGCTTTTTATAGATGTATAGATACTTATTTTGTATAGTTTGTTTTGTTCTCTTTTGTTCTTGAACCCCAATAGTCCTCTTGGGAAGTGATGGTCTCCCTTTTTTCTGAATGTAGTCTGGGTCCTGAAGTACAGTTGCACTTGTAGCGTTTGATGTTGCTGTAGCTTCTGTTGTTGGATTTTCTTCTGGCATTTCGTTCAGCTTTGACTGTGTAGCCTCTGCATCGGCTAGAACTTGTTTGAACTTGCTCATTGATTTAGCTCCATCTGCTGCTAAATCACACAATTTTCTGCATAATATGTTGTATCTTAGCTCACTGCTGTCCTCTAATTCAATCTCAGGCACTACTGGTTGTGTGCTATCCTGTCTCAATTGCTTTGGCCTCCACCTTTGTATGAAATACTTCTCGTCTAGCCTGAATATGTTGAGGATGTCCAACACCTTCAGAACATGTGCGCATAGGAGGCCATCTTTTTGGAATTTGCAGCAGATACATGCATAGTCATTGCTAGGTAAGTCCACTGTAACTATATATTTTCTTATTCTGAAATATTTCGTTCTGTGGTGCGGTGCTTTGTAGACTGCATATGTTCTTTCCTTCTCAATCTCCTCGCACATGTAGGTGCTTATCTGTGTAATCTGCTTCTGAAACTTATAGAAAATCTTTCTGTTTAGCATCTTTGCAGCTTGTTCCTCGATTTCATATCCTGATACGAGTTTTGGATCTGAAAATCTAGTTATATAGTCCTGTGTTCTTTGTTTTTGTTCTGTATCTGCCGCAATCCTCTTGAATTCATTCATGAATCTCATTACACTGTATGTAGGCCTTACATCCATCTTGAATAAAGAATTTGTTCCCTCGCTGCGTGCAGTTGATATCACAAAGGGAAAGAAGTGGTGTTTGAAATAAACAGGTGCGAAATCTTTTCTTATCTTCCACACTTCCTCCAAATACTTGAAACCTTGCACTTCATACTTTTCTGGTAGTTGGTAGAACAGTGTTTCAAATTCTGCCTCTGTGAGTGTGTTTCTCAGGATGTCAAACACATCTTTATGAAGATCTTTGTTCTCCTTCATGGCAAATGTTCTGCTTCCTCTTTCTTCTACCTTTTTTGCTACATGGAAATAGCAGTTCCGATGCTTTGTGTTTGGGAACATCTTTTTTATGGCAGCCCTCATTGCTAGGCACTGGTCTGTAATTATTGTCCTGGGATGCTTCCCACCCATGCATTCCAAAAATACCTTGAACAACCACTCAAATGTATCTGCTGTCTCATCTTTTAGGAATGCGCAAGCGAACAAGCAGTTGTCGCCATGGCCTGTCACCCCTACGAATGGTGCAAACTTCATGTTATATCGGTTAGTGCTGTAAGTTGTGTCAAATGAGATGAAATCTCCAAACTGCTCATAGTACTTTCTGTTATCTGCATTTGCCCAGAATATGTTCTTCACTTTATCTCTGTTGTCGCCTTCAAATTCGAACGTGTAGTAGAATAGTGGGTTCTCAGCTTGCATCTTGGAGAACCATTGCATGAGTAGGGTCATGTCATTTTCTGAGCTCTCATTTCTTATTTTGTTCTTTGCATTGCTTACTTTCTTTTTGTTGTAAGGCGCAGTGCCTCCTCTGATATAAGACAGGATGGCCATTATCTTTCTGTCTTCAATATTTGCGTCGCTGCAAGTTTTTATCAACTTGTATTCCATCTTATTCATCTTTGTCTGTGAGAACAAACACTGTAACTGATCTCTAGCAGCTAGAGGATGGTTGTGCTCCAAATTCACCCTTGTTACTTTCCAGAAACCGTTCTCTAGTGTAACAATCATTTCTGCTGGACATTTTGTGGTTTTGATTGTGTTGTCTTCTTGACACTGACATCCGCTGTTGGTGTGGGCGTCTCCTCTGGTTTCTTCTTACTCCTTTTGTTTGCTGCTTGTAGGCCTGGCTGCTCTGTCTTTGTGTTTGCGGGCTCCCTACCATGCATGTTACACTTGAATGTTCTTCTGATGGTTTTGCCAAAGTTGGGGTCCTTTTTGTCCCTGCAAGGGTAAGTTCCAAACTTTGTGATTGAGAAACCAACTATCAGAGCATATGTGTTGTAGAAGTTGTACGCTTCCTGATATTGTTTGAATTCCATTCCTATCACAGGCACATGGCTGCTATTGCTTTCTTGTGACATTCTCTCTGCTGCTGCAACACTTTCACCTTCAGCATGAATAGCTTCCAGTTCATGAACATTTAAATCCTCAGAATCGGTGTCAGATGAACTATCAGAATCTTCATCTATTTGTTCGTTTGCAAGGGTAGGATATGCACTACTTGTGTGTGCTTGCCCATAGTCATTAGACAACATTGTGTCTGTTGTTGTAATCTCATTGCCCTGGTCTTCGTCCAAATATTCTGTGACATGAATCTCACTTGATGTTCCTTCCAGATTCCAAGATTGATTCTGGTCAGAGTTGGATCCAGTTGTTGCCATGAACCAAGATGTATCCTGCAGAAAAAGATAAGTATATCAGCTTTCGAAAGTATGTATTTTTTTGTTTTGTTTTTTTGTTCAACTAGTATGCTGCAAAAAGACATCAGTTAGCTTTAGGTAGATCATCTTACCAATAGTTCAGTTGGATTTCGGAGTATTTCTGTGTCTGCATATTCATTGTTGCGCTCTTTGTTTATACTAGCTGCCACCTCAAACTCTTTGGATGTGCCTTGCAGATCTCCGTATTGATGCCGGATGTTGTTCATTTTGTTTGACCACAAGCAATGATGTATTCTGCATAAAGATAAGTGTATCAATCATTGAGGACTTCTTTTTTATATGCTTATAGACAAAATTTTATTTTAGGGAGATAGGCAAATGTTCTAACCACAATGTCAGATGGACCTTGCAGTAGTTCCATGTAGGTCGTCGTCATTGGCATATCAAGCTGCCACAACAAAAAACATGTATTATAATATATCAGTTGTAATGCTGATTGCTCTGCACATTCAGTTCTGTATAACATTCACTTGTCACCTGCAAATTTTGGAAAACAATTGTATTATTGCACTTGAGATTGACATCTGATGCTTGATTTGTTTTATGCAACCTCACAACTACACAAGTGCAAGTTAAAATATCACTCTGTATGATGCAGGAATTATACAGGTGTATGATTCAAAGTACCTTTCCTGGCATGGCATATTCATGGACTTTGTTTAGGTAAGTGTTGTATTCTTTTGCTGAAGCCCCAATCTGCTGTAATGTGATTTGTTCCATTGTTATAGGCGATTGCCTGATTTGCATGTTACCGCCATCAACATAGTCAACTCGGCTAATCTTCAGTATTTCCTGCATTTTGTTTTCATAATTAGAATCTATTATGTGCAGTAGTTACAACAAGTTTTTGTAGCAACACTTGTGGATTATAATAACAAGTTTCTTGATGCTGTAGAGGTGTGTAGGCTACAGTAGTAGCAAATGTAAAAAAACATACCTGCAGTGATGATGATTCAGTAACACTGTATCTTATGACATTATCATTATCTGTTGTTTGTGTGTTGTCAACATGTTTTACAACCTGCAGTTAATGGAAGTTAGTCCCAATTAGTAGTTGTACTGATCTTTGTACACTAACAACTTTGCATGCACCAATATATTGTATAATTTTTGGTGTATGATTAATGATATATCAAGATTAAGAAAATAGCTCTGCAGGTACCAACGTGCAAGCCGTCAATTTCACCTGCCTCTACTGCTGTACATGCTAGAACAGTGTGAAAGGGACAGATTGATGGTGGTGGTGGCGTGAGGCAGGACAAGCAGGTTAATCAAAGGAGGAAAGTAGGATCGTGGGAAGAGGTTACCTTCTCAGAACCTGAATTCTCACGTTCCTTGCTCTTTCCCTTGAGGTGGAAAACGGGATCTCCTTGATCGTTCTTCTTTTTCTTCATGTCGCCTCTGCCTGGCTCTTTTCTCCCTCTGTTTTTTGTGTTGAGATCGATCTGATCTCGTGGTGAAGTTTTGCTACGTTTCTTTCTTGGCCGAGGAGTAAGGGTATAATTAGAAGTGCATTTTCTTTTTGGATCTGCTATATGGGACATTAAGGGGTATATTTGTCACTTCAGGGAGGCAGGGGAGGCAGTTTCTGATAATACACAAAAGTTTGTCTGCTATATGGGTCGAGCTGGTAGGATTTTTGTTTCTGGACTTTTTTTTTTTACAGCATGGGCCTTTCTCGAGCAGCAATAGTCTCTCCTATTTCTTAGTGCCTCCCTCTGCAGCTGTTCGTGCTCCTATTTTCATTCACGATCTGAACGGTTTTCTCGCACCTACTCGTCTCCCTTGCTTCTATACACTGGCAGCCGCAAACCCTCCTCTCACGAAAACCTACTCTGTTCTCTTCCTCCAGAAATACTGCCTACGCTCTTTTCTTGTAGGAACCAGCAAGGCAAGCCAGTTTGTTGTTTGTGGTTGTGATCTATTTTCTCCTGTTTGTTTACTGCACTCCTACTGTTGTTTTTTCTATCTTACTGAATCAAGCCAGGTTATGTTGCAACACGAAGGACTTCATGACTGTTAATTGAAGAGATTTTTAGTAGTCTTTTCTGTTCATATCCTGTTGTATGCATATACTAGTTTGTAAGCAATCTGACATTCTTACGTAATGGTAGTAGTTTTAACAGTATAATTACTAGTTCATCATTTAACTAGCTTATTGTGAATGACTCGTATCGTTTAGTAGTGGTATATAACCAGTTCAGAATTATTTTGACATTCAATTGCATATGTGATTAAACCAAAATTACACCTATTAGATAGCGCAATTGTTTTATTTATAAACTACAATTAATGTCATTTCCTTTTGTTCATTCTGTAGGATGTCTGCCTCAGGTGCTGGAAAATCATCAGGACCAATTAGGAAAGGTAAGTTTGCTGTCAGGAGCACGCCCTATGTTACTGGACAGGTAGCTGTTGAAAAGCATGCTGTTCCAAAGCCATTGGTAACAAAAATCACTAGGGTGATTGCTAATTACATTGCACAATGATGAATTATTAATTGCAGTTTCGTTTTCTGCAACTCTTATTTCAGCAAAATGTAATTTTATGGTTTTGTTCCAATAACTTGTTCATTTAGGACATTCATCAAAAATGTGAAGTGCAAGAGGAACAGGGTATGTGGGTGGTAGCGGTTCCAGGAAGGGAAAGTCTGAAGTTACTCCTTATCAAATTGATACTGCTAATGGCGTCTGAGGTTTGCTTCTTAGTCTGTTTGCTATGTCTTTCAGTATCTTCTCATTCTGTTAATCTGCCCTGTGTTATGAACAGCTTGCCCTATGTATTATATATTAGAGCTACTTTAGACTGTGTAATGGTAGTATGGATGTTGTGCATGAGCCACATGTTAATATATAAATGAAGATGTTCTTAAAATGTTGGCATATGTTTGTTTTTCTTGTTGGCTAACTTGCCGAGTACTCTTTTCTTATGCTTGTTTCATTATTGTTGTTCCCCAATTAGCATCCAGATCTTCTTTATATTCATAGAAGACTTTGATTGTGCTTCTTTTTGGGGTATATTGATATGTGGGAAGCATTTTTTTTTACCTGTTTGCTTGTTTTCAAAGTCTGTAGTTTAACCACATTGTGACCGTTTGCTTGTGATCGAGGGTTTAGGTGGGCACCTGGGAACAACCTCATGTTTTCAGTGTTCCCTGTTATCAGTCACAAAACATAAATTGCATTTAGTATTGTTGATGACATAGATTTGGTAGCTACTAATGTCAGGAGCTACAAATTTTGCTCATAGTAATGCATCCAAAATTTACTTTTTTTCATAGTAATGTATACAACACAAGTCTTTATATGTTGTGTTTTTGTTTGCAACAAATCTACAAATTTGTTCTTAGTACTGTTAGGAGCAACAAATTTTGTTCATATTACTGCATACAAAATTTGCGGTTGGTTTCTCGATTGCTGCATGTAGACTTTGTAAATCTGATGCTAAGCAAGTGGTTTGCTGGATTCAGATCACTTATCTGATACTAGCAAGCACCTTGATAGATTCAGAACCATTGTTTTCAATAGACAAACTCCTGATTTTGTACTTCACATATCTCCTTTTTGTGGTAATCTTTAAAGAAACAAATCTTAGGTCTCTTGTTTTGTTTGCAAAATATCCACAAATGACTATTTACAGCCTAAATGTCTATGTTTGTATCTGTATGTATGGTTTGTTCTGGGTTAAAGCCGTTTATACCAGGACGGGTCTGTTTCATGGCTTGGCAGGCCCGTTAAGAAATTGAATTTCTTAACGGGTCAGATTCTTTTTTTACCAGATTCGATCAACAAAGACAGTTTTAGTACAAAACAATAGAAGAGATCCCCAGCCGTTGGATGCAGATCGGATGGCTGAGGATGATGCTTGAAATCTAGTCGCGCCCTCTGAATAATGTACCGTCGTCAGTCTTCCTTCACACCATCGATCTCACAACACGTGCTCATGCATTAATTAAACGATAAAATCCTGGAATTGTCAATGAGGTTGCCGTCGATGTTGAACAGACATGTCCTCCTTCGTGTGGTGAAGGAGATAGCGTTGTTAGTGGGCACGGTAAATTAACTGTGCCTAGCACGAGTAGACACGCACGCCCAAGCACGTGTTGGCCTGTTATATACTCAGTTCTCCATCTATGCGTGCATATTGAAGATTGGTTTTATTCCACGTAGATATAAGTTTCTTTTTGTCTGAAAATGATTTACAAAAAATACATTTTTCCTGAATATGAGTTGTCATGTCCCTAGCTAGGATAGAAATCATAGAAAGTGTTTTACTAGTTTATATATAGCAAACTCTTAATGGATTTGCGGACTTTTACGTACAGATGCACCGTACTAATAAATTAATAATACCACTGGTATTGACTTTGGTACTCCACTGTATGTATGCGATCCGCCGAAACCCCGGAGTTAAGTAGCGGGTTAGCAACTGGACCAAGCGATGACAGTTCATCTCCTGAACCACCACCAGTGACCTCTTTGTCATTCACCATAGGAGCATCAAGAGACAGTTGGCTCGCCATGTTTGTATCTCCATTGGATGAGCCATCCGCCGCTATGCCGGACTGCAGCAAGGAATCAAGAAGACCACCCAGATTTTCGTATTCTGACCCGCTACCCCCTGCGATAGCAGCAGGTTTCTATACTTGATTGGTACTGGAGCTTCTGATTTTGGTGGCCTTTGGACGTGCTTGTTTAACACCACTGCTGCCTGCGTTGTTTGTGTTTGTAGTTAAAATTGGCACCGTGATGGAGTTGGATTCTAAGGCCCATTGGTTCCTAATCGTGTATGCTGGTGCCGGAGTTTAAAGGCCGCGTATAGGTTGCCGTATACATCACAGCTTATAAGACCATGCAATACAGGCCGTGCATATACATTGGAGGCCCATGTATTCCATCGTAGGCAGGAGGCCTTGATTTTGTAGCTGCGTACATGCGAAGCAATTGAGGAGATCTTACGTGAGTTTTACTCATGCTATGTCGCCGGCCCTAGCTAAGTCCAGTCATCCCTATAAATACAAGCCTATAGGGATACGGCCGAACTCTCTCCAGTTCGTCAAACAAATCTTTCCTCTTTCGTTTTCCTTTTGCCCTAGGATCAGTAGACCTTTGGCGATTTCTTGGCAAATCGTTTCGTCCAGCCTCGCGTTAGCGAGGATTCTTTGGTGGTTTGCTTGAAACCATTCGTCTGCTCACGTGACGAGCACAAAGGCGTCGACGGCCGGCCAGGCGGCGTCTCTCGTTGTGTTGGCCGAAATCACGTGCCAACACAATTTTGGCGACTCCGCTGGGGACGAGGCGTTGGTT